>CM075688.1:15845298-16445298 GCA_037954015.1 Psophocarpus tetragonolobus
TTGAATAATTAAGTTTTTTATAAATAGGACGGAATAAAATTTTATATATTTTTTGGCTGAATATTATATATAAATATAAATCAGTATTATATTATATATATATATATATGTTTGTGTTATATTTATATCAATTTTAATAAATTATTATAAAATATTTATATATATAATTTAAAATATATATATATATATATAATTTTAATATTATTATTAAGTTTTTACATATTTTTATTTATTCCAAAAATCAAAGAAAATTAAAAATATGTTTAGAGACCCAATTTTTTTTTAAAAAAATATGTTTGCACACAAATTATTTGACTTATTATGTATAATTGTTAATCAAACATAATATTTTCTTTAAATGATATTATGGTTTGTATTGTAAATAAAAAAATTAAAAATAATTTAAGATGTTTAACCAAAAAGTTGACATATATTATGATTATAAATTTATTATTTTCTCCATTTTAATTGAATATTCTATATTGTGGCTTATAATGTAAAAAATATGAGAATGTATTTTAAGATTTTTTAAAATAAGTTTAAAATTATTTTGTAATATATTGAAAATTATGTAATAAATTAATTTTTATCATATTAAATACAAAAATATAGAAATTTATTTAATAAATTAATTTTTAATATTTTAAAAGAATTATAGAAATATAAAAGGATAAAAATAAAAACAAATAAAATAAATAAAAGTATATACATTAAAATAAAAAAGAATAAAGAAATTTAATAAATTAAACCAAAAAGTGAAATAATAAATAACTCAGTTTAAAATTAAAAAAATATTAAAAAAATTAAAAGACTACAACCTATAAAAAAATTAAAACAACATTATTATAATAAGTGTCATAAAAGTCATATATAGAAGACTAGAAATATTAAATTTTTTAAGAGACAGTCACATAAGGTGAGTGCAATTGTTCAAGTTGTACAACTAAATTGGTGAAAATGGTGTTATGTTGTAAGTTAACATTACATTGTTTTCCTAACTTAAATATGAATCTCATGCTTTATATTTAATGTGTATTTAGTTCTCCTATTATGCTTATTATATAGGTCTTCATTTAGGTGAGTGTTTTTTATTTTCATTTTCATATAAAACAAAAAATAATAGTCAAAATATGTTTAGTTATCATTTAAAAAACATTTTCTTTAGAAATATTTTAAAAAATAATTGAAAACAGAAAACAAAGAAAAAATTGTTTTCTGTGTTTTTAAAAATTAAAAATATGTAAAAACTTACTAACAGTATTGTAATTATATAAAAATGCACATATAAATTTATTTTAAATTATATAAATATTTTTTAATATTTTACTAAAATTGATTAAATTTTATAATATTATTTTTTGAAAATAGAAAATATCAAGTGAAAACAAAAAAAAAATTAATGTTAAAAACTTGAAAATGAAAATAGAATATGAAAATAGAAAACTCTTTTCTCAAACCAAATGTCACCATGTATTCTATGAAAATATATTTCTTAGTTTGTTGAAATTATTTAACTAATATTTTATATTTTTAAACTAATATTTGACATATTGTAAATGTAAATTTTTAGTGAAGAATATCATCTAAATCATTTTTTTAATTTTTAAATTCATAAAATTTAAAAATAACGTTATCACAAATTATTTAAATTTTAAAATTTTCCAATAATTAATTTTATTCTAAATTAACTTTTTTTTTAAAAATTTTTTGTGAGTTAACCCATATAGCCCACCAACCTGTTGTGAGTGGAATTGGGTTAACAAATTTTACAATAAAAATAAAAATACACCGAATTGGATCCACCTATATTTTAGATGGACTAAGTTGAGTCAATCTATATAAATTGAAACATATATATACATTGATTAATGTATACATCTAACAAACTTTTTCATAAGCCTAAATTAGTCTATTTAAATAAACTTTTTTTCAAAATAAAAGAATGAAGTTCAACCTTTTCATTAAATACGTTAGCTAGTCCTTAAATAAATAAGGTCACGTGTTCTTATTTAAAATCTAACATTATCTCATCCTAATTGTCATGTTATATAAGGTCAACATCTTACTTTGACGTAGAAAAACATGTTACGTTGAAAATATGCAAGTAAGTTATTTTAGGAAGCAAAATTATTATTGGAACAAAATTAGATTTAAGCATACGAGAAAGACGTTGTCAGACTTCGTCTTACCCCATAATAAAGGTTAATATTTAAATGCATTTAATACCTTTTTCTTTTCTTTTTTAGGGTATTTAATACTATTTTCTAAGGGATACACAAATATAATAGTAATATTATTTCAAAGCATAAGATTATATTTTTAATTAAGAATAAAATATACATTATAATCATCAGTGTTGTTTTCGGGTAAATTGAAAAATATGTTTTGTTAGTATTAATATTCTTACGAATATATTTAAAAATTCAAATGATTAAAAGAAAAAAATAAGACTTAAAAAGTTATAGTTGTATTACAAATAAATTTATATAATATAATGAGACAAACATAGGATGGGAGAGAAAGAGGGAGGCAGGTAGAGAGGGTAACAAACGTAATATGGGGAATGATAAGGCATGCTCACATTAGTTTAGTAAAGAATTTAATGTTTTTCTATTTCTTACACTTTCCTGAATCTTTTGATGAGAAGATTTTGTGCAGGATTTTTTAGCAGGTAAGGGGAGGTGAGTAATATCTTTATTAGAAGGCATAGAAAGAGATATGGGTCCACTTTGGGTTCATGCAGTTCTTTGAAGTGAAAAATCCTAAGCAGTTGGAGAAAGAGTTAGATCAAATTTACATAAAAAAGCTTAAGTTGCACGTTAATCTTCCATTATTTCAACTCAGGATCATTGGAAAAGCTTTCATAATGGGAAACAAGCAAAACTCTCAATTTCATAGGAAAGTGTAGCCTTAACATTCTGGGGTCACTATCAGGGAGTGTGCATTGGTAGTCAATGGAAGGAAAAACATGCCTGGAAAGTTGAGGAGTCTAATATGGAGTGGCTCAGTCGGTGTGTGATAAATGTCAATTGTTAGTAAATTTTCATATGAAATTGTGATACTTTTTTGTCTTAATTGTATTTATTAGATGTTAATTTCCCTTAGATTAAGAATTATTGAATCCAGATGTTAATTTCCGAGTCTTGTTGTAAATGAAGATATTTTATCCGGCTTTTTGTACAAATTTCAAGTAACTAAGGATGGAAGAAGGAAAAGATTGGAAGACATATGAAGAAATCGAGAAAAAAGAGCAAGAAGAGACTCTACCACATTCTCGCTCAAGCTAGATTTTCTCACTTAAGCGAGAATGGTCCTGAGGAGGGAAGTGCTTCAAGGAGATTCTAGCTTAAGCGAGATCATTTTAGCTTGAGTGAGATTCTAACTTAAGCGAGATAATTCTAGCTTAAGCGAGATAATTCTCGCTTGACTGAGAATTTTCCAGAGAGGAATGTTGTTTCAGGGGCACTTTCACTTAAGCGATAATTTCTAGCTTGAGCGAGATGACCTTTCTTCAAGTTGAAGTACTTGTCTCGCTTAAGAGAGAGTCAGCTAGCTCAAGTGAGAAGTCACTTATAAAAGCTTTTGCATGAATAAATTAAAAGCAGAACGAAGTTTGGAAGAAAAAAACAGAGGACGAAAGGCAGAGAGAAAGGAACAAAGAGCTACGAAAGCCATTTTCTTCAATTCTTCTCCCATTCCTTATTGTATCATGGCTACCATGAGTAGCTAATTTCCTTTTTGGGATTGAATGTAATTTCATTTTGTTCTTCATGCCTGATTCTATCTGATCAATAGATTCTTGAATTTGATTTTTAGAATTGATTGGAAAGTATTTCTAGATATTTGCTCTAAACGAAATTACTCGATATGTTGCATTGCTAGGAATAGATTTTAATATATCGATTGCTTTATAACATCCAATTATAATGCTGGTTAATCTGTTAAATATATGAGGAATCAGTATTTAAGAGGTTTTTCATATGAATTTTATACTTGAGGAATCAGTATAAATGATTTTTATATGTTGCATCAATATCAATAGTTTCAAATGCTATACATATTTATTTATCCAGAATACATAGTGAGATAGATGAAATTTAATCCCAATTTCTTCCACTGAATTCTCTTTATCATTTACCTTGTTACTTTTTTTATAATTATTATGCAATTTAATTTATCTTACTATCATTCCATCATGAATAAATCTATTTACTATGTATATATACTTAGTGAGCATTATAACTTTGGATTTTAATTGAAACTATTCCTCGTAGGATCAACACTTTTACTCTTAAACTATTATACTACAGTTATTTTGATACGCTTGCTAGAGTTTCAATAAGTATTTTTGGCACCATTGTTAGGGAATGGTGTTCATTTGAAATTCTTAGTTTAACTCATTAAGCATTGTGAATAGTTTTTCTTTGTTTAGTTAATTTATTAAAATTTTTTATCTTGTGTTAATCCTTGCTTGAGTTGTCTCTAATTTATGTTATTAAGAGGTCAGGTTTCTAAAGATCAATTGAAATTTGACCCGAAAATAGAAAAGATAGCTTGAAAGAACCGAAGTAAGAATAAAAAGAAAGAGCAAGGAAAAACAAAAGGAGAATCTTTCAATACTCCTATCACACGAAGTCCAACAAATCAAGAATCTCAAAATATGGCTGGTGAAAGACCAACTCCACCTAGAAGAACACTTGGAGACTATGCTATGCAACAAGGACCAAGACACTTTTCTAGCATAGTAGTACAGTGCACCACTAGATTATTGGAAATGAAGTCAGCTTTCCTTAGCTTGATCAGTGCTCATCAATTCACGGGAATAGATCATGAAGACTCGTATACTCATTTGTCTACTTTTTATGAATTGATAGGAACAATGGGTTTTGAAGAAGATGATATTGAATATGTATACTTGTGTTTGTTCCCTTTCTCATTGGTAGGTAAGGCAAAGGAATATTGAAATATCATTCGAATCAAAATCTAATATTTCCACCTTTAGGAAAGAACCAGATTAACCATTTTGTGAAGCTTGGGAAAGATTCAAATCCTTGTTAAGGAGATGTCCAAATTATGGATTTAAGGATATTGCTCAATTAAACATTTTCTGTAATGGTCTGAGGCCTAACACCAAGATGATTTTGGATGCAGCAGTAGGAGGGACAATGATGTTTGTGGATGTGGAGCAAGCAACAAGAATTATTGATGCATTAGCTTTTATAGACTATCAAGCTCAACATGATAGACATAATGTTCAAAGAAAAGGAATGCTAGATTTGAATACAACTGATGCTATCTTGGCTCAGAATAAAATTTTAACTCAGCAAATAGAAGCATTAACCAAGCATATGTCTAAACTACCTCAACAATTACATGTTGTGCATTTTTCCCCTGGTCAACATCAACCTACGAAATGTGACTTCTGTGGAGGTGATCATCTAAATGGTCACTGTTCTTATCAGAATAATCTACAAGAAGAATTCCATTATATGAGCAATCAAGGAATACCAGGTAATTTCTCCAATAATAACTTTCTTAACAATTTTTAGCAGGATTGGAGAAACAATCAGAATCAGAATTTTGGGGCCTAACTAAGAAAATAGGAGCCTTATATATAGTAGAGGAAGATGGAATTGTGCAGAAGTTATTCGACATAGAGGTTCGGGATAGGAACATGGTCATTCAAACAGGTTAGGTTTTATTAATGGGAATGTCAATTAATATGTTGAATATTTTGTCATATAATATAAGAGGTATTAGGAGGAGGGAGAAATACAGGTCAGTTAGGCAGGTGGTTTCCAAGAATCATATAATATTTATCTACATTCAAGAGACTAAGGTTCATCATGTAGATAGAAATTTGTGTTATGTGATTTGGGATGACTCTAATATGGCTGGAAAGTACTGCCAACAAGTAATCTGGTGGAGGGTTGCTTTGTATCTGCTATGCTAAGAAATTCATTATTTTTTAGTCTTTTCAAGGTGTAGGGTTTCTTAGTGTGAAAAGAATGTATAATTTCGAGCCATTCGACAGGATAATTGTCAATATTTAGGCCCTGTGTTCAATGGTTGTAAATGGGAATTATGAAATTCTTTACTAGAGTATAGACAAATGTTTCAAGATTGTCAGTGGTGTTTAATTGAGGATTTTAATGTTGTCTAAATGACAGAGAAAAGAATTGGCGAAAATGGGAAGGTTGGGGGCATCTCAACTTGGAATTAGTGAATTTTCTAACTTCCTTCATAATATGGAGTTATTAGGGGTTTTGTTTTCAGGATATCCTTATACCTGGTTAGTGCTAGAGGGAAAGGCTACAGTGTTTTAGACAGATTGTTGGTCACTCAAGATTTGTTGGAATTGGCTTCCAATAGTTTTCAATTGAATTTAAGTAGGGACTTCTCAGACCATTATCTTATAATCCTGGAATAATCAAACTCAAACTAGGGGGTAAAACCATTCAAATTCATTAATGGATGGTTGGATTGTGGTGACTTCTCAAAGTTTATAATCCAAACCTACAACAAAATAAAAGTGGAGGGGTGGAGAGCTTATGTGTTACAAGAAAAACTAAAAGCCTTTAAAGTAGAGATAAAAACTTAGTGTAAAGTGAATTATTATTAAGCGGAGGTGAGGATTCTAGAATTGAAGAATGATATTTTTAATAAGAAAGTTAGGGCACAAGTTCTAAGGAAAAATGAGGTCAGATTGAGAATGGAGGCATTGGGTGAATTAAAAAAGTGGAGTTCATATTAAGAAACTTTGTTGGCCCAAAGAGCAAAGATTAAGTGGCTAAAGAAAGAAGATTTAGATTCTCATTTTTCCATACGAGAATTAATTGGAGGAGGCTATCTAATAACTTATTTGGCCTAATGATCAATGGTGAATGGTCTAAAAAACCTTTTCAAGTTAAACAGATAGTCCAACAATACTTTCAAGCATGATTCCAGTCACAAATGGATGAAGTGGTAAAATTAGATGGTATGAATTTCAAAAATCTCTCTGTTGACCAAAGAAATAACTTAGAGAGAGAGTTCTCTAAGGAAGAAATTTGTGCTACTGTTTGGGAGTGTAAAGGTAGAAAAGCCCCAGGACCAAATAGGTATAACATGAAATTTATTAAGCAGTTTTGGAATATGTTGAAAGGTGATATTAGGAAGGTATTATCTAATTTCCACGAAAATGGGAAAATTCCTAGGGGTGCAAATGCCTCATTTCTAACTCTTCTCCCTAAGAAAGATCGTTCTGATGATCTTTGGAAACTATACGTCCATATCCTTGATCGGTGTAATTTATAAAATCATTGCGAAGGTGTTGACTCATAGGCTCCAAGGTGTAATACCTTGTATTAGTGAAGAAACCCAGATTGTATTCATCAAAGGGAGACAATTTTTGGATAATGTGGTCATTGTAAATGAAATTATCCATGAAGCAAAATAGTCTCATAAGTCGTTACTAGTGTTTAAAGTAGACTTTGAAAAGGCTTATGACACAGTTAGCTGACCTTTCTTGTTCTATATGCTTAAACAATTTGGGTTCGTGATAAATGGGTTAGTTGGATTCTAGGATGTCTTCAATAGTCTTCTATTCAGTTTTGGTAAATGGAAGTGCAACACAAGAATTTCCCATGCAGAGGGGTCTAAGACAAGGGAACCCAATAACTCCATTCTTATTTTTAATTGTTGCAGAAGGACTAAGGGGCCTAATTAAAAGTTCTTTTCAAGAAAATCTTCTGTCTGAATTTAATTTAGGGATGCAGGATTTGTAGGTGGTGTCCCAACAGTATGTTAATGATACTATTTTTATGGTGCCTCTGAAAGTACAAAATATCTATACCCTTAAGAGTGCTCTTAGGTGCTATGAATTGGCTTCAGACTTAAAAATTAATTTTCACAAGAACAACTTAGGGGTATAGGGGTGAATAATGGGGTAATGCAATCATTTTCCAGGGTTCTGAATTGTGGAGTAATGCAACTGTTATTCTCCTACTTGGGGTTACCAGTAAGGGCAAATGGGAGATGTGAGAGAGTTTGGAAGCCGATTCTTGAAAAAAATGAGAGCAAAGCTTACTTCCTAATATATATATATATATATACCCAGGAGGGCAGATCTGTTTAATCAAATCTACCTTTTTGTTTATTCCTTTGTATTTTTTGTCTTTTTACAGGATTTCGAAAAATGTGGCTCTCACCATTCAGAGTCTGCAAAGACGATTTCTTTGGGGTGGTTTAGATAAATTCAACAAAGTTGCATGGATTAAGTGGAAGCTAGTGAGTAAAGAGAAATGCCAAGGTGGTTTAGGTGTTAAATATGTGTTGACCTTTAACAAAGCGTTCTTTGGTAAGTGGCTATGAAGGATACTTCAAGGGGAGGAATTTCTTTGGATCAAAGTTCTACAAGCCAAATATGGGAAAAACATGAGGAGTAACATATTATTAAGGCTACAGAGTGGTGAGTCTCAATGGGGAAGGATATATTGAAGGTAACATCTGATGTAGGTGTGAGTGATTGGTTTATGGGAAGTTTCAAACCTATGATAGGAGACAAGTCAATATTCAAATTTTGGGAGGGGGTGGGGAGGGCTGGAAGAACTCAAGTTATTGTTTTCAAGATTGTATGCACTGTCCAATAAGAAAAAGCTCTTCTATGTGAGGTTGGTGGCTAGAATGATGAAAGATGGGAATGAAGATTTTGGGGGAGGAAAGAGTTTTTTAGCTAGGATCAAGAATTGGTCATGGAGTTGGAGGGGGTTCTTGGTGTGGTTCAACTGAGGCGAAATGTCAAAGATGGATGAAGATGGGTAGGTAATCCAAGCAACAATGTTCTTTACTCTGTAAGAGAAGCTTATATATAGTCTGTGGAGAGCCTTAAGGTTCTGATTCACATTTCTTTAACATGTTATAGAAGTCGAAGATGCCTTCCAAGGTCTTACCATTTTCTTGGAATGTAGCCCATAATAGGATCCAACAAAGGTTGAATTAGCAAAACAGAATATTATCCTATCAATTGATGCTTCTTATCCGGTTTATTGCAATAGTTAGGAATATATGACATACTTGTTTTTCACATGTGAATCTAGTTATCAAGTTGGATGAAATGTTATAAATGGTTAGGCTATGTGCTTTGCCCTCAAATTGTCACTCTCATTTTTAGCAACATTTGGGTATTATGAAAGTCATAGGAAAAGTGGTAAGGGATATTTTGTGCATTATGTGGTTAGCCACTCTATGGGAGATTTAGTTGTCAGGAAATTCTTTGGTATTTTAGAAGGTGTCTTTTAATATTGAACAAGTTTAGCATGAGTCTTTACAAAAATCGTGACTGTGGGTTCATAGGCTTTATAAAATTTAGCTTTTCTCCTAATGGTCTGTACAACTAATATATTGTTTTACTATGATTAGGTAGTGAAGTTTTTTTGTTTTTTATGACATGATCTTTGTTTATGTTTTTGGAAAATTTGTAATATCTGAGGTTAATATTTTGTTGCTATTGTAATGTATAAGCATTGTCATGTAACTTTATTGTAACGTGAAGCTGTATTATTCTTGTTTAATAAAATTTGCTTTTTAAAAAAAAAAACATAATAATGAGAATATAGTTTTCTCACTCCTTAGTACAAAAGTAAAATAAAAAAAATGATATCATTTTCTTAAGAATAATACTAAAACATATTGTTTTAAATTTTTTATTAACATGAAAACCGCATTTTCTAATTTAAATTTCTAAGAATAAATTTGTAATTATTAATGGCATGTTTGGTCAGAGAAAAAAAAGGAATAGATATATTTTTGTTTTATTCAGAAAGTGAAAATAAAGGGAGAAAAATACTTCTGAAAAGAATCTTTTATTATTTTCTCTTAAACTCAAATTTCAAAATTCTGCCTCGCTTATTTTCTTAGAAAATGCTAATATCATATTATTTTTCTTTTACAGGCGCAAAACATATTTTTAACTCACACTTTTGTATAATTGTATTAACTAAAATTTGTTAGAAATGAAAAAAAAACATTATATTTTTCGTAAATCTCACTCTATATTTAATACATTTCGTTTATAATTTATATTTTAATAAGTTTTAAATAAAAAAATATTAAAAATATATTACTGGTCATCCTCATCTTTCTCTAAACTAAAACAAACCCACTGATGAATGTTTTGTGTGTCAACTAAAGATAGCATATGTTGGAGGAAAGGAATATCTTCCTAGTTTCAACTTTCAACTCCATTTGGCGTATGGAATCGGTCCACGTGCATGAATATATCACGTTTGCTTCTGATTAATATTTCCTACGTGACAAAAGAAGGCTATTCGTTGTTTATTTTTTTAAAAACTTAAGTGATATGATTATAGATATTAGTAAAAAATAATTAATATTATATTAAAAACTATGACATTTATTTTAAAATATTTTTTTAACTACGACATTATTTTTAAAAGGGAGGAAGTAGTTGATTATCAATTGATTTATGATTAATTGCACTTTTACATAATTTCGGTATCAAGTTCTCTGGTGTACCAATCAAACTGGCTCGTTTTTTACTTGTTCGGAATTTCACATTCTTTTCTTTCTTTAGTTACTTTTCCTCCACTTCATTCATCTTGCAGAAAAAAAGAATGATTACAAAATAAATTAATACAGAGTGGGTATTTGCCTGTTTAGTTTTACGCTGGGAAATTAATTATGAATTTAACATTAATTTTAAATAAATTTTAACACATTTAATTTTGCGTTAGAGAAAAATTATTGTTTCTGAATCTAGCTAAGATTTTGATTTAGAGTTAAGTAATTTAGAGTAGTTTTTGGTTACATGTATACTAGATTTTAATTTTAACTTAATTTTATAATAAAAATATTTAAATATAAATTATATGATTGCACAATCAGTTTTAATCTAATTAATTCAGTCAAAACTATTTTATTCAAAATCAATTTTATTATTGCTGATCCAAACAGACAATATATCATGGTTTCGACTGAAAACTTTCAGGTCATAAATCTGTTGCACAAATGCACAATTATATCTATAATTTTTATTTTCACTGATGTTCAGTGTAGGCGAAATTGTTTTTTTATGTATATTTTGTAAATTTGCAGCTTGTAATTAAATAATGTGTATATATATAAGAAATTCTCTCTTAACCATATATAAGAAATTCTCTAATTAGATATAAGAGATTTCACATCAATTAATAATATAATTAAAATGTGTATATATATAAGAAATTCTCTCTTAACCATATATAAGAAATTCTCTAATTAGATATCAGAGATTTCACATCAATTAATAATATAATTAAATTAAAATATATAAATGGAAAACAAATCTCACCTACAAACAAATTTATAAGATTAAACTAGATACTAATTAAAATACAACGAATTTATAAATACTAAATGCAATTTATAAGATCTATTGAATATCTATCATATGAGTGAACATTTACCTCGCATCTTATTGTACAACTTCCTTAACATTGATTTTTCCTATGATTTTCCTTTTTAAATTCGATCATGTTGATTTACGATCATATGTTTTTTTTTTTTATCTGCAAATATAGTTATATTGATATAGTAAGGAAAGAATATACAATTGATATTAGAAGTATCGTAAGCAACAAAAATTTATTAAGCAAAAATACAACCTAAATATGAAGTAACCAATCCTCTGCAAATAGCAAAGAGCACAACAACTCATAGTCAACTGATATAGAGAGATAAACATCCAAAAAGTGTATTCAAAGTTAAAAAGAAACCCCATACAAGTCATATGAAGGGAGTCAACCTAAAAAAACTTATGAATGCCATTTATCAGCGCACAATAAAGGGTTAAAGTCTCATTCTTGATAGGAATAGCTAAGTCCCACCTTAGCGTTAAGTAAAGTCCACAATTTAGCCTTAACCCCTTCCTATAAAAGTTCACATTGAGTTGCTTATTTGTAAACAGTAACATGTTTCTACCACTCCATAATGAAGCTATGCATGAACACCAGACAACAACCAAAGAATCATTCCAAGGTTGAGATTTGTTTACCAGACAGAATTGTAGAAATGCCGCAAAGGATTCTTTGGTAGAGTTGCTTGTATGCCAATTCATTTGAAACACCTTAGCCATAATTGGTATGCAAAATGACATGACAGGAATAAATGTTCTTTGCCCTTTTTTGGACCATTGCAGAATGGATAAGATGAATCATGTAGTACGACTCCCCTCTTCCTCAAGTTGGTTTTGGTTGGGATTCTTCTTGCTATTACTCTCCTAGTCAACAATATTGTTGATTAAGCTACTTTTATTCTCCAAATCTTTTGGTAGAACTCTTGATTTTTGCAACTAAGTCCTGCAAACAAAGAAAGGTAAGCAGAAGAAACAAAGAATATATTTGAGGGTTTACTCTCCCAATTTAGGATGTCTTCCCATAATTGACTAGGACGAACAATTTGTACTCGAGAGATTAAGTCATCCAAGAGCTTAGCCTCCCATTAAAACTAACTTCTCCTCCATTTCCACTGCCACTCCTAATGCCCATCTACCTAGGCCCCCATATTAGCAATTGTTGCCAATTTATTAGAGGCGTTCAAATACAATCTTGGGTATTTAAGATGAAGAGCTTGAGTACCAATCCAAGGGTCATGCTAGAAGAGTATCTTTGCACTATCCCTAACCCCTCATCTTATATTAGAGTTAAACCAATGTTGTTGAAAATCGTCCCCACAAGCCTTCGCTAAATCAGCTCACCAAATGGAGACCTTGTTAGAGCTTCTCCCATTACTCAACTCATCTAGCTTCCTCCACCTCCCATATCTTGATTGTATGACTTCTTTCCAGGGACCTTCTTCCTTATATATTAACCTCTTTTTCCATTTACTAAAAATGATTAAATTTCGACATGTCTTTGATACTTAACCCTCCCAATTGTTTGGGTTGGCAAAGTAATTCCCATTTCAACCAAGCAATACTCTTTTTGTCTTATAGTACACCCTATAGGAATTTCCTCATTATGGTTGTGATATCATTTTCTACCTTCCTAGGGAGCTTAAAGAAGGAAAGAAAGAAAAGAAGGACTGCTGATAGAACAAAGTTAATTAAACAAAACATGTCAGCCATGTTAAGGAATCTGGATTTCCACCCCTCTAGCTTCTTCTTGATTTTATCTAGGATTGGTTGCCATATAGAAGCCAACCTAGAATTCTCTCCCATGGGAAAACCAAGGTAGGTAAAAAGGGTCGTCATAAGTTTGCAGTTTAAGATACTTGTGAATGTGTTGACTGTCTATTCTGGCACCCCAACACCGAGTAAAGAGCTTTTGTGAAAATTTATCTTAAGACCGGAGCACATCTCAAAGCACCTTAAGATGCGTTTGATAGTGATTACGCACCTTATTTTAGGTTTACACACAAATAGTGTATCATCTACGAATTGAAGTAAATCCACTTCTACTCCTTAGTCCCCCATTTTGAATCCTTCATAGATACAAGAGAGGAGGCCTGAGATACAAGAGCTGCAATACCTTTAGCCACCAATAGGAATAAAAAAATGGCCAGTGGGTCTCCCTGTCTGAGCCCTCTTAAAGTGAAAAATTCAGAAGTTAGACTCCCATGCACGAGTATTGATATCCTTGTTGATTCATTACATTTTCTAACCCATGAAACCCACTTACAATAAAATCCCATCCTTTTCATTATGTAGTACAGATAATCTCAACATATTGAATCATATGCCTTTTTGAAGTCTAGTTTCAGTAACAAGCAAATTTTCTTGCATTTTTTGGCTTCGTGCAGAACTTCATTTGCAACTAATACTCCATCGAGCATATTCCTTTGACCCATGAAAGGCGACTGAGATGTACTAACCACATTATGAATCACCCTTTGAATCCTCTTGGCAAGGATCTTGGTTAAATCTTATACAAGCAACCTACGAGAGAGATAAGCCCAAATTCGTCCAGGGATTATAGATTGTTGCATTTTGCCACCAAAGAGATGAAAACATAATTACACTCCCTAGGAAGGGAACAACAGGAGTGGAACTCTTGAATGAAGCGCATGATATCTGGCTTTAAAGTTTCCCAAGAAGATTTAATGAACTTCAAATTGAATCCATCTAGTCCAAGACATTTTGAGTTGTCACAATTCCAATTTGCTTGTTTAACTTCCATTTTAGAGAGATGGGCGATGATCATGTTATAGTCCTTCAATGACAGCCTTCTAAAAGGAACATTAACCATAATGGGCCTCTGGTCATTTTGTTCAGATAACAAAGAACTCCTTGATCTCATTCTTAACCACGAGAGGGTTGTCTACCTAACTGCCATCCATTTCCAATCCTTTGATATTGGATTTCCTCCTTCTCCCATTCACAATCAAATGAAAGAAACATGTATTACCATCCCTCAATTTGACCCATGAAATTCTATCCTTCTACAACATCAACATTTCAAATTTGTTTGTTGTATCCCAGAATTGTGATTGAAGGTTGATTCTTGTTTTCTTCTCAATTTGGTTAATGAATCCTTCTTCATCCTTTTTATCTAAGATCTCTATAGCTTCTTGCACCTGAATCAACTTCTTATTTAAGTCCCCAAAGCAGGTTTTGTTCCACCAGCACAACTTTTTCTATAAACCCCTCATTTTGTATATAAGAGCTGATGCGGTCCATCCTGTTATGTTAGCCCATTTTTGTTGAACATATTTGTCAAAACTTTCTCTAGGAACCAAGCATCAAGCACTCAAAAGGGCTTGGGCCCCCAATCCACCTATGGTTTTTTCATGAGAATCAGGTAGTGATCAGATATTGCCCTCCCTAGTGTGTATTGAGTGTTGTTTAGCCATGTGTCTAGCCATCCTCTTGAAATAAAACACCAGTCTAATCTATTTTTAGCCGTTCCATTTGGTCTAAACCAAGTGAATTTCTTACCCATAATAGGTAACTCCTCCAATTCCATTAGACCAATAAAGTTGCTGAAATCATTTATCTCCCTCGACAGTGTTGATTCACTATAGAGGGCAACCTTTTCTTGAGGCATGCAGATAGAATTGAAGTCTCCAATGAGGCACCAATTTCGTATTAAAGAGCACCTTTTTATTAATGTATCTAGAAGGTGGGTTTTGAGGTTCAATTCTTGCACTTGAATAATCTAATTGGGGAAATTTGTATTTTATATGATATTTTAGGGTATTTGGGGAAATTTGTATGTTTATATGATATTTTAGGGATTTGCTGTCCTTTTGGAAAAGATTGAAGAATTGGTTTTTTTTATTATAATTGTACTTAATTGGATGGCTTCTAAGACTTCTTTGATATAGTGGATTGACTACTTTAGTAGAATGGCAATCCAATGGAGGGTTGAGTTTGTGAAAGTATTAGGAAATTTTTTCATGACATGGGATCAGAGCCACTTATGAGAAGTACTCTAGTATTAAGCATTGTCATTGGTATGATCTCTTTCCAACACAGATTCACATACAACATGGTGCCACTATAAAAACATGGTATAAAAGATTAATATTAGGTACAAACTGAGAAGTGTTATGTTATTAGCGAATAATGACTTGACATATTTTTAAAAAATTATAGCATCGACTTTCGAAACGTATGAGATCAAAACTTCCGTTACATCATCTAATTTATTTTTTTCTATCTGTGTTGAATTTTGCTAGTTGTATATTTAAGAATGTTCAAACATGTGTAACTTATCAATTTTCAATTTGACCCACTTAACCAATAAGTTAAACAAATTGATCTACTTAACCTGCAAGCTGAATTACTTAATCCACTAAGTCAAAGTGTGTGTAATGTGTCAAAGATAACAGCAATATTAAATTTGAAAATTTGAAATTCAGATGATAAATTTAAACTTAGATATTCAGTGTTTCCAATTATGTATGAAGCTTGATAATTTGATTTGATAATGCTATTTATGTTTTTATATCTTTACTTTAATGAAGAGTATTAGATACTTTAATATTAGTATTCATATTTAAATCATTTGAATGTTTTTTATTTAAAAAAAGTTTTTGTTTAAGATTTTTTTTAACAATTTGGTGGGCCTTATTTTTTATAACCCACTTAAAGGTGGGTCACTATGAACTATTTAATTGACAATTGATGATTGTCTACACCTTTTATTAGTGCTACGAATAAGATTTGTTGTATGTCTTATTCTTTCTCCATCAAGAAGAGAGTGTTAAGACTTTTTACTTCATGTTGTTTAGTGTCCTTGAGTTCTTTGATTTGCATTTGTATTTTCTCATTTTCTTTTCGCATGTATTAATTCTCCTAGTGTAGTTACTCTATTTGGGACATAAGTTTTGGAAAAGGGACTCTTTGTCATCATTAACCAAATTTTCCTTACCATTGTAGGTTGACACCAGTTGGTAAAAGATGCAGTAACTTTTTAGGAAATGTATTTATCCCCCACAATGAGTGCAATTGTTATTACAAATTATTTTTTAAAACTTATTTTAGTTTTACAACTTAATAAAATCCTTGGATACTTATGTATGAAGATCGTTATTTTTTTATATTAATGTTTCTATCCATAAAAGAAAGACTAACACTTAAATAAAACAATTGACAAATTAAGAAACTTGATAAACATTAAAATGGTGATAATTTATACTATTGTTTCATTAAGATCTTGTCATCATAATAGTTGTCTCAATTTTTACAACTTGATCTTTTAAACAAAAATGTGTCGTGAGTTAGAGTAAAATGATAGATTGTTGGTCACTCTCGATCGATAAAGTTAATCATATATGAGTGACAACATATAATTAAAACTTCATTTCTAAGGATACATATTATCAAGAATGAAAACATCATATTGTATCAAGACAATTGATAATTGTGTAATTTACCTATTCAGGAAAAATAGAATAATTATTCTAATTCTTTCTCATTTAAGATGTTGTTTTCCTCCTTTTTTATATAAAAATAAATGTAGTTAGAAAATTAGTACTAGATTTAATTTTCTTGAAAATTTACCTTTATTTTATGTTTTTTTATACACAAAATTTTTTTTATAAAGACTAAAAAAATGTCAGATGAATTATGTTTTTTTATGTTCTAGCAACGTCCCAGCGCCCAACCATTAGATTCAGAGCGCCCAGTGCTGGCTAATAGAGAGCACTTAATTTCGCCTCACCACCGCCCAACGCTTAAGGAGTGAATGCCTGACAGTGGTGATTAATTAGAGTCCAAGTTTGCTTAGTGTCCAACAGTAATTTTGTCACCATTGGCAATAGTGTTTCGAGTTGGTTATCTATATAAATTTGTTTTTTGTTTGGAAAAGGTTTACACATCTAGTTGACAAAGGGCGTGTTCCAAAGCCTCTTATTCATCCCTTCTCCCCCTTTTGATTCCATTTTTGTATTTCCTCCATCCTCATAATGCTTTCAATCCCCATGGTTGGTTACGCATTGAGTTGTCAAAATGGGTATGACTTGTAGACCTACAAATTAGACAAAAGTGGACTCTAAAAAAGAAGCTCAAATAGATACAAGTCTTTTTTGCCTGACCTACTTGGTCTAACTGTGTAAATGGACTTGTGTCAAGCTGGCTCAACGGGTCATAGGTCGGGTCGAATAAAAATATAAATATGTAATAATATTAATATATTTATATATTGTTAGAAAATAAAATAAACAAAAATCGGGCCATAAGGAATATAAACTCGAATTAAACGTGCCTTGAAAATTGGTTAATTATGTTTACAATCTAGCTAATCTTCCTCAATAATTATGTTATTTAATTATCATTATATATTATTTTATGGTGTTTACTATTTAAGTGTTTAATTTTTATAATTGTTCTTATGCTTACAATCTAGCTAACATGACTCTTTTTCATTGTATATTATTCAATGTTGTGTTTTTTTTACCCTATGCTTATTTTTTTATCTTTCATGGATTTTATGTTTCGAATGAGATTTAAAGAAGATTTTGACTCATAGATGAGAAGAGAACCTACGGGTTTATTGCTTGAAAGAGAGTAAAACTCATTGACCATCTTAACCTTTTTTCTTAATGCAAGCTATTTGACTTTAAGTTATGCAAGAAATTGATAACATAAATCTCAAATAACTTAGTATTTGATTTCAAGAAATTGATGTTAAAAGTATTTTTATGGTGATGGAAACATGAGTAGTAAAATAGTTATTGAGTTCATGGATGCACATGAGCGAAGATTTAGCGAAGTCAAAACCTAACCAAATCTCTATCTCTGTAATCCTTTTACTTATTTATGCTTTTGTCTAAATCTTGTCTTTAGTAGTTTGTAGTAAAAAATCTTTCCTTTTATTTATTGTAAGTAAAAAGTATTGAAATTTCAGTAGTATCATCCAAGTCCCTATGGATACGATCATGTTACTTTCCTAGGCTATACTGCACACAATCGGTGCACTTTCCAGAAAGGATTTTGCTCAACAACAATTGAGCAAAAAGATGAAAGAAAGGATAAAATAAATGTGTATCTAATTCAATGAGTGTGAATTACAAGATAAAAGGGCCATGTGCTTCATATATCAACTACAATAGACTAATTACCTGCTAGTTGTAATCACAGACTAACTAATTACTAATTGTAGTAACTAACTATAGTTATATGTTATGTACACTAAGATCCCCCCCTCAAGCTGAGGAATGTATATTGGATATTCCTAGCTTGGAATACAAAAACTGAAATGCAACAAGAGACAAAGCTTTTGTATAGATGTCAGCTAGTTGGTTGGTAGAAGAAATGGGAAGCAATTTGATAAGATTAGCAACAAGTTTTTTCCTTAACAATATAACAATCTATCTCAATATGTTTTGTTCTCTCATGAAAGATTGGATTAGTTGTGATATGGAGACTTTTTTTTGTCACATAATAAGAGAGTTGGTTTATTGAATGGAATATGAAGATCCTAATATAGATAAGTCAGTCATTGAACTTCATAAGTTGTGCTAGCAAGTGTGTGTTATTCTGGTTCTGATGAGTTGCAAGAGATAGTGAGTTGTTTCTTAGATTTCTAGGAAATCAAGGAATTACAAAGGTACATTCCGACTTCTCATTCAATTTTCAAAATAATAAAGTGAAGATCAGACCTGAGAAATATCAAGTCTTACTTGCATTACTCCAGCAACAATCCAACCTCACTACCTCGAGCACAAACACTTATCACATTAACAAAATTGGTATTGGTAGTTTCTCTTCTCCTACCAGTATAAGTAATTTTACTACTTGTGTTGTCAATAAACATGACTCAGTTACCTAGATCATTGATTCGAGACCAACTAACTATGTGGATTTTTCATGAAAATTGTTCTCTTCCTACAAGGAAATAAAGCCTATTGTTGTGAGGTTATCAAATGAGGAACAAGTGTTAGCTACACATTTAGCGATAGTGTATTTAACCAAATCATTTTATCTTTCAGATGTGTTGTACTTGCCTAGCTCTACATTCAATCTCATTACTATCTCAAAATTAGTCACCTCTCTAAATTGTAAACTCACTTTCTTTAATACCCAATGTTTCATACAGGACATTGGCAACCAAAAGATGATTGATATAGTTGGTGTGAATAATGGTTTGTATCACCTAATAACACCTTTAGTTAATGGATCAGAATCCAACCCCTAATAGATGGTTACCATTTTTTTTTTCTTTTCACAAAGTATCCCTTGACCTTTGGCATTGTAGATTGAGACATCCTTCCCATAACATACTTCATGTAATGAAAATCATATATCCAAATTTTTCCATCAATAAAGAACTTGCTTGTGATGCTTGCTACAGAGAAAAACAAAAGAAATTGGTTTTTCCTACTAGCACTTCTCATTCTTCAAAACTCTCTTTGATTTGCTTCATGTTGATATTTGGGCACCCTATACCATAACTTCTATGCATATTCATAAGTATTTCCTTACTATTGTTGATGATCACACTAGATACATGTGAGTTTTCCCTATGTTTTCTAAAGTTAACATACAAACACATTTTAAATCATTCATTACCCAAATGGAAAGACAATTTGATACCAAAGTGAAAACCATTAGATACAATAATAGAACATAATTTTTCATGCATTAATTTTTCCATGAAACTGGTATTGTTAATAAAACCACCTGTGTTGACACCCTCAACAAAATGGTATTGTTGAAAGAACGCACCAACACCTTCTAAATGTGAGTTGATCCTTATTGTTTCAATATCATTTACCTTTCATTTTTTGGTCTCATGCCCCCTTACATGCTACATTATTAATAAATTTTCTCCCTACACCATTCCTAAATAACGCTAGTTCATATGAGAACTTACATGATTCCCTTTTAATATCACTCCCCTTCATGTTTTTTTTATTGTTTGTTTTACTCTAACACCTTAAATGCTTAGAAAAAAATCTTGACCTTGGATACTTCCTTGTGTTTTCCTTGGTTTCAAAAATCATAAGAAGGGATACTTCATTTTCAATCTCCATACTCGTGCTATTGGAGTTTCTAGAAATATTGTGTTTCATGAAGACCACTTTCCTCACTATAATTCTAAAAATCCTTTGTTTCCTTATTTCCATTAGTGTCGTACTCCTTCACCAACAAACACCTTTTCTCCTTCATTACTAAACACCACATATACAAGTTTTTCTACAATTACAACCTTCTTCTCCTATTCAAACCAATGAACCCTTAACGAGTATACCTGAACCCATTTTTGATGTTGCTCCTTGAAAATAAAAAAGACAAAGGTAAAGACCTAGCAAATTTATAGACAACAAGACATTACACAAATATTAGTATAATATTTTATATTGTACTTCTAAACGTAAAATATTTCAAATAAAAAACCTATAATATTTATATTAAATTCAATTTTCATTAAACAGAATTTATACTACGAAAAAAATCTAAAATTTTGTTCATTAATGAAATTTACTAAAATTTATTAAAACTCATACGTAGAAGTAAGACGTGTTATTTTATAAATTTTAAGGATAAATTATAACTTAAATTATCTTTTAATTCTTAATATGTAAGTTACTAATTTTGATGTGTTATTATTTCAACATATTTTAAAAAAATCAAATAAATCAAAAGTTTGATTATAAAGACTCATTTAGTTTGGAATATATATTTTACTTAGAAGATAAAATATAGATACATAGATAGATCAATCAACCTCTTAATACGTCCAAGTGTATAAGACAACATAATGTATTTTATTATATTTAATATTGTCTAACAACAAATAGTCATAAATGCACTTATCTCCTGTTAGTAAAGGAGAGATATAAGTGTAACAAAATTATCAAAATAGGAAAGTTTTGTATTGGGTAAAAAAAGAAAAATAGTATATATGTAAAGAATTTAATAAATATGATTGTAATTTACTCTTTTTAATAACTAGTCACCTAATTAATTACAACTAACATATATTTAGAATTTAACTACAACTAATTAATCCAATAGCTATAAAATATTGTAACTTTTAAGTCAATAGACGTATCTAAAATAATTTATTTAATTATATATTACTAATGTTTCAAAATCTATATCTAATTCAGCGAGTTTGGAAAAGAAATAGAAGAAGACAAGCATTGAAATAGTATTTTAGCTGAAATTTTCAATCTCATAATAACAACTAATAAAGTGGATGCTGAGGAATGACATAATTGATTATCTAAGTAAGGGTCAATTAAATGGCAGGTATGGTTTTGAAAATTCCTACTAGCTACTACTATCTCCTGGTTGGACAGAAATGAAAAATAATTAATAGTGTACTGAAAAAAACCTTACTCTCCAACTACTAAGATATAATTACCACCTAAATCTCGCATCGAATTAGTTGCCATGATATCTAGTTATTTATTGTGAGAGGAAATAATCCAATGTCTATGAGGCAAGTTGCACTTTTTTTTTTTTTTATCTGGTCTTATAAAATTTATTTGAACCTAGATATTTTTATAAATAAAATTAGGCTTTTTTTTAAATAAAATTAAAAATGTACGTTAATAATTAACTTATAATTTTGACATGGGGTGATATATATTACGAAAGGTTGATAATAATTTATTCAATAAAATTTAATAGAGTTTGAAGTATTGAAATTTGGATCTAGTCATGCAAGTAAGAAAAAAAAAATGAATGAGGAAAAGTTGAATGAGAAAGAGGAAAATTAGAACAAAAAAAAAATATAAAAAGAGAAAATGGGTGATGCACTAATCACAATCCATCATTTAATTTAAGTTGGTTGAATTTTATAATAAACACTTTAAAAGTCATGCAATGTTTTAATTGAATACTAATATAAACTGTTTTATTTTCTTTTCGAAAAGGTGGTTTTTTTTGCTCTATTCTTTTTTTTTAGTTTTAATTACTACTTTAATCTTATAACTTCTAATAAATAAAAGATAATTAATAATTATTATTCTCTATAAAAATTAATAGGAATAAATGAGGCACTTTCATATATTATTGTTAACAAAACAATTAAATTTTTCTGGAATGGTGGAACAATATTTATGTTGGTTATATATGTTTTAGAGGTTTTTTTTTTTTATAGTTTTCGAATAAATAGTTATTTAAAAATAAATAAGGATAAAATTAAAAATAAAATATGAAAAAATGAATTTCCTTTATATATATTGAAAAAAATGAGACATTTCCCGTCTTTGTTAACAAAAGAATTCATTTTTTTGGATAATAAATAAGTCATATATATTAGTTATTATTTTTATTTTTAATTAATAGTTAGTCTTTGAAAATAATTAAAAATAAAATTGAAAACTAAATATAAATACAAAAAATGTGAATACCTTTATATATGTTATGGATTATAATTGTTATACACGAATATTATTGTATAAAATTAGAGTGGATTTAAATAAAAAATTGATGCTTGTAAAATAAGGAATTTGGATTTTATTGACTTTTTATGTTTAAGGAGTCTCATGAAACTTTACATATTTTTTTAGTTTAATTAGTATATATTAATGGTTACTTATAAATCTTTATCTATATTATCTTTAAAGTATTAATGGTTAAAACAATAAATTTACCACAAATAAAGAGTTGTAATGGTCTAAAATCTTATTTATCATTTAAATAAGATTGTGTTTGTAATATTTCATTTATTAAAAAATATAATAACATCATATGATTTGATAAGAAATTAAAAACATAATTAATATTTCATTGGATGTTTTTGGTAGGTATGCTGCTAATTATTAATGTCGTTGTTAAAGTCGTTAATTAATATTATTATTTGATCGGAGAAATTAAAAATAAAAATAGATAAAATACCAAAAAATAAAAATTTATTAAACTAAAAATTCTTTATTTTACAAAAATGAAATTACTATTTAAGCCATTAAAGTTTTACATAGATAACATAATCTGAATACAGAGTAAAACTTGAATATGTTGTAACTTGATTTTACTTATTGATATGATTATTTTATTTGAGAGACAAACTCTCATAATCTAATTAATATGATCATATTTGGGTTCGGAGAAAAAAGAAACTTAGAATCCTAATTTGTCTTAGATATCATATCAACACAATAAATATTACCCATTTAAAAATATTTTTTAATTGAAAAATTTTCAATTTATTTTTAATTATAAAAATGTCACTTGATTTTATTTTTAAAAATTTATATATTTAAAGATGAAAATTATAATATATATATATATATATATATATATATATATTTAAAAAGGAAATATAAATTTTTTATATATAATTGAAAATAAAATATTTATTTAAGATAAACAAGTCCTAAAGATTATCCACATTATTCAAATTGCCCCAGAAATTTAAAACACTTCTTGTGACTTATCTTCCGTAGTAGCCTTCCCACCAATTCTTTATGTGTCTTCACACATTTCTTCAGTTTTAGAATGTGACAGGTGCAGTAATGGAGATAGGTCGATACTCACATTTTATGCGGAATAATATATTAAGGACCTTATATCTATAAAAAAGATAGACTTAAAATTTTAATAAAAATAATACATATTATTAATTACATTAGATGGATGATATAGTTTTACCAAATTTAAAAAAAAAATGTATTACATTAGACTTTAAAAAATATATTTTTTAAATGATACCTGGACTATAAAATTAGTTTCCTAATATTTACATTTCTATGTTTTTTGTAAAATAATTATCTATTACAGATATAAAATAGTAAAAATCTTTTAATGTATTGATAAAATTAAATGTTAAATATTAAAAATATGAATTTAAAAATTAATGTGGAGAAAATAAATACGCAACTAAAAATTAGAAGTTATTGTGAATGTTGGAAATGAATAATTTTTAAAATCTCAATTGATAATATTTTTTAACCATTGTCATTGATAGGCCTTGGGCAATTGGTCAGGCCATGGGCCAAAGTAAATGGAGAATTTGAGTTAATATCTACTTTAATTTAAAGTAACATTTACTTTTTTTATAAAAAAAATTCCAAATTTCCATTTTATTCTTGGTTTCCTCTTTCTCCTCTCTTTCTTACTTAATTTTCTCCCCTCACCCTCTCTTCACCTTATTTATTGTCCCTCTCCCTCTCTCCTCTCTCTTGACCTTTTGGTTCCATTCTGATATAAATATATTTAATATTTTCTTGTTTAAGTGTGAATTTTATTTTAAAATTTGAAATTTGAAATAAATATATTTTTTAAATAAATAAAATTGAAATTTGAAATAAATATTGTTCTAATTATTTTTTTAATTTGAAATAAATATTATTTTAAATAACTAAAAAAATTGAAATTTGAAATAAATATTATTTCAAATAACTAGAAAATTTTGAAATTTGAATTATAAATATTGTTTTAAATTTGAAATTTGAAATAAATATTATTTTAAATAACACAAAAAATTTTAAAATTTGAAATAAATATTGTTTTATATCTAAAATTTGAAATAAATATTATTTTAAATAACTTTAAAAAATTGAGGGTATATTAGTATTTTTTACTAAAATAGGTGAAATTTCAAATTTTAATAGGTGTGAGGAGGGGGAATCTCTAATTCATCTTATGTAGGATAGTAATCATCACATTAGCTTCTCCAAATAGATTATTGGATCACGAGCTGTACTTCTACATATTAAAATGGATTTGTTCGCGGTAAGAGCGTTTGTGATGCCACTTTTTGTTTTAAATTAATTTGAATAAAAAAAGTAAGTATAATATAATTCCATTTGATTTTGTGATTTAAAATTTTTATTGTTAAATATTAAAAAGTTACATTGAAAAATTTTATTTTAAAAATTATATAAAAGTTTACTCACTTTTAACAAAAGTATTCTAAATAGCAATCATTAAAATTAAAGTACAAACAATAAACTCTACATTTTACTTGTAATCATTAAATTATATCCAATGAAATTAAATAAAATAATTTTATTAAAATATTTATTCAAAAACTAATACATATAATTAAAAACCTAATTAAATATTAAGTCTAAATAATAGAAATTTAGTAAGTAGCAATTAGTTGTATATGTCTTATTATAGATTTGCTAAAATAACTGGATATCAATGGTTTCAACATGTAAAATCGGAAATAAAATTAAACTAGACTTAAAAAAAAATCAAACCACTTTAAATTAAATAAGTTTTTTCAACTCAATTTTTCAATTTTCAATTCAAATTTGTTTGTATTAAGGTAACCTAATTGTGAGATTGTGGTTGCATAACGATATTAAGTCTCAATTTATTATCTACCAAACCTTGAGTTGATGCCTGATACAGAATTAATGATAAGCAAACTTCTTGCTCTTGCTGCTTATAACACCTTTAGTTGCCCTTATTACACTTTCAACTTTCAACCACACCTTCTATAATGTGTTCATTAGCTAGCAAGCCATGACTCTTCCCATCAAGATACCTTACTTCTCTCCCAACATTCTCCTATATATACCTTTTTTTATAGGGAAAAATTTTATTAATGTGTCATGAGCAAACTTCCACAAGTCACAAGAAATGATATTGGACAAATTGTCATTTACATATACACAACAAAACTAAAATATACTAACATAAATTCACCCACATACAACTACTAATAAATCCCCCTTCTAACTCAAAGAAACAAAAGAGTACATACAAGGAAATAATATGGGAGGATTTATACATTCCTGTTACCAATCTAAGTAAGACACAATTTCGAAAGAGAAGACCATTCAACGAAGGAAACATTAAAGAAACCTTTTTAACCAAATCAAGTCCTAGCACTTTGTAGGGACAACTACTAGACTTCCTCTGTAATGAAGGATTGTCCCTTGAATATAACTATCTTCCTTGCAAGCCAAATACCCTACAGAGTAACCAGCCAAATCACACTAAGAATATCCTAGGTAGGTTTTCCTTTTGAATAAGAGTATCCAAATGGTGCCAGAAACTTTACTCATAATCCGAAGGCAAGACAGTCAAACATCTTAACCATCTATAGCAATGCATCAAAAAAAGAAACTAGATTTACACGTAAACAACAAATGACTTACAATCTCAGAATCCGCCCTACAAATAGAACACATAACATCAACTAGAAGAATGATGTTTCTTTTTTCCAGTTCTACCTTTGTAAGGATCCTATTATGAGCCATCTTTCAAGAGAATTCCATCACCTTAGACGACACATTCGATTTCCATAACTTTTTGAAAAATAAAGATGAGTGAGCATGAGATTCTCCACTAGCTAGTTAATATGCTTCTTTCACCGAGTACTGAGCAAAGACCCCACTCTTATCTCCCCACCCCCATTTGTCCTTCAAATCACATTAGGAACTCCTTCCAGGACCTCCTCTAATTCCCTAACCCACTCTTCCTCCCAACTCCCAACCTCAAAGAGAGTTGCCTCTTTTAGGTTGGAAGAGAAAAATGCTTAGGGTATATAGATTTAAGACTTCCTGAAACCTTTCACTCCCTTTCTCAAAACTTAAACAACGATCTATCACCAACTAGGGCTTGACCATACTAGTGAACTACTCATCCCTCCCTCTGCAGAAGTCACATTTAGGATGTCATTCCACCATTAGGACCCTCCAATATTATGCCTTACTACAAGCTTTCATCTGAAATCTTTCCTATACCTAGCCTCCAACACTTTAATCTAGAAGGAGTTGCCCCTATCATTTATTGAGAAGGGCTTCGTTGAATGTCTCCATATGTTTGATTACTAAACTTCCAAGGCTTTTTTCTTTGCAAATCTGCTTCCAGCTAATCCAAGCTACTTTGTTGTAGTCTTCTGAGCCACCCCACAGAAATTTTCTTTGCATTGATTAAATTGTTTTGGCCACATTCTTCAGAACTCTATAAAAAGACAGAAAATAAAAAGGAACTAAGGAAAAAGTAGATTTGATCAAGCAAATCCTCCCTCCCATAGACAAATTTTTCTATTTTCATGGTGTTAAATTAGCTCTCATTTTATCAATTACTGGGCTCCATACAAGCTCACACCTCACATTAGCCCTAACTTGAACCCCCAGATAGGAAAATGGTACCTACAATGCCTCATAGTTAAGTATGGATGCAAAGGACAACAACTCTTCCTTCATCACCCCTACACCCCTAACCTACTCTTATGGAAGTTGATCTTTAAACCTGATGTTAATTCATAACACCTAAGGGCACTCTTCAACAAATATACAATTTTTAGTTTCGGAGACACCATAAAAATAGTGTTGTCAACATACTATTGAATCACAACCGGAGGTCACTTTTACCCAACGAGAGTCCAGAAAGGAGATTAATTGATTGTGCTTTCTTAATCAACCCCCCAAACCCTTCTACAACAATCAAGAATAAGAATAGAGTCATTGGGTCTCCCTACCTTAAACCTCTTTGCATATAAAATTCTTGTGTAGCACTTCCATTTCCCAGTATTGAAACTGACGAAGATTGGAGACACCCTCGAATCCATCCAATCCACCTTTCATCAAATCCAAAGGCCTAAGCATATAAAACAGAAAAGGTCAACTGACAGAATCATAGGCTTTTTCAAAATTCGTCTTAAACACCAGAAAGGGCTTCTTACGTTGCTTTGCCTCCTGAATAACTTCATTAACTATCACAACATTATCCATTAATTGTCTTCCTTTGATGAAAGTTATCTGCGTTTCTTCAATGATACTGGGTAACACCATTTGTAATTTGTCTAGCACCGTTGCAATAATTTTGTAGATGACCCTAATTAAAGAAACAATACCTTGATGACTAGCCTGTAGTCTCCAAGTCCACTTGGGCAATCCTTCTTAGGAATCAGAGAAATAAAGGAGGCATTAGAACCCCCTCGCCCCATTTTGATGGAAATCCAACAATACCTTGATAATATCCTCCTTCAACAAGCCCCATAAATGTTTCACAAACTTCATATTGCAGCCATTCGATCTTGTAGCTTTTGATCCATCACACTTCCAAATAACACTAAATTGTTATTGTTAGTTTATATCATTTGGGTTACCCTCATTAGAGTGTAATTTTTGTTTTGCTTTCATTTCTTAGAACAATGTTTTTTAAAATTTAATATAAATTACAACATTTTTTTTCTAAAATTTTTTATAATTACACATGCATATTTTATTTTTTTTTTATATTTTTTGAATCTAATAAACATTTTAGTATAAAATTTGATAAGTGGTTGTTAATTAATATAATGATTTGAAACATATATAACTATTAATATAATGTTTATAATTTTCTATAAAAATTATGATGTACATTTTAATTATATTCTTCTTTATGGTATGAAACATCACCATGGTAGGAGACAAAACAATTTATAATTTAGGTCTTGAATAATTTTTTTAAAAGTATTTATGAATAAAATAAATTAAACTTTTTTTGCAAGTTAAAATTATCTTTTTCATTTCTTAAAAAAAAAAAATCTTCATTACTGTTAAGTATACCACTCACCTTATTTTTATTTTATTAAATAATCATCAAACACTTTTCTTTCAATTTCCATGCTGAGGTATATATAGGTGCTTTCACTTTTTCCATATGTACCCATTAGTTATATATTTTTTAACTATACAAGATAAACTTTTTGGAAACCCTTCATATTAATTAAAGGACATGTAAAAGGCATTAAACTAAAATCATAAACCTTTGGATAATTTTTCATATTAATAGATTAGATAAACTCATATATTAAACTACCATACAAGGTCTCAACATAATCTTAGTAAATACATCTCACTCGACTTGGTTTAACTTAGAAATTTTTATTATAAACATGTACTTAAATTGAAACACACCATTTTATTTAAAACAATGGTTTCATTTAGAATAAAAAAAAAGTTAAATTAAAAAAAAACTTTCTCATTCCTTTTCCTTTCTTAATACCTGAGACCCTCCCCTTCTGCTATCCTTATCTTATTTTTTCTCAACTTTTGCAATCTCACTCTCATCTTTCCTATTTTGTTTCTCTCCAATAATCAAAACTCCAACAAATTTCTACATCCTTGGGACTCTATAATAATGGGGGAAGTGATTTGAGATGGAGAAAATCATGCTAATCTCTTTTAAAGTTCTCTATTTGATCTCTTTGAGGTAAATATTTAATCTTTTGAGGTAAATAAGTAATTTTACAACATAGATTAGTTATGGGCTATGAATTAGATGTAAGGAATTCAATTATTGAGATTGTGGTGCTTCTCTCGCAAACCCTAGAAATTTCAATTTGGGGGATTTTATCTAACTCATTAATGTCTTGCTTTTCAACGTTTAGATTCCTTGGAAAATATTGTGGTTGGTCCCACTAGCAGTATTTGACAGTGTTGTGAGGCTTGATTGAGTTATCTTTTTCATTGAGTAGCTATTTTACCTATGACATCTTTCAAATTATTTTTTTTGGAAAAAAATAATTATTAAATAAGTTATTTTGATGATTTGGTTTCTAGTAATAACTAAGAATAATGAGTGATATTTAAATTTATGTAATTTGACTTAATATTTGTTACTTTTGGTGATTTGATGAATATTTTAGTAGCTTTAATAATTATATATAATTTTCCCGTTCACCATAATGAAGAGATAACGTGGTATATTTCTGGTCACCACAACGTGGTATAAATCCGTTTTCCACAATGAATAGATAGTGTGACATTGTTAGTTACTTGAAATTTAAATTTATTTCTATATTTATTATATTTTTAGATTTCAAGAGAGTAAAATTTAGTTTTTGTAAACTGAGATGTGTTATGTATTTTTTTTATTTATTATCATTTCAGTTTTTTTAATGAAAAATATTTTTGCTAGATGTGTTTCTCCTTCATATCCACTTTGTATGTTACGCTCTTACTAAGTTCTTGCGACTTACCTCTTCTTCCTCTTTTTCCTTCAGATACAAAAGTGTAACAGACTTCTTGGGATTTGCTATCTTATCCAAAAATTTGTACATCCTTTTGGTATCTAAGTGTATTTTGGTAACTCTAGTTATACACTTATAGTGGCATTAAATGTAGAGTCAAAGCTAGTGATAAGGATAGAGATAGATGATGAAATTCTATATTTTAATATAGATAATGGATATTATTTTATAGTTTGTACGTGTAAATTTTTATATTTTGAGAATTTATGAATGATATATATGTTATGATGAAAGATTCTATCGTCTGGCTATTAAACTGACATTACAAGAAAAAAACTTATTACCAATGGATAATTACATACGAATTTAAATATGTTGGTAATATTACATTATTGACAAATATTTACTTACTGAAATGAGTCTATCCATAATTTAATTTTGCTAACGGATTTTTCCGACGGATATATATCAGTATGTAATGAATTAATTTACTGACAGATTTATTGATGTCTAATTACCGACGGATATACTGATGGATATTAGTCGTAGATAGTTAGCGACGGAATCTACCAACCGATATGATTTGTAACTTTTTACCGATGAATTATACCGATAGAAAGTCCGTCGGTAAAATTGGTCAATTAGTCATAGGCTTCTAAAATATTTAGATAAGTTTATGTCCAGAAGTTAACATAAATTTATTTTTTTTATAAACTTTCTTTTATGTTATATTTTTAATTATTTGAGTTACTAAAAAACCATCCATTATTCTTTTGATTTTTTAAATTTGAGTTACTATACGAACCATTTAGTATTATTATTGAAATATTTGAGTTACTAAAAACCATCCATTATTATTTGATTTTTTAAATTCTATTAATAATAATTCATTATTTTTTAGTTTTACAAGAGAATAAAATATATAATAATAAATATTTTAAAATACTAAAATTATATATTATGTAAAATTTTATTAATAATATTTTTAAACTTTTAAATTATTTTAATAAAATATCATCTGCATTCCCCAAATTAAATATATAGTTTATATAATTAAATTTGAACTATTATAATTTTGTTTAAAAAAACTATGAAATTATATATAGTTTTTAATTTCAAATTTTTATGATAATTTTAATAGAAACAAACATTTTCATTTAAAATACAAGTTCACACAACTCCATAAGAAAATGAAGTATTTTACACCTGAATAAGCAAAAAAATAATAATTATAATCTATGATAATTATTAATTTATAAAAACCCCTTCTCAGAAGCCTTTTCTACATGAGGCAGATGTAGGTTCTAAATAATTTAAGAAGAATTGGTTTAGAATGTTGCACAATGGGTAGTATATAAACCCCTTAAGCCGCCACTAATGCTCATATTCATTAATACATCACACATTTATAAATTAGTGTGCAAAAATGTCCTTTTATCTTTAATTTTATATTTTTAATTAGATTAATGTTTTACCATATTAAAAAAAAATTCTTATGTGGTGACAGAAGGAATTCAAGACTTGATTATGTCGGGCTAGATCTAAGTCTGCCTCTTGTATGGGTGGCTCAGTAACCACCTCCTTAGACTCTAGTGAGGAAGAAAGGCTCAGGGTCCAATGTTGGTTAGCCAACACTAGAGGACAAAATAAGGGGCGAGTCTATGGTATTGAAGGTGTGGGTAATAATGGGTTTGCAAATGGGAGCAATACTTTCTTTGAGGCATCTTCTAGTCAGCCACATAATTTACAAGACTATAACCAATTGAAGCAACAAGTTTCTAAAATTGCAAGTCAGATGCAATCATTTCGTGATATGAGTCATGAGATGAGAAGTCAAATGCAAACAATTTTAAATGTTGTCTGTAATTTGCAATCAATGACTCAAATACTATTTACCAACAGTCAGATGGAAATTAGCAACAATCGAATTGGACTCAGCAACAGAATGATGAACATCAACCTCAGTAGGATAATCAACAACATGAAGATAGGAGCATGAAGGTAGTCTTGTATATAATAATTATTAAGTTATTTAGGAGTTAAATATTTATTTATTACTTGTTGAATTTTTAAAACTTGTGCTAATGTTTTGAGATTTTATATATGTAGTATGAATATTATGATTAACAATAATTTTGTTAATGTTTTGAAATTGGATAACCCATGATAACTGATTGTGATCAATATTTTACAAATACTGAATATATTTATATTAGATTGAGAATGATTTTGTATATGTTTTAAGATTTTATAGATGCAGTATAAATATATACAAAAAATATAAAAAGCAAAAATAATTTAAATATTGACTATTTAATTGCCAGTGGATTTTTTGATGGATTTTCTTGTCAAAAATCACATTAAAGCAGTCATAGAATTTACATACGGCTGAATCCGTCGGTAAGTACCGATGAAAATTGTCTACGAAATTATCTGTCGGTATAATTACCTACAGAACATACTTACAAATATATTCGTTGGTAATATTGACGAATATTATCCATAATTATTTCGTCTATAAATTTTGTCGGTAAGAATGACAAGAATTAACTACATATAGTTTTCGTAGGTAATATCGACTGACTTTTTCTGGTGATATTTTGTCAAAAACTTTCTGACAGACTTATTTTTCCATTGGAAAGTTACCTACGGATTTTTGGATTTATTGACAGATTTTGGCTGTCGGAAAGAGACATTTTTCTTGTATTGTGACTATAATTAAATGAAATATTTTCTTTTACAGGTTACCTACATTGTAGTATGTATCATTTTTAGGGGGAACTTTGCCAATTCTTTTTAAAATTCAAAGTTTCATCTAATGATGTATTTAGTATGGTATAAATCTCAGGCTAGCCAGACTATAAAAAGATAGTTTGTGCGCTGATCATGGCTTAGTGTGTGTCGTAATTAATGATAAACAATTAGGAATTAAGCTGCAATGCGTCATTATTTGCAACAAAACTTGCCTCATAAAGAGCATGTTGAAATTAAATGAGGATGAGTGATAATGACTACCTTAGTTATAAATTGAATTGCAGGGAGTGAATTTGATTTACTAATTAAAATTCAAATTCCTTTCTCCCTAGCCAAATGTAAAAATCGGATAATTGCTAACAATTATAGATTGACATTATAAGTTATATTGCATAAACGATAAAAACCACTTATCTGCTTGGCCTAGGAGTCTTTGATGATGTTTCAAATACTAGGTGAGCCAGGATTTTCTGTGGAGCTCCCATCTATATTTAATTTGAAAACATCACTTGAAGGAAATCCACTGATCATTGATTAAATGAATTTGCTTCATGCTTATTTCCATGACTTTAGATAGTATATCTTATGATAACTAATAATTTTGTTAGTGAGAATAACTAGCTAGTGGAGTAGTTTTATCCTAATAAATCTCTCCAAATTTCTTGCTCTCCATATGAACCAAGAAGCTATATATTACAAATTGAACAACTTTAGGTGAAAAATAACAAACCCACTCAGAGCTATCATGCATAGTATGAAAAAACTCATCATTAATGTCGGTAAATTTTCGTTGATAACACAAAGTTACCGACAAAATATTATGCATTAATAATAAGTATTTTTCTTGTAAGGAAATAGATTAAGAATGATTTCTTGAAAGTGATAAAGAAAAGGTAAAAAGTTTTTCATTTTCTACAATATAAAGAGACCAAACCCAAGTTCCATTAACATATGAGGTACCAAGGGTTGAGCCATCTCTGGTTTTTTCACAAATGATAAAGTCAAGATATTATCATTAATAACAAAGGAAAAGAACTAATTTTCCAGATCATTAGAAATCAAGGTGACAATCTTATCACATTATCAAGTACCATTATCATAAATGTCATGTCCCTCACATCTTGAATATTTACAAAATCAACTCGTTAGTTTAGATACCAAGAGAGAACCACTTATCGTACCACAGGGACACTTCAATCCAATATTGAATTAAAAACCCTTCCCTAAGATGGCAACAACTTTGGCAATAGAGACGCACGAATGTTCATTTGCAGCAGTTTCTCTTTGTAATCAATGTAGTTTATTAATTTAAGAGTTTAGTAAAAAAGTTTATACTATTATTAAATTATAATTATTTATTTATGGTAAATTCGTTGATTTTAAAAATTAATATTTTAAAAATCATATAAATGAAGAGTTGTGATTGAACATAAGTAGAAAACTCTATTAAACTCTTAATCTATTAAAAATATAATGGAATAATTAAAAAATATATATAATAATAATTTTTAAATATATTACAACACAAATACTCGTAGTTTTAAAACTAGACTTATTCGATAGGTTTGACTGTGAACATATGGTTGACGGGATCGAGTTAACTATTAGACCCATCATACAGGTTAACTCAGTGTGGCGTAGTGCATGCCGGTGCAATCCAGCCAGGTTTGTGATTGCACCATTAATTAACTAGTTAACTCTGGTTGAGTCATGCATTTTTTAAATTAAATTACTCAAAAAACGTTGTTTTGTTATTGTAATGTTAGTGGTGATCTGTTTTTAATTTTACTTATTCAATTTGTTGTGTTTAAAAATATTTATGAGTATCGATTGGAAACTTTTTTAAAGATAGGTATAATTTTTTTTTAATATAGATCAAGTCTTGTGGATCCATCAGTGAAAAATGGGTTAAACCATTAATCTAATGACCTGGTAACTTAACCAAATCGATAAATTGATTGTTAAATCTGATTCACTTTTTTAATTTATTGAAATATATTCCTAGGACGCACAACAATGGGATTAATGGCATAGTTTTTGGCTTGAATTCTTTTATTGGATCAGATAAGCATTTCACTTGGTATAACTCTTATAAATTGACTGATTTTTTTATTACTTATTAAATGGAAAGTTGTAACGACAGACAATTGAAAAAGATAAATGAGTTTTAATGACAATTATAACTTTAAAAAGTAATTTTAAAACATACTTATTGCTATAAACTATTTAATCGTATTTATTAATTTTGGTCAATTAACTAATAATTAAATTTTGTGAATAGGAGTAGAGAAAATATCACTCTAGTTTTTTTAATACAATATAAATAGTAATGTTAATTTCGTAAATCATTATTAATTTATTAGCTTTTCATCTGTCCCAGGAGGAAATAATTTGACCTCAACTTTACTTATTTTAAAATGGAGAAAATAAGTTGGTATAAGTTTTTTTTTTTTTTTTGAACAGCAAAATTATATAGTATTATAGATAGTTGAAACACAACGTTTCAACATGATATACAATAATATAGTATTGCACTGACTATGCCCGACATGACCTATAACTATATTTCATATTCAACATACACAATCTGGGGTGGAGGCACTAGTCAGAGAATACACACCACGCCTTAAAACCAAAAGAATACAACAGCCATTGCCAAGACAACATTTTTGTCATCATTAACATATCAAGGGAATCAACATTGATCCTTTGGAAAATCACCTCATTCCTTGATAACCAAATACTCCAACATACAGAGATCCAAAAGATGTACCTGCATTTTTTCTTCCGCGTTCCCACCACCCAGGTCGGGGATAATAGAAACAATTGGTTCAGATCTTCCGGGAGTGGTGTCTCTACCCCAACCCAACTGATAACTTTATACCACAGTCTTTGTACTCTGGGGCATTGTAAAAATAAGTGGTCCTTGGTCTCTATCCCACTACTGCAAAACACATAGACTGGATTGAGCGCTGGATCCTGAATCCCTCTCCTTAGCAGATTATCAACCGTCGGCAGTCGGTCCCTTAGCAGTCTCCAAGAGAACACCAGAACCTTTGACGGCAATTTTTCCTTCCACAACCTTCGTAAATCCTGGGAGTCCACAGAGTTGATTCCTAGGTTAGATACTCCTTCATTCAACACCTTATATCCTTCCGCCACTGCATATCCCCCCCCCACCCATGAGTTCCACCCCCACTCGTCGGCATCCCGCTCGACCAATACCACTTCACTTACCACCTCCTGTAAAGCCAGAAGCAAGTGCTCTTCCCAGACGAACAAATCTCTCCTCCAGGCCCACTTCCATGATGATAAATGGTGACCTGTGTCATGCTTGTCCTTAATGCATATAAACTTATCCTCTGCCAAAGTATACAATCTAGGGAAGAGTTCACTGAAAGCTGTATCTCCCAACCGCCTCTGCTCCCAAAATAAAGTCCCCCATCCGGACCTTACTATCCTGTTAATTCGAATTTTGAACCAACCAGACAAGGGCGCATTTGGTCCATCAATGGCCCATATATCTTTTCACCACTGTGATGCTTGAGCAAAAGACGTGGGCCGCTCCACAAACCCATCTACCTTCCTGTACCGGCTTCTCAACAACGGTCCCCAAATAGCCGTTTCATCTGATAGTAGTCTCCACCTCCACTTTGCCAGCAAGCTCAAGTTAAATTTTTCCAGACACTTCACTCCTAGCCCTCCCTCATCTTTTGGTCTACATACTTTTTCCCATTTCACCCATGCAATTTTGGAATGGCTTTCATTACCTAACCATAAGAACATACGTTGCATCCTCTTGAGGGACCTCAACACTGACTTAGGAGCCTTATAAAAAGAGAAAAGGTACAGAGGAAGTGCACTTAACACATAATTCAGTAATACCAACCTCCCAGCAAAAGTCATATTCCTTGCCTTCCAACCTGTCAACCGCCTTTTGAACTGATCAATAACTGGCTTCCACAGTTGTTCCAGCTTAGGGTTTACTCCCACTGGTATCCCCAAGAATTTGAATGGTATTGAGCCAACAGTACAACTTAGCATGCCAGTAGCCCCCAATATGAACGATTCAGACATATTTAGACCATGGAAACTGCTTTTACTAAAATTTACCTTTAACCCTGACACCATTTCAAACCCCCGTAGAATTACCTTCATATACCGATTGTAAGTCCGCTTCACCCATCATGATGACATCATCAGCATACTGTAACACTGAATATTTCACATCCTCTTGTACCTTGAGTTCTTTGTACAAGCCTTTTTGAATGGTTGTTATAAACAATGCTGGTAATAAGTTAAAATAGTGCAATGATTGTACAAGAAAGTACTACGTGGAAGACCAGAAGAATTAAGTTGGGGTCAAATTACTTTCCCTAGTGCATTCAGCTACTTCCCACGATTCCCAAAACAAAAGTTGATTGGATTATTATTATTATTAAACTAAAATTATGATTAATTAAGTAGTGTATTGTATATAGCATTGCGCCTTTTAGAGCAGAAGAAAAATAGAATTCATTGAAAATGACATTGGCATTTTGGTATGTTGGAGACTGATAGATATAAATGTGTCTGATCAATTATATGCGTTTAAGGCACAAGGTTAGGACAAGGGAAAGTTTACCAGTTCATGCAAGAAATTCCGGAGTGCTGTTTTCCACTATATATATCCTTTCATTCTTTTACTTCAAAATCTTCTTCTAATTGAGTTTATACTTTATATGCTTTATAAGCATGGAGCTCGATTTAGATGATAAGACTCAATTATTTCATTTAATTAACCTTATTATTGAATAATAAATTGAATAATAAAGTAAATAATGGCAAGATAACCCGGCCGTAGTACCTTGTAGCTTATTAAACACAGTTATGTAAAAGTGGTATTTTTATACCAAAATAGTCCAATTTGGGGATCAACAACTTCGTTATTTTTATAAGAGAAAAAAGATTGTGTATTGTAGATTAAAAATTTTTAACATTTAATTATAATTTTTTTATGGTATTAATTGACTTTATTAATTAATATTTAAAAAGTTATATATAAATGAAAAGTTAGGTTAAATGTCAGCTTAAATTTCCTTTTAATAATTATGTATATATGCAGCTTATTAATTTCTTTTTTTTTAAATATTTGGGAAGATTTAGGTACATGAAATCACGAATTAATATATATAATTAATGTTTTCTCTTTTTTTTTAAAGTTTTTATTATATCTTTTACCTGTCTTATTAATTATTTTTTTATTATTTTTATTTCTCTCTCTTCAACGATATAATTAAAAATAAATAATCATATTATTTTAAACATTTAAGATTATTGATAAAAAAAATATAATTTTTATTCTGAAAAAGAGCACTTGAAAAACAGATGTTATAAATCTAATAATACTAGAGGTATGGTTTATTCTTTTTTAGTTTTAAAAATATATAATAATTTTAAAACTAATTTTTAGAAAAAAAGAGTGAGAGAAGAAGAGATAAGAGTGCGAAACAGCAAGAGTAACAGAAAAATGGAAATAAAGAATCCAAACATCTTAGAAATAGTTTATAAATTTTATTTTAAAATGTGATAAAAATATTATTTTTATAAATATTTTTAAAAAATTGTTCGTATTAATATATATATATATATATATTAATAATTAGTAATAACCGTACATAGATCAATTAAACAATATTTTTTACTTTAATTAACGAGTTTAAGTTTGGCTATTGAGTACGTAACTATATTAAAGAGATTTTTTTCTCATTTAATTGTTGAGTTTAATTAGTATGTATTTGGTGGACATACCCATGTATGGAAAGTAATTTTCGTGGATCTCTTCAGACGGAGTTGTAGGTTAGATAGATTTCTATTTTTTGTAAGATTTGATTTATGTGAGTGGATTGGATCTAGAGAGTTTTCTGATCATTGTTGGATCCTAACAAATGATGAAAGGTTGGATTGGAGAGTAAAACCTTTTAAGTTTTTTTATCACTAGCTAGAGAACTCTTCTTTCTATGATCTGGTAAAAATTTTTTGGAGTTCGTATACAATTTCTGGTTGGCAGGGTTACCAATTCGTTTCTAAGTTAAAAGGTTTGAAGGAGACCATTAAAAATGGAATTTTGAGGTAATGCTTCAAAATGAATAGCTTTTGGCGGCAAAGGTGAAGGAACTAGATGTGGCAGATAAAGACTTATTGGAGGGTGGTGACCTATTAGTCATCTTGAGAAACACTTTGCTAGGTGATTACTGGGGAAGAGCAAGGGTCATGGAAAATACTATTATGCAGAAATCTAGAGTTGAGTGGGCTTTACATGGTGATAATAATTCAAAGTTCTTCATAATTGCTTTAAGATGAGATGTTCCATTTGGCAGTTGAGTCAAAAAATGGTTGGGTGATGCAACACTTTAACGACTTCTTTAAAGAGAAAGTTAGTGTTAGGCTTACTCTGGATGAAGTTTATTTCAACCAGATTTCAGAGTCTAAAAGATTATCGGTAGAACAACCATTCTCATATGAAGAGATTAAGGTAGTTTCTTGGGCATGTGGAAGAGGCAAAAGTCTAGGCCCCAATGGATTTGGTATGAGTTTTTACAAATCTTGTTGGGACATAATAAGGGATGATGTTGCTAAGCTGGTTCAAGAGTTTCATGGATCTGGAAGGCTTCCCAAAGTTGTATTGCTGTCCTTTCTTTCTTTGATCTGAAGGTGGCTTACCTTCAAAACTTATCTCAATATCAGCATATCTCTCTCATCTCGAGTGTCCAAAAAATCATATAAAAAATTCTATCAGTGAGGCTTAAAAGAGTCTTATGGGGGGTTGTATCTGAATGTCAGACAACATTTTTACCTGGGAGATCTATTCTTGATGGGATCCTTGTTACTAATGAAATTATTGAATGGGTTCATAGGCTTAAAAAATTATTTTTTCTATTTAAGGTTGATTTTGAAAAAGCCTATGACTTGATTTAGATTATATGTTTTGTAGGATGGACTTTGGTTACAAGTGGAGAATGCGAATCTCAAACATTATAAGAAATAACCACATATCTATTATGGTAAATGGAAGCCCTACATCCAAATTTAAACCGGGCAGGGGAATAAAGTAGGGGGACCTATTATCTTTGTTCCTATTTCTGATGGTAGCAGAAGGATGATTGAGGTTGTATAGATATGCTATTCCGAAAGGAAAGGAGTATATAAAGAAATCAGGGTAGGAGATGAAGCTAAATTCTCAATGTTACAATATGCGATTGTGCTATTCTAATGAGGGACGCAAATTTCCAAACTATGTGGTCTCTGAAGGTGATCCTAAGAAGTTTTGAGATGACATTCGGGCTGAAGGTGAATTTTCATAAAAACCAATTTTGTGGTTTAAATGTAGATCCTTTGTACATCCATATAGTAGGATGCTTACTAAATTACTTTGTGAGTTCACCTCCGTTTAAATTCTCTAGTGTGTTGGTGGGGGTGAACCCTAGGACGGTGGTAGTGTGGAGATCAGTAGTTGATCAATTTGAGAAAAAAGCTTTTAGGATAGAATGGGAAGAGTATGTCTTTTGCCGGTCGTCTAGTAACGTTAAATTCTGTACTTTCAAGTTTACTATTGTATTTCTTTTCCTTTTATAAGGCCCCAAGGAAAATGGTGAATACTCTAAAAGGGCTATAATGTAAATTCTTATGGGGAAGGATTGCAGATGATAGTAAAATTACATGTGTGAGCTAGAATAAAGTGTGTCAGCCTAAGAGTAAAGGGGGGGGAGGGGTGTTAGAAGTCAAGTGTTTGACAAAGTTTAAATTAAGTTTGCTTGCAAAATGGAGATGAAAGTTTCTAATTGATAAAAAAGTCATTTGGGCACCTTTGTTACATGCTAGATATGGTGATTTTCATGATTTACAGTATCAATATAATATCCGTTCTAGATGCTCATTGTTGTGGAAGGATATTTGACTATTTGATGGCTCCTTGATTTAATCTCTAGATTGGTTTACAAATATAATAATATATTGTTCATGGGTATTTTTTTTTTGAAAGGCTAAATATTCATTCAAAAATAGAAACAAAATGTTTCTTAGAGTACATACACCTTACATATGCCTTCATATCATATTTGGAATATATCAAAGATATTCCACCTATTTCATGTTTAAAAGACACAATGTAGGATTGACGTACCAATCCGAGAAGACACACCCCCTATTGAACCCAATGGAATATGACAACCATTTCCACGAGATTACCTTTATGCACATCAGAATGTCGACGGAATCCACCGGTACATTATCAAATACAATTTGATTTCTGGTAATCCAGATACTCCAGCATCCGGCAAGCCAGAACACATACCTGCACTTCTTCCTTCGCTTTCCAACCACCCATGCTGATGACGAGAGGAAGAGCTGATACAAATTCCCCAGAATGGGTCCCTGGATTCCCAGCCAGCTAATGATATTGTTCCACACCATTTGAGCCTTGGCACACGTTAAGAACAAATGATTGCGATCTTCGGTAGCACCGTTACAAAAGACGCACAGTGCATCGTCAGCTGGGATGGTAACACCTCTCCTCAACAGATTTTGGATGGTTAGTAATCTGTCTAACAGCAATCTCCATGAAAACGCAATAACCTTGGAGGGCATAATGTTTTTCCACATTCGTCTCAGAGTTTTGGGTTCCACCTCAATCAGTCTGGATGAGATTTGTTGCGAACGCAGAACTGAATAAGCCCCCGCAACTGAGAAGCTACCATCCGTACTAGACAACCAACTCCATCTATCATCCATATAATCTACAATAACCACTGGCTGCAGCACACTTTGTAACATACGGATCTGATCTTCTTCCCATACGAAAAGCTCCCTTCTCCAAACCCAAATCCACCCCCCAGATGCTTCCTTTTTGTCGCTGATGGTAATGCCTTTATCTACCGCTAGCCCATACAACCTGGGAAAGCTTAAGCTGAGAGGACCATCTCCTATCCAATTCTGCTCCCAAAATAGTGTGTCCTTTCCATTCCCAATTTTTCTAATGGCGTTATTCCGAAGCCAATCTGGTACTCCGACTTTTGGTCCGTCAATATTCCAAACATCCCTCCACCACTGGGAAACTGTAGATAAATTCTTCGGTCGTTCATTGAGTTTGTATGTCTGGCCATATCTACCTTCCAACAAAGTCACCCATATTGCGTTTGGCTCTGTTAATATCCTCCACCGCCACTTTGCAAGTAAACTCAAATTAAAGTCCCTTAAGCACTTTACCCCCAGACCCCTTTCTTCCTTTTACCGACACACATTTTCCCAGCTAACCCACACAATTTTGGTCTCCTGATGATTCCCTCCCCACAAAAAGGAGCGTTGTAAGCCGGTAATAACTTTTAAGACTTTTTTAGGCACCTTGTAGAACGAGAACAAATACAGCGGAAGATTAGACAGTACTGAATTAATCATAACTAACCTTCCTGCAAAGGACATATGTTTTGCCCTCCAGACGGCCAATTTCTGCTGAAATTGCTCGATGACTGGTGACCACGTATCTACCTTCCTCGGGTTCACTCCCACCGGAATCCCCAGAAATTTAAAAGGCGGTGAAGACACAACACAATTCAAAAGGTTGTTGACAGCTCTTGTAAATGAGTCGTCTACATTTAGCCCAAAGAATTTGCTTTTGCTATAGTTTACCTTTAACCCCGAAGTCAGCTCAAAACCACGAAGTATAGCCTTCAAGTACCACACCGACTGCAAATCAGCCTCCCCTATCATAATGACATCATCTGCATACTGCAATATTGAGAATTTTGCCTCGTCAGCAACATGTATCTCTTTAAACACCCATTTCCCTACTGCTGTTTTGAACAGACCAGATAAGGCTTCAGCTACCACTAGAAACAAAAAGGGGGAAAGTGGGTCTCCCTGCTTCAGGCCTCTCCCCGGCCTAAATTCCTCCGTTGGACTTCCGTTGACTAGAATGGACATGTGACTATTCCTGACGATGCTACTCATCCACTTCCTCCATTTACTCCCAACTCCAACCTCGCCAACATGTAATCCAGAAAATCCCAATTCACCGAGTCATATACCTTCTGAAAATTCACCTTAAACAAGAAACATGATTTCCTTTTGCGCTTTGCCCAATCAACTAACTCATTCGCTACCAGTACCCCATCCAGTATTGATCTACCTGGCAGGAAAGCTGACTGGCACTTAGAGATTAAATTCCCCATAACTTTCTTCATTCTCAGAGACAGCAATTTGGAAACAATCTTTTGAATGCTGGAGATTAAAGAAATTGGTCTATAATGAGCTAACCTGTCCGGCCTTGTCACCTTAGGGATCAGGGTAATAAAGGATGATGTCGCTCCTCTTGGTAATACTCCCGAATGATGGAATTCTTGAACTGCCTTTACCACGTTGACCCCTATAATTTCCCAGCATGATTTATAGAAATGAAACCCAAATCCATCAGGGTCCGGGCTCTTCCCTCCCTCGCAAGCCCATACTGCCTCCTTTATCTCTTCCGGTGAAAAGGCTCCTCTAACCATTTTCTCTGCTGATCATTTAGCTTATTGAAAGCCACCCCGTCCAGCCTTGGTCTCATGTGTTGTTCCTCCTTAAAGAGCCCGGTGAAGTGATTAAACACATGATCCCTGATATTTCGAACTCCCTCCACCCAACCGACATCTGTTTTGACTGCCAGTAGGGAATTTGCATAACATCTTTCCTTAAAGCATTTGTGAAAGTAGCTTGTGTTACTATCTCCATTTAAAGCCCATTTCACCCGAGATTTCTGTAACATGGACTGTTCCATTTGCCTTGCCTTCCCTCAATACTCTGCTAAGATACCTTGTCTTTGCTGACCACTCCCATTGACGCCTTGGCTTAGCTGATGATCCACCATCTCCAATTCTAAAACTTTATCTATCAAGAATTTCTCATCTTTATTCCGATGTTCTTCTTTCCACTCTTTAATCTTCAACTTCAGACCTTTCAATTTACTAGCCAACTGATGCATCCGCCAACCATGACTTTGTTCTGAAGTCCAAAACTCTTTTAGAAGATCCATAAAACTTTGCTCCTGCAGCCAGTGATCAAAAAACTTGAACGGTTTAGGACCCCAATTCTATTTATTCACCTCGGTTAGTATCCAGCAATGGTCTGAAAATTCTCTAGTACCTACTCTTTGAGCAATGACTCCCCACTCCTCCATCAAATCTGCGGAAAATAAAAACCGATCCAACCTACTAGATGACTCTCCATTCGGGACTATCCACGTTGCTCCTTTTCTGATGACTGGAATATCCAATAAGTCCATTGATTGGATAAAGAATTTGAAATCAGACATCTCAATTGTAGAGTGAGAACTAGATCTCCCTTTAAACTCAGTCGCATCTAACACTGTGTTACAATCTCCGCCAAGTACCCAATTAACCTCCGGAAATCCTCGTTTTGTCATCATCAGATCATCCCATACTTTCCTTTTTCCGTGTACCGAACATGGGGCCATAAACATTCACCACACAGTTGACTGCCGATGAAGTCGATCCTCTAAATCCAACTCCAAGGAACCTCAGCCCTTGTATCACCCAGACTTTCCTTTTTCCGTGTACCGAACATGGGCCATATTGTTCATGGGTATGATGCACCATGTACATTATAAATATAATAATATAAAATTTATCTAATTAAAACCCTCTTTATTGGACATTGTGTTTTGGGTTTTGGGAGAGTGCAAGATAACATGAAATTATGAAAATTGAGGGACACCAGTATCAAATGTATGCAATTTATTTTACGTGTGGGTGTGTGCGACGAAGAGATAAAAATATTTGTACATTTAATTTGTGTGATGTTGGTTTTCATTTGGTATGCAATTTGATGCTGCGTCTTAACAGTGCTATGTCGACAAAGAGCGTAATAATAAGTAGGCGATGCATGGGTGAGGCATATATATAATGGTTCAATTTGGCAATCATAATGTATGAGATATCTAATCAGAATTCTTATGCTGAAGAGGCTGCGTTGCTGATTGCTGAAAAAAGGAGCACATACAATTCAACGTGGGAAAGTACAATAATGGTTTGTTGTAAATTAAATGCCTTATAACTATTTGTGCAATGCCAAGTATGGCAAGAATCCTTATAAAGGTTCATGGGTTTTATAAGAATTTGTATTGATTTTGGTGAATAAATGCTTTTTTTTTAAAAATAAAAAAACTATTTGTGCAATGCGATGCTAAAAGTCCTTTGAGCTAGCTAGCTATATATTTCATGCTACTGTATGTAAAGATTTTTGTATCCTTTTTTCCTGCTAACGTATGCAAAGGGCCCCAACACAAAATAATTACACTTACTTCTTCAACAATACACCTTTTAACCTTTGAGTCCGTGGCAGAGCTAGGTTATTTTTGTTAGGATAGTCAACTGGAGTATTTCTTTGTTTAAAATTCATCAAAAAACACTAATTAATATAAGTTAAAAAAATATTTGTATTTAATGTGTTTTGTATTGTTACAACTATTATTAATAAAATTAATGTATAAAAAATTATATAGTTGAAGAATATTATAAATATAATTTTAAATTTGTAAAACAATTATAGTTTTGAAACAAATTTAAAATGTTAAATAACTATATACAACTTTCAAACTAATGGAGTATTAATTTTATAATTTCATTAAATTTTATATGCTAAACAATAATTTTTTTATATTTTTTATAAAATTTAGAATTCTAATCAATGTGTATGGTTGGTTATAAAATAAAGTACATCAATGTGTACCTATACACAACACAGGTTCACGTATTGGAACAAAATTATTGAGTTTAAAAGAATATATGCATATGTAAAAAAAACTGCGCCTTATACACTTGAGTAAGAAAATCACTCACAAAAGGGAACAGTTATGTGTTGTGTTCTTTCCAAATTTAAACATAAGTGAAAAAAGTGAATGGCGTGAATTAACAAAAGAGCAAATTTCCTCAAGTTAATTATTATTTTTTATTATCCAAGGGTGTTAATGTAAGATTGGAGAGGAGTTTTAGTGTAATATTTTCAGATATACAAGAGTATAATTGTAATGAATAAATAAAAATAAAAAAACTTAATGTGATTTAAAAAAAAAATGTATATTTAATTTCACTATACTCAAGGAGTTCCTTCATAATTTATTCTTAAGAAAAAGAAGTTACCATAAGTTTATTTTGATATTTTTAGTCAAACAACAAGATTATTTTTAAAATATTATTTATTATAATTTAATATAATAAATAAAAAAGAATTATTAAAAATAGAATATCAATTAATTGAAAATGTTTTAAAATAATAGCATAAATAAAATAAAAGTAATTAAAATTCTTTTATATCTTAATTAAAAATATTTTATTTTTTCTTCTATATCAGCCAGAGTAAAGTAATAATAATAAAAGTTAAGTGTTCTTCTTGATTTAAGTTTTTTTATTTTATTATTATTGTCAAATTTTACATAAAAAATATATATAAATTATATGTTGTTGGAGATTTGTGAAATTAAATTAAAAAAATTACCAAACTTTTGGTATTATATATATATATATATATATATATATATATATATATAAATGAATTCATCCTTTTGATGTCCATATTTTACTTCCAATTTACTCTTATATTTATTTGAAATTTAAAAAACAAAAAGAAAAAAACTAGTTTGTTAAGCAAAAAAGACTCAAATACATAACCTCTCACTTCCAATTTTTCCATATATGGATTTTTCCACTAGATCAACCTTATTACCTTAAAAAAAACTTTAAAACATTTATAACCAAAATACATAATTGTCCTACTATCTATATTGATACTATTTTAACCTTCTAAACATTTTATGACTTCTCTTACTCTCACAAATATAACTTTTCCCATATTAATAAATGTACATTTTTACAAATTCTAAATTATCACAAAAATCAATAGGTTTGAAAGGTTTGACATTTGGTGTGGTTTGTATGCTTCTGGCATATTTGGAAGATACGAAATGATTCTGTCTTTAATGGTAAAGCGTCAAAAGTGTCTGCAAGAGTTTTACCAATCCAACATATTTTTTAGGAATGGAGTCACGCTGCCAAGCTAACATCACATAATTTTGCAAAGTGGATGATGAACTCATCCTTGTGTATTACAGGGGCGGGGATGTGAAATTGTTATCACTTTACTTATATTTACGTCTTTGTACTATAATTGAAAGAAATATCTTGTGTTTTTCTTAAATAATACTACTACTTGGCTTATAAAAAAAAATATTCCTTAAACGCCGTTCATATGTTTATACATTTGATCATAAATATTTTTAATAAAAATACAAATACATAGTCACAAAATGATATTTTGAATTCTATTCAAACTTTCTTTTCTCAAATTCATTGCAAATATGTTATATTTGTTGATGATCCGACAGGTTTCTATCATGTTATCATAAATAAAGAAATATAAAAATTAACAAAATATATTTTAAAACATACTAAACTAAAATTATTATACGCAAAATGATATAGTGAATTATTTATATTTTATCATATTATTATAAAACACATTAAATTAAAATACTAAAATTATTATAACATATTAAAATAGTAATGTGAATACACATACACGACATTGCATATGTTTTTGCTAGTATAAATAAAGAAAATCCCAAACCCTTCACCATGATTGAAAATTGACGTGCTTCGAATTATATTTTTAATACAACGATGAATCCTTTTTATTATTATCATTATTTTTGTTAATGAAGTTAATCATATATGAGCTTTGTGGAACAATTATAGGCAAGAAGCTCTTTTCTTAAGTTATTAACTCAGCTACATATTCAAAATTTAAACTTATTTGAAAGTACTAATTAAATTAGAGCAATATTTGCCGATTGATCCATGTGTTTGATGGTTGTCAATTTTATTTTTAATCTTTGTTCTTAGTAAGTTGATGTTTTTATTTTTTAGTTTTATATTAATTTTTTGGTTGCAATTGTATATTCCATGTGCACTTTACTTGAGGAAAATATAGACTTATTTTAGTAGTTATATATATATATATTTAAAATTAATTTTAACTATAAGTTTTCAAACAATATTTTATGTGAAAAAATAATTTTTCTAATAACTATTATAATGAAATTATGTTACTTTACTTAAAAGTTAACATACTACATTGATTTTTATAAAATATTTTGATTTAAAATCAATTTTATAAGCTACATTTATTAAACTGAATACATAATTATTTTGAAATTAAATCAATTTTAGAGGGTTTTTGTGTTAGTTTAAAAATTTATGCAAAATTTTATTGTTAAGTTATTTTGAAAAAAAAAATTCCAAACACAAAAATTAATTACTTTAAATTTATTTTTTATTAATTTAACAAAATCTCTCTTTTTTTTTACATCAACGATTGGTCACTTAAAAACACAATAAATGCTGAGCCAAATTTGACGGGTTCCACTTTATTACGTAACGGGATATATGCAACTAGTATTTTTTTTATTCACCATTTAATCAAAGTAGTAATAGTATGACTTTTAAGAGCAAAATGTACTTGTGTAAAAAAAAAAAAAAAGGCAAATTGCACCGTTAAGACTTTGATTTTATTTTTTAGTTTTTCAAAATAGTTTTTGAAAATCATTTTTTAAAAAAGAGAAAAAACACTAGTTTGATAAATGAAGAAAAAAAAATATTCTTATTGTATTTTTATAATATAAAAAAATTGTTTATATTTAGAGAAATATAATGAGAAATTTTTTTTTATTATATTTTGAGGTTAAAAAAAAACAAAACTAAAAGATAAAACTATTTAGTGTGTTTTTATTTTTTCAGTTTTTAAAAATAAAAAAATCAAATTTATTTTCAAAACTATTTTAAGAAAATACTGTGAATATGAATTTTTTAATTTTTAAATACTAAAATACTAAAAACAGTTTTATAATTCTGTTGTCAAACAAACTTTTAGAATACGTTCTAATTATAATCATTAATGTATATTAATGTATAAAATAATTTTATATTACCACTTAATTACAAATTATGGTTTGAACTATTTTTAAAATAATTATATACAATAAATTGTGATTAATAATAACTAACACTATTGAGAACATTAAACGCACTTCTCCAGTTCTCCTAACATAATTGTTTTTTTTAAAGAATATAATTTATTGTGTACTCAAAATAGTATGATTATAATTCAAATCCTAAAATAGTTTATTAAAGACAGCTACTAGCAATATGTATATTTAGATTTTGTCTATAGCTGTTTTAGCTAAAAGACGATATAGGTTGTGTTCCCAGGATTTCTGGATTGTGTCTGGGACCGTTTGGCACCATGTATTCCTTCATTTCATCACCTCACTTTCTATTATTCTAACACCCACTGATTCGCCACACTCTATACTGCAAATTCTGCCCATGTCAACTTCATTGTTCAAATAAAGGTGTTAGTAAATTGGGCTTAAGAGTTAGGTTCCTTTTATTTATTTATTTTAAAATTGTAACTAAATTATATGACTTCCAATAAATTCAATTGTCTATGGAAAAATTAAGAAAAGGCAACCTCCACTTATTTCTTTCTTTTTTGCTTGGAAATGAGTATTGCTAAAGAAATATAGGGTGTATTTGTAAAAACTAGCTGAAAAGTTAGCTTAAAGCTGAAAAGCTAGTTGAAAACTGCAAAATTAGTTATTTAATAAAACTAGCTAAAAATTATAAAATAACAAATAAAGGCATAATTAATCATTAGATTAACAATGTGGTATTTAAAATAATATAAAATACTTTAATAATGTAAATTAATTTTATATTTAATTATAAATTATTATAATTATATTTTAAAGAATAAATTTCTATAATAATATATTTAAATTATAAATTTATGTAATTGTATATTTAAATATAAATTATTTTAAATGATAAGTGTGTTATCTTATAATATTAGGGGAATAAGGGGAGGGAGAAATGGAGGTCTGTGAGGCAATTGGTATCCAAACATGATGTTAATTTTATTTGTATTCAAGAAATGAAGGTAGCAAACATAGACAGAAATATTTGTTGCACGATCTGGGGTGATTCTAATGTGTAATAGTGTGCAGTCACTACAACTAATCTATTAGAAGGGCTCTTATGTATACGGAGTGCTATGGATTTCACTATTTCTAAGACTTTCCAAGGTGTGGGGTTTCTTGGTGTTAAAGACAAGCTTAATTCGAAGTTGTCTGATAGGATTTTTGTTAATATATATGCCCCCTGTAATATGTCCAAGGAAAGGAAAATGTGAAAGACTTTGGAATATAAACAATGGTTACCTGAGAGTTTCTGGTATGTAGCTGGTGATTTTAATGCAATTAGGTCCCTAGAGGAAAGGATAGGAGAAATGGGGTGATTGAAACATCTCTTAGTGTCATTAATGAATTCTTAGATTTTATATGTAATATGCAGGTGTTAGAGGTTCCTGTTGTTGGGCACCGATACATATGGTATAACACTAGAATTAAAGGGTGTAGTGTCTGGACAGATTCTTAATTTCTCTAAAATGGTTAAATGATGCACCTAATAGTTTTTAGCTAAACCTGAGTAGAGATTACTTAGACCATTATCTTATAATTCTGAAACAGTCCAATATCAATTGGGAGATTAAACCTTTCAAATTTATTAATAGTTGGCTTAAGTGTGAAGGTTTTGTGGAATTTATCAAGCAAAAGTATAACAATATTGAAGTTGAATGGTGGGGCAGCTTTGCCCTCAAAGAAAAATTAAAAGCTCTCAAAGTAGATATAAAAGCTTGGAGCAAAAAGAGTGTTGGCAAATGGAAGACAAAATCAGTGAGTTGAAGAGTAAAATTGTTGTTTTTTATAGAAGAGCGAAAGAAAGGAAGCTGGGGAAGAAGGGATTTGATTAAGAATGGAGGCTATTGGGGAGCTGAAAAGGTGGAGTTCCTTTCAAGAAACAATACTGGATCAAAGGACAAAGATTAAATGGTTAAGAGAAGGAGATGTGAATTCTCATTTCTTTCATGCAACTATTAACTAGAAGAGGAGAACTAATGGCATATTAGGTTTGATAGCCAATGGAGAATGGGTTGATGACCCAGTGCAAGTTAAGCAAGAGGTTAAATAATTCTTTCAGGAGAGATTCCAAGCTCGAGAGGATGTGAGAGTGAGATTAAATGGGTGGATTTTAGCAGGATCTTGGAAGCCCAGAAAAATGAGCTAGAAAAAGAATTCTCCGAGAAAGAAATCAAAAGTGATATTTGGGAGTGTCATAGCTTAAAAGCTCTGAGACCGATGGTTACAACATGAAGTTCATGAAACATTTCTGGGGCTTGTTGAAAAAGGATATTATCAAGCTATTGTCGGATTTCCATCAAAATATGAAACTACACTAGGGTTCTAAAGCCTCATTTATTTCCTTGATTCTCAAAAAGGGATACCCAATCAGACTTAGGGACTATAAACCTATTTCTTTAATTGGTGTAATTTATAAAATGTTTCATTGCAAAAGAAGTATGACGGTTATCCCTACAATAGGATTGGATGTTGTTAAAAGGTTTCTTTAATGCCTCATCTATTTTATTTTCGAGTGTGGTCTACTCATCTAGAATTGTGTTTCCCTAAGATTAGTAATAGGAATGCATAAACGTTTTCAAGAATATCTTGCTTGTATGTATCCTATTTTCTTTTTTTGTTTGAGGGGCGAGAGGGATTATTAGTAGCTGTATATGGGTGAATTTCAGTTAAAATCCCTTAGTTTTGCTATGTATTTGTAACTGGAAAGGTCTCCCTTGTCATCTCTTGTGAGTTGTGGGAGTTTTTCTTATGCTATATTAATAAAATTTTGCCTTCTTAAAAAAAAAATATTTAAATCATAATTTTCTATAATTATATATTTATATTATAAATTCCTATATTACATTAAGGAAGGAGAGAGAAATGAAAGAGAGGGGTTGTATAATGTGATGAGAGAGAATTAGGGCAAGATAATGCAATAATTAATGAAGGTAAACACGTAAAAACAAAATCAACTAGTAGCTCAAGGTAGGAGATCTTTTAGAACAACTACTTGCAGTAACTTTTTAAAAAAAACTAGTAGCTTTTAGATTTTTGTTATCCAAATGGAGATGAAATCATTTTATGCCATTTCAGCTTTTAGATAGCTGGATAATGCAATAATTAATGAAAAATAAATATGTAAAAACAAAACCAACTAGTAGCTCAAAGTAGGAGATCTTTTAGAAAAACTACTTGTAGTAGCTTTTTGAAAAAACTAGTAGTTCCTATATTTTTGTTATCTAAATGGAGATGAAATCATTTTATGTCATTTCAACTAGTTGAAATGGCAAATCAAACATACTCATAGTCTTTTATTTTTGTGTGAAACAACTAGCTATTTAGTTTACAAATTAATGAAGGGTAAATACGTAAAAAGAAACCAATTAGTAGCTCAAAGTAGGAGATCTTTTAAAAAAACTACTTGTAGTAGTTTTTTGAAAAAACTAGTAGCTCCTAGATTTTTGTTTTCCAAATGGAGATAAAATCATTTTATGTCATTTCAGCTAGCTTTTCAGCTTTTAACTAGCTGAAATGACAAATCAAATACACTTATAATCCTTTATTTTTATATGAAATAACTAGCTATTTAGTTCACAAATACGACACATGTCTTAGGTTAAGATTAGATATTTAACAAGAATATTTTTTTTATTAATCAAATGTTAATATTATTAACGTTAATTTTTGTTAATAGTAAAGATTGAATCTAGAACCTTTTCTCACGTTTTTTCTTCTTTAACCAATCAAATTATCTTATTATATCTCCTTATATTTAACCACCACAATGTGTAATTATATTATTTATTTATAATTAATTAAGAAAATAAATATTGTCAAGTTATTACCTTATTGTATCTCCTTATATTGAACCACCACAATGTGTAATTATATTATTTATTTATAATTAATTAAGAAAATAAATATTGTCAAGTTATAAGACAAATCAATATTCTCAAATTTTGATTAGTGAAAAATAAAATTTCTACTTATGTTAACATTGAATTTTAGGAAAATAGACGCATAAGAAAAACATATAAAAATTATGAAAAATCAAGAAGATAGAATCAAACAGACACATAACAGTCGTCGAAGAACATAAAAATAAAACAAAACAACACATGCACATTTGGGTAATATTTATTTATATGTACTTATATACTTTGTTTATTAAATTAATTTGTTTTGTGCATATGAATTTTCCTGCATATATTTAGAACGAGACACATTCAAACGGATAATAATGATAAACTAAAGTTATAAGAATATAGGTTCAGTGTCTAAAAACTTAATCCTACTCCTCGAAGAGAGTGATGAACATCTATGTTGATTATTCGTTGTGAAATAGGTTAATAAATACAAGCAGAAATATAAGTAAATGTTTTATTATGTTAGTTGTAACTTATTGGTGAAAACCATTTAATGTTTTAATGGGTCTACAAGACAAAGTTAAATCAAGACGCATAAAACAAGTCTTCGTGAATGTCATTCACAACTATCATATTTTTATGAAGACTAGTATGAATCTTTTAAAATATGAAAAAAATCAACAATTGTACTAAGTGATTCTAACCTTTCTTTCACATTTTTTCAATTTTTTATTTGTAAAACTTTTTTTCTAAAAATAGACTCTAAGCAATTATATATATGAAAGTTAAGATTTTTTCTTAATTGTACGTCCATTTTGTTAAAAGACATTATTGCAAAGTCATTTGATCCCTATAAATTTTTGTATCTTTTGATTTAAAAAAAAATTGAAAATGTTTGATATTAAATAATACTTAGGCGTTTAACATAAAGAGAGACCAGTAAAAAACTATTTGAATGGAGTGACCAATGCTCATCCGAATCAATTACTATAACCAAAAGTTAGTATACAATGCAATTTATTATGATATAGTAAACAACACTACTAGAATAGAGCTATAAACAATAGTCTTCTATTAGTGGATAAAACTAACTTCTCAAATCCATTAGCGAGCAAATTCGCTTTGCGAGTGTGTAAGTACCATGTCTCACATATTATTAACTCTAAAGTATGCCAAAACAGGTATAATTTTAGGAATTATAAGAAACTTGTTTGCAAAAGCTTTTAATATTTTAAAGATTAATTCATGCTTTATAGAAATTAATAGCATTTTTAATTTTACATATTAGATATTACTTACCACATCTTAAATATAATTTTAAGAAACTAATAATTATAATTACACTAATTATAACTCAGTATTTGCTTGATTTTTAAGATATTTATGGTAAAAGTCAACAAATTTTTACCATAAATGATTAATAGTGAGTTTAAAATACTTTAGAATAACTCTAATGATTGTTTAAGGATTACGAATATTACTTTATAAAGACCATATATTGAAAAGAAGTGACATAACATTCATGTTTTTTTAAAGATAATATAAACATAAATGTTTAACTTATAAAAACTAATATTTTAGGGTGTTGTCAGTTTAATATTAAATTACTATTTATTTTTTTATCACAAATTAATATTTAATTTTAATAATTAAATTAAAATTTTTAAGTTATCAAAATGAGTATATTATCTATTTTTTTATATTTTCTTTTGAAATATAATTTGTAAAGAACATTATATGTCTAAAAACCAGAGTAAAAGTTGAAAGGGATGGTACATTATAACTAGAACAAAAAAACCATTTTTTAAATAATCCGCTTATTAAGGATGTTGTCCAAAGTTATCACCAAGCTTGAAGAAGAGCTGTAAGTGCTCCCAATATATATATGAGACAACACGCAATAACTATTTCTTTATCCTGGTTTAATTAAGCAATAAATACTCATTTTTAATTAAACAATGATTAAAACGAATATTTAATTAGATGTTTACTAATGCTTATTCGTGACGTTGATATAATTGAGATATGTACCATCGACGTTCTCGGATCTCACCCAAACAATTTGTGTGCTTAACCTGTATCCACGAATTTTAAGTCAATGATTGAAGAAAACAAAACCGCAAGAAAATGAAAGGAAACAACATATAAGACACGATATCATGAGTGCATGACGTGAAGCAGTTTATGGTGGCGCCAATTCTCCACGCGCCACCGTACTTCAATCTTGCCACTTATCAATTGATATAACGATGAGTTTGCTAAAACTTTAAATACATGACAAAAATTTATGTCTGGTGTTTGTTTTAAATAATAGAAAAATGATAGTTACAAAATAAAAGAAACAGTATAAAAATTTGTAACGGACTAATCTATGGGACAACATTTTGTTCCTCCACCTCTTCCCCTCTTTCTTTCCCCATTTTCTCACTCCCTCCCACATTGAAGTTATCTTGGTTCCAATATGAAGATAGATTACGATATGTCATATGTTGCATTATCATAACATAACTTGGTGTTATATGTTACTATGATCACGGGTTTTGTCAAGGCAGAGAAGTGTTACATGACCTAAGTTATGTATATCAACCAGACCTAAAGTTTCCTATTAACTTTATATATCAATATCTTCACAAATTGATAAATTTACACCTGACAACTGCAACATACTCAAATCTTCCATTTATTAATTTTATATCCTATAATAACATGAGAAGAGGACAAGAGATTCCCTTATATGCAAACATGCATCACGATTATAGTAATTACAGTCTGCAAATTTGCACTTCCACCGAATGTATTATGATTAATTAAAAAGGGTATCTGGCTAAATTTAATATTATTATATTTGCGTTATGCTTGATTCATCAAACAAGGATTAAGATGAAAAGTTGTCGTGTAATTTGAGAAGTTGTACTGTCATGGTTTATTTTTACTGTACTAAGTGCCAATCAAAAGCACCCTAAGTTATTTATTTTTGTCCCATGAAAAAATTACACTCTATATTAAATTAATGGTTTGTTTATTAGAATGGCATGAATATTAATCAATGAAATATTTAAATTAAAATATAGCAAAAGAATGTGAGACCCATACTAAACTTTAGAAATCTTCTCTCGTTTTCACTATACAATCAAACAATAATGGATAAATCATAAACGTTACAATCATATTTTTAGGCTTTTTTATTTTTATTTAAAATTTTATATTTATCATTGTATATGATTCATCATATTTATTCTCATGTGTTTCAAATAAGAAGTAATTACAATACCTTACTGGAAAGAAGATCAGATCCCTTCCTACCAACAAAGAAAATTAAAATTGAAACACAAACAATGAAAAGAAAAGTAAATGATGGAAAAATTGGAAGAAAGTAAAAAGAGAATAAAGGAACTAAATGGAGTTGGACAGAATTTGTATCAAAGGATGATATTTTATGAGAATGAGGTTTTAATATTTATAAATGAAATTAGAACATGTTGGGGCACTTTCTAGTCATTGTAGTATGGTCCAAATGGTTGTATTTTTGGCCAAATCTTTTGGGGATATGTTGGCGGGTGGCGTTGAAATTTGTAATTAGGCTCAATATACCACTCCTTGTGTTTAAGCTATCACTGCACATGCTGAATATATTTTGACTTTGACAAAAAGGGAAGTGGGGAAAATAAAAGAACGAAGTTTAATAATTCGAAGTAGATATTTGTTATGGTACTAATTAGCTTCATATATCAGGATTTAAATGCTGTTATTGGGCTCTCGCTGTTGATATCATGTTGTGCTGACTGTAACTCTGGTTCAATTACGTGAAATTCGATAGGCTTATTTGTTGGAAAGGCTAAATACGATGTGCAGAAAAATTTGGATTGGAGTAACCTTGCTGACAAAGCCAATCCTCTGTTTTGTTTCCAATTAGCAGAACTAGCCTTTAAGGTATATTGTTTGAATATCTTGCTAATTGAATTTGTAAGTTTCTTGGATGTATGTGGTGGGTCAGTGAGGTTTACAATATAAGCTCAAGATGTTGGAAATTAGTGGGAGATGGATTGCTATTGAGTGATTTGATTATAAGGTTGTATAAGGTGATTTTTTGCTGCTGACATTTCCTCTGTAATTATTTTTTTACAGGGTTATTTGGCCACATCTTGTGCTCAATGTTTACTTGTTGAATAAAAATTCCTTTTCCTTCTTCCAAAAAGAAATTATAAGGAAACTAGTTCACCATATGACATATGATAATTACTAACTTTAATGGCTTTGTGATGGTTGTTAGTTCCACCTCAACGTGAAATGTAGGGAGAAATGGATGCTTTTAGTTGGAGTTCAAATGTGAAGGTAAAGTCACATCTTTAATAAAAATAGGCAAAATAAATAATATATAAGTGAGAAAAACTTATAAACATAATGTTTTAAGGTTTTAGATTGATCGAGTATGTTGTGAAGGTTACTTAGAAGTTGTGTATATGGCTCATTAGTCATTAGTAAAGATCTTTCTAGAGTTTCAACCATCTCAAATTATTAATAACTAATATAAGAGTAAGTGCTTTGATCAGGTGAGTGAGTCACATGAGTGCAAGTGACTAATAGATATTATGAATGTTTAAAACATTTTTAATCTCATTTTAAAATTTCACGTATTAGAACATTTCTAGTCCGAATAAAATCTAGATAGCTATCTTGTTTAAACTTTAAAATATTAATGGCAATCGTAATTAAGTTGTAAAAGTCAACCATTAAATACCACAACTCAAAATATTCCGTTTTTTAAAAAATAACTATAACTAGTTTTTTTAATATAGTTATAATAAAACTATAAATTTTCTATGGACAGGTTAATGCAATTAACTTAACGTTATTAACGAAATGATTATGATTAAACTTGATTTCATAATCAATTATTTTTATTTATTGTCAAATTCTTTTAGTTTAAATTTTTATATTAAATAACAAATGTTGATTAAATTTGGTTTCATAACCAGTTATTTCTAGTTATAACACGCTCCACACCATTGTTTCAATTACCACATCTCTATGGAAAATGCATTGAAAAAGAAAAACTTTTCTGACATCATCCATATCTATATGAGAGTGATTACAACTTGTGAAAATATGCACTAATAAAAAAAAAACTATATCACACATCTGTGACTTAAGGTCACATCCTTATAAATAATAGTCGTAGAAAAATTCTCTTTGGCACCGTCTACACCTCCATGGTAATACACATTTATATGAAAAAAAAACATTGAGAAGAATTTTATTTTACATCTCTCAAACCTTTGTGGATGTGTTTACAATTCTATGAATAATGTACTAAGCAAAAAAAGTTACCCATGAACCTCTAACCTTTTTGTGACAAAGGTCACAATGTTGTGGATAATTTGTAAAATAGAAAAAAACTTCCTTAACCTATCTCACACCTTTATGTTACTAACTACATCCATGTGGGAAACATACTAAGTAGAAAACTAAATTTTAAGAATAATTTTATTTTTCAAAATTAATTATTTAATTTTTTATGGACAAATAACTGGTTATGTATATATTTGATTATGTAACTAGTTATAAATAATAACCGGTTATTATAAATAATAATTGATTATAAAAAATATTATAATTATGGTTATTATAATTACTTATCTATATAATTATTTATTGATTATGATTATATTATTAAAATAATCCAACCACAAGTACTCATAGATGAAAACAATATTTTTGCTTAAAGGACTCTATCACGAGAAAGAGAACCACACTTAAAAAAAAAGTTGTTGATGTTCAGGATATAAAAATGAAATCCTAAATTAACATGTTGAGCAAATGGAAAAAACTTATATATAAACCTAGTAACTTTAAGGTTTTAAATTCAGTGTAGCAAAGTTCACTTGTATATATAGTTGTATTTGTGTCCTATTGATCGATGAAGATTTCTTGATAGTTTTAGGGTTAATGGTAAATATTTATCTTACAATTTTCTTAAAGTATATGTGATAAGGTAAAATTTAGGTAAAGAGTGAAATGTGTAAATTTTTTTTAATGAGACATTACTTGTCAAATGTGATATATTATGTTTCTCAGAGGTTTTACATGTGATATAATACTAAGGTATAAAATTTGGTTAAAAGTAATAACCCTTTAGTAATATATCCTAGGTGAATCAAACAAAACAATTTATTTTGGGTGGTAAATTAATTATATATATTGGTTTTTATTTCTATTTTTAATTTTTAAAATAGGTAGTTATTAAAAAAATAATTAAAAATACAATTAAAAACTAAATGTGAACATTAAAAAAGTGAATATTATAGATAAATACATTTTTTAAATGAAATTATTTAATTTATAACAAAAGTTGATTAATTATAACAAAATTATTTAATTATATATCCTTGGATTATATTACAATTCATGAAAAGTCTGTTGACTTAATTGATTAATATTTTAAAAAAAATATAAATAAAAAATTATAATTAACAATTAGTTAATTATTATATATATTAATTAAATTTTTAATATATATTCTTGGATTATATTATAATTCATAGAAAGTCTATTGACTTAATCGATTAATATTTTAAAAGAAATATAAATAAAAAGTTATAATTAACGGTTAGGTAATTATTATATATATATATATATATATATCATATTTTTACAATAAAAAAAAAGTTAAATTGTTGATATGAAGATTTTAATGTTAAATAATTTTCCTGATTTAGAAATGCTTTTTGAAATGTAAAACCTATCTTAATTAATTCTAATAAATCCCAATATCTACCTTGTTTATATTTTAAAATCTAAAAATAAAATAAAAATATTTAATTTTAATTCTTAAAAATGTTGTTAATAAAATTGTTTCATTAAAAAAACCACATGATATTATATAAAACATAATATTTTCTCTTTTAGCTTTTCTAAAATGCTGTTTTAATCAACCAGAAGAAAAAAACATGAACATGCAATTTCAGAATCAACCAAAAATAAATAAATAGTATATATTTAGATATCTGTTGAGACCCCAGAGAGCTCAAAAACATTTTTACTTCCAAAGTAATAAAATTTTCTTTCTTCATTTGTGTGATCTTAAAATTTGAAAAGTCTTGAAAACGTTCTCCATTTTGACCTAAATATAGCCTAAAACATAAGATGAAGCATGTTTATCAGTTTATGTTTAAGACTTACGAAGCCACGCAACGCAAGTGTCCCGTTCGTTGAATAATCTTCACCGACGCGTGGATCCACGCGCGGCTCTGCACCACCCACAAGGCCGGGAACAGCAATGGCTTCCTCTGAATTTAAAAAACTTCATGTCCCATTCACATCCATTTTCTCTCTCTACTATTCCATCATTGGTTCAATCCATTTTTTTTTTCTTTTGAGAGAGAAAAAGAGCAACAAGATATGCTATAATATGACATGATTGTTTAATTAACACCTGAGGCTTTTCTTTTGCAGAGAAAAGAAAACTCTCATTCTGAAAGGTAACATCATAACATTGTTGCCTCACCAGACACACAACCACAGTTCAGAAAGCCAAATATTTCTCCATCATTTATTTTTGGACCCCCTAATGCACATATCAACCCGGGATTACTTTTTAATCAAAAGGAATATATCTATATTAAAGCTTGTTCCTTTGTAGTACCTCACATTTTATAAACTCATGCACTCCTCTCTATAAGCTAATTGCTTCTCTCTCCTCTCTAGGGACCGGCTGAATTTCTTGTGCTGCTATTGATCCTTCTTTTCTTTTCTTTTTTCTTTTGGGTACAAAAATGCAAATGACCTTTTTAAGCTTACTAGTTAGTTGTTAGAGTTATTGTTTTGTATCCTTTCATTTTAATTCACTTAGCTTTCATTCTTTCTTGGACACTTTCTACGTGTGTTATTATACAGTGATTGAATTAGTAACAAACTTCTGCGAGACTGATCTTCTCCTAACATATTGCAGCAGGGTCAAGGCTTTGGCTTCCATCTGAGTATGCAGATAGCACTGTCTGTTATGATGCACAAGACCAAAGAGTTAAACTTGGATTATTAGTACATTTTCATGGCCCACGAGATGGAGAGCGATTGTATAGAGGACATGGACATTGAGGCCCTTCCCTCAATGTGGCCTGAAGATATTGGAAATGAGGTTGGAAAGCAGTTTAATATAGAAAAGCCTAGGAGGGACCAAGACATGTTAGAGGAGGTTACGATCATAGAGGAGCAAACTATAGTTGATTTCAAGCGTCTCATGGAGCTTACAAATTTCACAGAAAAGGGGTCTTCTCAGTTGGCATACTTAATGAAACAATGGGAGTATAAGCAGGCCAATGTTGTGCGTCTTCTCAGAGAAGAACTTGACAACCTAAGCAAGCAAAGGCAAGATGTTGAGCTCAGGAAGTTGGAGATATTGGAAGAGCATCGATTTGAGGAAGAAAGATATGGAGGTGATAAACGCCCGGTTTCTATATTGGATGATGGTATGTGGCAAGATATACCGAGCAGGAAAAGTGATGTTGTGGTTCAAAGCAAGAGGAGTGAGATTGATGCTGAGTATGACACTGTCATGTACTGGAAACAGCGTGCCTTGCATTTAGAGAAGCAACTGGAGGCAAGTATACAAAGGGAACAGATACTTGAAGAAAAGTTGCAAGAAAGTATAGCAAATATTGAAAGGCAGTCCTCACCTGTGGAAGAACTTTCCCAAATCCTGAAGAGGGCAGATAATTTCTTGCATTTTATACTCCAAAATGCACCTGTCGTTATTGGGCATCAGGTATATCAGTTATATTGAGCTTTCTTATGTATATGAAATATCTTATAGAATAATGTTAGCATATTATGTGACTTGAATGAGATTTTCAGTACTCTTAATGTAGTAGCTAGCATGTAAGTACTGCTTGCCTTACTAAGGGCTCTTTTAATCTGTTTTATATTTTTCTTGCAGGACAAAGAGTTGCGCTATTGCTTTATCTATAATCATTTTCCTAGTTTACAAGAGGAGGTAATATTGCTGTTGAAGCTCTTGTTGAAAGGTCATATGATAAATGCTGCTTCAATTTTGTGTTCTAATTATTTTCTATCAAAAGCTGCTGAAAGCTCAGAAGAAGCTTGTTTTTCTCTCTTTTAGTTCTTCTGCATGCTGAAGTATCTTTTCCCTTCAACCTACTCATCTTTTTCAGGACATCATAGGAAAAACAGATGTTGAAATATTCACGGGAGCTGGTGTTAAGGAATCTCAAGAATTTAAGAGAGAAGTTTTGGAAAAAGGATTACCTGCAAAAAGGGAAATCACTTTTGAGACAGAACTATTTGGATCCAAGACATTTTTGATATATGTAGAACCTGTCTTTAGCAAGGCAGGGGAGACAATTGGAATAAATTACATGGGGATGGATATAACAGATCAGGTAAATGTTAATTTTGTCAGTCTTTTGGTAATCTATACTTGAATTCTTGTTTTTAACTTAGTTAAAGGGCATCATGTTATCTATGTAGCCGATCTCACATAGTAGGATAACGGTTTGTTGTTATTGTTATAGTAATTTCATTCTTGTTCCTGTAAAGATAATATTTATATTTCTTAAAAATTGCAGGTGAGGAAAAGAGAAAGGATTGCAAAGATTAGGGAAGAGATTGCTGTTCAGAAAGCCAAGGAAACAGAACTGAATAAAACCATTCATATTACAGGTAAATCACTCAGTTAAATCCCAATTTAATATTTCAATTTGTTATTTCATTAAGAAAGCTTATTAGATTCTCCCCTCCTTTTAATAGAGGAAACTATGCGAGCAAAACAAATGCTGGCAACAATGTCTCATGAGATAAGATCTCCGCTGTCTGGTGTTGTTAGCATGGCTGAAATTCTTTCTAACACAAAACTTGATTGGGAGCAAAGACAACTCTTGGATGTCATGCTATCTTCTGGAGATTTGGTTCTTCAACTTATAAATGACATACTTGATCTTTCCAAGGTTGAGTCAGGTTAGAAATCTATCCTTGTTCGCCTTCTTACTAATGATATATAACGTGTGAATTTTATAAACACTAATTTTAATCATTTGGAGAGCAACTTGGAAGTTGTTTATGATTCAGACAAAAAAGTTCTTCAGGTTTTCATTTTAGGTGCTGATATTTTAAGTTTTTACACATCCTCCAAAATCCTGTTTCTGTTTAGGAGTGATGAAATTGGAAGCTACTAAGTTCCGGCCAAGAGAGGTAGTCAAGCACGTACTCCAGACCGCTGCGGCTTCATTGCAAAAAATATTAACCTTAGAAGGACATGTAGCAGATGATGTACCTATTGAGGTGGGGACTTAGTAATAGTTACATCCTATGCAGTCTCATATTTAGCATTTTTGTTGTCCTTAAATGCTGGACTATTTTTATTATAGCATATGTACCTATCTAGGTGTACGAATAACTGAATAAGCATAAAGATGTGTCACTTGAGGGCCATAACTTTAAAATACAAAACATGATTTCTTCTGATTAGTACTTACTGTTTACTCTTCATCTGCTTATGCGTAACTGCAGGTTATTGGTGATGTTTTAAGGATGCGGCAAATACTCACAAATTTAATTAGGTACTGAGCCCCATGTGATCGCTAGTCTTATTTCCAATTAGCTTGTCACCTAAATGATCCAATTTTTCATTTTATTTCTTTTTTGGGTAGAGGAGTGTTCTCTTTTGCACTTGGCTGCATATTATATGTAATAGAAAAAGAAAATTTATATAATGAAAGTAGTTCTGCGGCTCTACATTTATTGTTGCTAATATTTTGCAGCAATGCCATCAAGTTTACCCATGAAGGCAAAGTTGGGATAAATCTTTACGTTGTGACAGAGCCTACTTTTGCAAAAGAAGGCATCCAAATGATGACTCCATACCAGTCAACTATTTCAGTGAATTGTGTGAAAGAACAAAAATATGTCTCAACACCTCAAAGTGGCAGTGATAGAAATCTTCTTAATGGTTGTCAAAAACAAGATGACCATCCAAATCATGCATTCAATGATGAATGTATATCTCCAGTTAAAAGCGAATGCTCAATGAATGGAGACACTGAGGAGCAACATCATTCAGCTGAAACAACTGTGTGGATACGTTGTGATGTATATGACACAGGCATAGGAATACCAGGTATAAAGTGAACCTGATCTTTTTTACATCACAACTCCTATCTCTAATTTTTTGTTTCTTTTAGAATTGTATTTTGCACTCGCTAGTGTGATTTTCTTATAGAAAAAAGTACTTATCAGATGAATATATTTTTCCATGTTATAATGCGACAGAAGATGCTATACCAACTTTGTTTAAAAGGTACATGCAAGTCAGTGCAGATCACACTCGAAAGTATGGTGGCACGGGGCTAGGACTAGCAATATGCAAACAACTGGTAAAATGAAAGTGATATTTCGCTTGTTTTCTTTACTTACTATAAATTACTAATGTTTCTTTGCACTTGGAATAGGTTGAGTTGATGGGGGGTCGTCTTACAGTGTCTAGCAAAGAACACTATGGTTCTACCTTCACGTTCATACTTCCATACAAGGTTTCAATAGACGGTGATCATTCTGATGATCCGGATGAGCTCTCTGATGTGGAGAATAACGATGCTGCATCTGATGATACAATAGAGAGTTTCTTCCAATTCCTGCCACGGACTTTGGGTTCTCTTTTCTTTTCTAATGGATCTAGCAGGACACAGAAGTTATTACCACACAAAGTCAGCAACACCAGCTTGCATAAACTTAGTGAATTCTCTGAGAACTTATATTCGTTCCCTTCATCTGACATGGCAAAAGGGCCATGTTCAGTTGACGTTGCAACTTCAGAGGTTGATGCTCCTGATATGTCTGAATCGGCTAGTTCATCTGGTCACAGCCCAAAAACGAAGAAAAAAAGTTTATTTGGCAGAGATAAACAGCATCAAGATAAGATTCATGCTTGGTGTTTGAATGGTTATGCAGATTCCCCTGAAGCTCCTGTGGCAAATGGAGAAATGGCTGTAGCAACAAAGTCACGTGAACCACGACAAACATGTCAGGGTCAAGGGAAGGCAAACAGAACTACCCAATGTGTTACAAGCAGCAGCACATCAGAAGTAACCAAATCCACATTAAAGCCTAAGATCCTTCTTGTTGAAGATAACAAGATCAATGTCATGGTGACACAGTCTATGATGAAGCAATTAGGCCATAGCATAGATGTTGTGAATAATGGAGTGGAAGCTGTACGAGCAGTTCAGCACCGCACTTATGACCTGATTCTAATGGTAATTTCTGGGATTTTAGAATGGTATCTTGTGGCAATTTCTCCACACAAATCTGTGCCTGTTCATAAGATTTGTACTAATCATTTGGTAATTTCACTTCGTAGGATGTTTGCATGCCAATTATGAATGGTCTACAAGCAACAAAACTGATTCGGACTTTTGAGGAAACAGGCAATTGGGATGCTGCAAGAAATGCTGGAATTGAGCAAAGTGTACCAGATCCAGATTATGAATATTCTGTACCATCTACAAAGAGGATCCCCATTGTTGCGGTGAGTATTACATCTTAATCTAGAGTAGAACCCTGAACACGTTAACTTTTATTAAATATGTCAGCAAAATGATAGCTAGTGATATATCATATATTCTCTAACATACTGTTTGTTAATGATTAAAACTTTTTAGAAATCATAAAATTATGAGTGTGACTCAAAGTATGACCTTCAAAATTTTGTGATTTCCTTTCGGTCGATAGTAAAAGTGTATATAAGAGAATATGTTAGTTGTATTTCTCATGTCAGCAAAAACTGACATTTGTAAGTTTTATATTCACTTAATTAAGCAGGTATTAAGCTATTATAAAAACATTTCTATCCTTAAAGGTTTCTTAGAAGCCTTGATTTTTCTGCTTGTACATTTATGCAAATTAATGGGTTTCTTCGTGCCTGTTACTGTCAAAACTAATGCTAAACAATCTTTTGGCTGATTTGAATTGAAGATTGGAATAGTTTACCGCTTCTGAAAAAGCATATTTTGAGAGGTAAATGATCGTTGTTTTAATATCTCAACTTAATGCAGATGACTGCAAATGCTTTGTCTGAGAGTGCTGAGGAGTGTTTTGCAAATGGAATGGACTCGTTTGTATCAAAACCTGTAACTTTCCAAAAATTGAAAGAATGTATTGAACAATACCTATAAGCTAATATCCTTGTACATTCCAGCCAGTGTATAAAAGCCTAGGAAAGTTTTGTAATGAATGAAAGATGTTTTCCACGTTCGTTAATGTCTACCTTAGGTTGTATTGTATAGATTATAGATGTACAATATTGTATTCCACCTTCGTTAATGGTAAGTATATAATGTTACAAAATTGAAATAAAATTTTAAAGAATCTAATTAGATGCATACATAGTAAGTTTGTTAAATTAATACTTTAAAAAAATTATATAAATGAAAAAATGTGTTTGAATGGAAGTGTAAAAATTTTTTTACACTGTTATTGTATACTAATTAAACTCAATTTTTTTAAAAAGTAAGAAAAAGATTTGCATCAAGGTTTAATTGGCGCTTAGCATTAGAACAAATAAGCACACATAGTTGGTAATCTACTAATCTCATTTGAATTAATGAAAAATAAATAAATGAAAGTATTATAGAACGCAGGACAACTGTATGAAATAAGTTATTTGGATTCCATAAATTTATTACTAATAATAATGCTACTATGGTTATATCTGTTATTACTACAAACATTTTTTCCCCTCATATTTCAAAATTTCTGATTGATAAATATTTTATTTAATCTTGCATTTACTAACAGTTCCCAGTAAGTTGTTTAGTGTGAGTACTCAAAGTGTAATAGGAATGACTACGTATTAGTTAATTTGATCCTCCCCCATGGTCATTCTCGTTCACGAACTTATGTAGATCTATATTGTATTACTACATATGCTTCTTTTTTCTTTTTTTTTTCTTAAATTCAACAGCACTCACGCTTTAATTTGGCGATTAAAGGTTTCGTGTCTTACCTTCTTTTCAACAGCATTTAATGCAAAAGGCGAATTTTAGTATAATTAAGAGCCAAGAATTTGCGGTTTTCCTTCAAATTCCAAGAATTAATGCTGGGGAACGGACTGAATGATATGGCTTCCTCATTCGTGCTTTCAAATCCATTTCCTTTTTCGTTTTCATATCTGTTAGTCTAAAATTTTATATCCATTTTCATCCTTACGCAGGGATGGATATACCCTATTCTCATTTCCGTTTATTAAAAAAAATTCTAAAATTATATATGTCATTTAATTTTAAATATAAAACAAATTTTATATATTAGTAAATTGAATATCATAAAAATATAATATAAAATTAGTCATTACGATGTGAAAATATAAAAATTTTTATAAAATAAATCAATAAAAAAATATGATAACAGTATTTTGTAGGCAACAAAAATGGGATGGATATTATTGTCACATATAATCAAGAAATCGGGTAATAATTGTCATTCATTATTGTTTTGGAGTGAATTTCCAGATATGATTGCAGTTAGCAAAAAGTCTTCCTTTTAGGTTTAGTAGTCTTCTCTTTTATACAGATTCAAGTATCTCCTTCTCCTATTTGGTGATCCTTTATTTAATGTTGTTTTTGTTGTTAGCAGGTGACTGTCATACAGGTCAAGTTGTCGAGGTTCACTTCCAATCCAATAATTAACTTCTTAATTCTTATAGGGTTGTATACAAGTTGAGTTGGGTTGATATGAAAAATTTAAGTCATAAATCATACCTTAGCACAAAATACATATTGATATCAATCCAAAAGATAGTAGTAATCCAAATTAAAACTAAAATATTATAATAGTGTAATATATTGAATAATTATAAGATCTTATCAAATTTTATATTTTTGTATTTTTTCAAGTATTATTATTATTATTAGTCAGCTCAGGTTAAGTTAAGTTGGATATTGGTAAAAATTCAAAACTCATAATCCAACTTGTAAGTAATTGAGATTGATTAGGTTAGGTCATTGGCACGAGACGACTACAATTGGAAGTTGCCACAACGAGTAGTAACTATTGGTTGTTCATGTCTTCCATTAGATAAAGAGTAGTGATCCTTATCTAACATACCTTATGCCTAACTCTAACTTGAAACTAATAAATCAATAGGTCTTACTGGACACTTTACTAGTAATTAGATACTCCTAACTCTAACCTAACTAGTAAATCAATAGGTTTTATTGGAGGCTTTACTAATAGAGAAAACACTTATACATTGATAATAGTGTAAACAGTTTTATAGTGTCATTCAATCACAACTTTTTATATATGTTACGTTTGTTGACTTTACTAATTAATATTTTAAAAGTCATACAAATGAAAGGTTGTAATTGAATGACAATATAAAACTCTTTTATTATGACAGTGTATGATGCAAACCAATTTTGCATTCGATCTTTTTTCCTTGAGGTTCCAAGCATCTAAGAAATGGAGGACGGAAGGAAGAAGAAATAAAAGGGGGGGACACCACTCTAAAGGAGATGAACCAAAAAAATTTAGAATTTTTCCACAAGGGAAGAAATCCTGATAAAAGCCAACTAAGAAGAGATTCCTCAAGAGAGAGGATTCTCAAGACACTTTAATATGAATATGCTCAAATAAGACAATTCAAATGTAAGTACAATGAGGGAATGAGGAGGGAATTTATAAGTGGAGAAAGGGGAATGAGTGATTAAGATTAGGAAGAATTAACAAAGGTTAATTCTCCTAATCTTGGACCATCCAACAAGGCTTATTCCCTAAGCTAGATTACCTAACTAACCAAGGAAATCTTCCTAGTTTGTCATGCTTTATGTGTTAAAAACTGGGGTGCAAAAATGATCTAGGAGGTATGGAAATGACCCACACTCCCAAATATGGGTTACACCTTTTTCTACACACACTCCACGCAATTACTCAATTTTTTATTCACACTCTCTCAATGTTTCAATTTTTTGCAAAACCCCAAAACACATTCACTGTCTTTTATCCTAAGTTTTTTTACAAAACATCACCTGGTTTCATAGTTACTCGCGCATCTCTACTCACCTCTTTGAAAAATTACATTGACTTCTTCATTTCACACCCTGACAATCTTTAAACGTATATATTTTTTCACCTCTATTTTTAGGAACTTCTCCTGTCATATATGTTTGAAGATGGTGAAGGTGCTATTTCAAAGAGGTGGCTAGAGGTGCGTGTTCAGTCGTGAAGCTAGGTGATGCTTTGTGAAGAAACTTAGGATAAAAGAGGGTGAGATTGTTTTGGGGTTTTGCAGAAAATGGTAAACATTGAGGGGTGTGAATAACAAATGAGAGAGTGCCAAAAGAAACTATCTTACTCAAGGTATCACATGCTTTTACAAGAGAAAATTGCCAAAATACAAGACATTATAACAAGATAACCTTACGCCCCCTAATTATAAAAGCAACTAAAAATATTTACAAGTTAAATACAAGGAATACAAAGACTTTAATTCTTCAACTAATTCTCATCCTTGTCATGTCTCCCTCTAATCCTCCTAGCCATGATACATGCTAGGTAGGATTTTACCCATACCCGTGGGTTTTTGTTTGCCCTAATTTTGACTGGTATTACCCACTTTGACTGGGTATGGGTACATAGTATTATTTGTGAAACCGGATATGGGTATGAGTATAGGTATGTGACTATTTGCCCAGTACCTACCCATTATGATTTTAATAAATATACAATAAGTTTAAATTTACATATTTAATTAAAAATTTTAATTCTTAAACTTTAATTTATAATTTCTTCTTATTAATTATTCTTTATATACTTTTTAAATTAAAATATAATTAATAACTTAATATATATAATTTATTTAATAATAAATAAGTAAATTTAAATTGTAAAAACATAATATAATAGGTATTCGCAGGTATACCAGAACCTGAAAATATACGATAAAGATAAGGATTAAAATTTCATATCCATTTTTTTTTTTACATCTAAATCTAAACTCGCCCCACACTTTGTGGGGACAAGGACGACACCTTCTGTCTCGTTCTGTTGTCATCTCTAGATAGAATTGTATTAGTGTATAAATGTTAAACCTCTTTCTAATAATCAGGTGTTAACACTCTTATTTGTTATTATGTTTTATTTCATTAAACTCTTCCTAATAATAAAGTTCATAAATCGGCAGAACTTCTGTTTTTTTTTTTTTTTTTTTGCGGGGAGTAGCATTGTTATTTGACACGAAATCCTTATATAACAAAATTTGACTTGTTCTTGATTATGACTAGGTTCGAGAAAACTAACTCAAAGATATTAGGAATTCCAAAGTTTGAAACGGGAGAATAAGCTAACTTATTGTCGTCAAAGTATAAATATTTAATAAAATTATATATTAAATAGCTAAAAATATAAAAGATAAAAATAGATATTTTTATACAATGCTTTTTCAAATTTTAATTTTATTTTATCAATAAAAAAATTGAGATATTTATAATTTTAATTTTTAATTATTTTAAAATTTTTAAAGAAGAATCAAAGAGAAGAAGAGGAGGAGAATCGTACCCTCATCTCATTACCATAATAGAATAAAAACTGATAATTTTATAACTGAATTCTAGTAAATAAAATATTGTATGCATTGTGATAAAGTTAACTATTGAGTTGGGCAAGGTGATGGCAGTGACAGTGATAATGACGATTTGAGACGCCGTTTGTTACTGCTCACCACCATCCTTATCGATCCTATTATCACTATTACCTCCATCATACGTAGTTGATACTACTGTCACTCTTGTCAATATTGTCATCACCATTGCCTCATCGCCACCACCATCACCATTGTTGGTATCGTTGGTCGTGATACCAACGGTGATGATCTTGTAGAGAATCAGCGGGATTGATAAGAGAGAGTAGCGCATCAAACAAAAATTTGATTTGGTGTGTGATAGAAGAACCTGTGTGAGAGAATCACATAAGCATGTTTAATTAACAACTCAGCTTGAACCGTTTATTAAATCCTTATGTAACCCTCTTTTTTTACTTGAGTCCTCCTCTCTATATATATATATATAAAGACTAACTACAAATATACTTTCTAACATATAAAAGCCTAAACTAAAACACTCGAGAGCAAAAACGAAAAAAGAAAAAAGAAAAAAAAAGTAGTGACTTTTGTTTTAACTGTTTTATATTTTTTTCAAAAAATAAAACAGAAAATAGCAGTAAAAAATATTTCGTTACAATTTAATAAATATTTTTGCTAAAAACATTTTCACAAAACAACTGAAAATAAAAACCAGAAAAAGTTATTTTCAAATTTAACATTAGGTGTAAATTTAATAATAACATTATAATTATATAAAAATAATATATAAATATATTTTAAACTATATATATATATATATATAAATAATTTATAATATTTTTATTAAAATTGATTAAATTTAACAAATATTATTTTTTAAAAATAGAAAATATTAAGTAAAAACAAACCTATTTTCTCAATGTTTAAAACTTGAAAATGAAATAATTTTTAAAAAATAAAAATAAAAAATAAAAATAAAAAACATTTTCTCAAAAACAAATAACACTTAATTTTATCTTTTACATACGTCTTTCACATGAGAAAGAGTCATACGGTATTTTTACTAATAACAAAATTTATGCATTTTTACAAATTAAATTAGGAAAGACTATTTTTTATTCTTTCATGTCCACAATTTTTACAAATCAAATATACTCTAAACAATATATAAAAGTTGTCTTGTAACTTAACATTTGTGTATTGTATTGATCTCCTTGAGATGCACTGGCGCATCAGAAATCAAATGGATCCTAATAAACAATAGCAAAAAATTATGCTTTATTTGACAAGAATAATAAGAAAATTTAATAAATATTTTAAGAATAAAAAGAAAATAAAATTAAAAAATTTAAACTTTAGAAACTACTATTTTAAGAAATGCTACATGAAATAAAGTTTAAAAAAGCTCTAAAAATATTTTAAAAAATATTTACTGTTAAATCATCTTTTTAACTAAAAAATCTAAAAAAACTAGAAGAAATTATTAAAAAGAACACAGCTATGCTTATTTCTGATTTTTTGTTTCAATAACTTGTTCTTGATTTTTCAATAACTTGTTTAAAAAACACAGCTAGGTTCCTTTTTCCTACTTTTGCTTCCTTAATTTATTTTCATTCGTTGGCTGATATTTACTCTTTTGCGCATATATTTACTAAAATCTATATTGATGACTATTTTAAATTGAGAAAATAACAACCTTGATTAATAAAGTTATAGTAACAACTTATCTTCTTTTTTTCTTTACCGTCGTACATAATATTAATGGAAAAATAAAAATTGATTACCAATTAATACATTATTAGTGACAACTTTTTTTAGGGGAATTAGTTACAAATTTTATTAACTTAAAAATATTAAAACCTAGATAAACGAAAAGGATCTTGTAAATAAATTGCATATATATATATATATATATATATATATATATTTCAACTATATATGTATTTGTGAGATAATTAATTTGGAAAAGTAGTAAGTACATAAAAAAAAAAAAAAGTGGTTGAAAACTTCCCCTAACAAATATTAAGGAAGTTCTACTGTAAATAAAATTTACAGAATTGTAAATTTGCAATCAGTAAAACATTGCAAAGAAGTCAAAGTACATACTATACCATTCAAAATTGGACCATGGAATTTGTCACTGCATTTCTTATGGTTGCAAAATCTATATTCTTAATTAGACTTACATACAAAAGTTAGAGAGTCTAGCTAACTTGTATTATATTATTATGTAAAGTGGATTTTGATTGGACAAAATGTCAAAATGAGAAAATTTCTAATTAAAGTGCTTTCTTATGAATTGGATTAGATAGTTAACCCTTTACTTAACCTGATACTATACTAACCAAAACAATTAATATTTAATATTTAATTTACAGTGATTAGTTATTGATATATTAATTTGTAGGGTATTCGTGGGACAATTTGGTGAGATTTTAAATCTAAAATTTGAATCAAACTAAAAAAATAGTATGGTTTTATTTAGATTAATCATAAAATTTAAATGAATCAAACTATTTTTTTGTTATTTGGTTTGGTTTAATTTTATGATTTAAAATTTCTATTATTAAGTATTAAAAATATCTTAAAAAATTTTATTTCCAAAATTGAATAAAAGTTTGTTGGTAAATTCAGTGCAAAAATTATCTTCTTGAGACGTGCGTGCTCGATATTATCTTAAAAGACTTATCTGAGTAATTCTGTGAGTCTTTCAAGATACAACATGAACTACTTCTTAGGCGAGCTGAGGCTACACAACTAGTAAGATAAAACTGAAAATTAGAGGGAAAGCCAAGAGAAAAGTAGAGAGAAAAAAGCTCTAACGTGTATATGACATTGGGAACCAAAGACCTTATATAATGATTAGGTTGCACGTCAAACCCCTTAGGTTTTTGTTGGAGTCAAAGGAAATATGTCCTCAAAGAATTCAATATTCTTTGTCTCTACGATGGTATTGTAATCAAGTGCATTACTCTTAATAACAAGAAATCTATAGGCTTGCACTATGCTCAACATAACCAATAAAAATGTAATTAGAGGTCTTAAGTCCTATTTTCTTTCTCTTAGGATGAGGTAACATAACCTTAGCTAGATACTCCCACACTCTAAGGTATTTAAAGTTGGGTGAATATCATTTCCATAACTCATATGGTGTTTTCCTATTTTCTTATGAGGGATCCTAGTCTGCAAAAATACAAGCAGTTATACAGGCTTCTCCTCAAATGTTGTCAGATGCAGATGAACTAACCAACAAAGCATTCATCATTTTCTTAAGGGTTTTATTTTTCCTCTTAGCTACTCCATTAAAATTAGGGAAATATGGTGAGGTTACCTCATGAATAATACATTCTTTCTCACAAAAGTCATTAAATAAAGTGTATTCACCACCCCTATCTGATCTTATCCTAAAAATCTTTTGATTTTCAACTTCAACTTTATAAGATAAAAACATATTGAACTCTTCATCTTTATGTCTAATCAAATAAATTCTTGTATATTTAGAGAAATCCTCAATAAAGGTTACAAAATAACTTCTATCTCCCCTAGACATACATTGTTTCAAATCAACAATATCAAAATGAATAAGACTAAGAGGTTTAATTTCACGTTGTATAAACAAACATGAGATTTTAGTTAACTTAGATCTACATATAATTCACATTTCCTAATTTTTTTATCATGCATGTTGATTAGGCTTAGTCTTTGTAATTTAATAACATATGAGGAATTAACATGTCTTAATCTAGCATGTCATATATCATACGAATCAATTATATAAGCAAAATAAGTAAATGTTTTGTTCTCATTAATCACTTAAGAGATATTAAGTATAAAAAGGCTCTAATCATAATAACTCTTTCCCACAAACACATTTTTTTAATCATGACAATCTTGTTAGACTAAGACATTTTTACCCAACCTTTTCCAATAATGCCACAAAGACTAAGTTTTCTCTGATGGTAGGCACATGCAGCATATCACCTAGACCTAGTGTTTTTCAATATAAGAGTTTTAAAAGAACTTTTCCTTTCTCCAAAACTAGAGTAGATCTAGAATCACCAAGCAAAACTTGTTTTTCTCCATCTCCCATAAGAGTGTATGAGGAAAATGCATTTAATTAGCACATATGTGCTTGGTAGCCCTAAAGTCTACCATCCCCATTTACACACATTGGTCATAATATTTACCAAGAACATGACTGTAACAAAATTATCATCTCTTTTAGCCAAGTTTACCTTAAGCTTAGAAAGATTGTCATTTCTCAAAGGTGAACACTGAGGCATGAAATATTTTGACTCTTTACAAAAATAATTATTTTTATTAAAGGTGAGGTTCAAAGTTACATGTCGAGTATGAGAATTATTACTGTGATAAGTTTTATAAACATACCTTTTTAACACAATCGTAATTTGATCTTGCTTTTTCAATGTAAATTTTTGTAAATGTCCAACAATGATCCAACATAGATGTCTTCCCTCCAGTGTCGAAAATTTTGTCCAACAAAAATCTCAATTTTGGAGACATCTGGCAAAGGTTTGGTAAAGGTGCGTTAGACCTCAGGTGCAGGATTGGCGATTTAGTGGGCAACAACAAAGTCAAATTAGTCAGCTATAAGTTTTTTAGATTGTTGGTAACTCCGGTGTGCATAAATGATAATCCTAAGACATGTTGAACACTGTTTTAAAAGACTTATTCAAGTAATTCTTGAAGTCTCCCAAGATACAATAAGAACTTCTTAGGTGAGCTGAGATTACAGAACTAACAAGATAAAACTGAGAACTATAGGGAAAGCCAAGAGAAAAGCAAAGAGAAGAAAGCTTTGAGGTGTATCCAATAGTGGAAATCAGAGACCCTATATATAGTGCTCATGTTGCACGCCTAGACCAATCAGGTAGCCATTGGAGTCACAAGTAGCTGTTGCAAGCAATAACTAGCACTAAAAATAATTAATATGACAGATGTATTAAATACAATTAATATGACGAATGTGTTTTAATTGAATTTAATGACACAATGATAAAAATAGTCAAACAACCAATTTGACTCTTCATAATATATGTTGATTTTCACAACAAAGTTTACTCACTTCTAACAAAATTATATAAAAGCAATAATCATTAAGTTAAAATATAAACAATCAATTCATTTTAATATTACATTTTTCTTGTTGTCGTCAAATTATATCAAACGAAATTAAATCTAATAGTCTTACTAAAATATTTATTCATCAACTAATATATATTAATTGAAAATTCTAATTAAAGATAAGTCAAAATTATATAAATTTAGAAAATAATGAGTAATTCTAATATGATAAATCATAATATTAGCTTATTCTTCCATTTGTTTTTCTTAGTAGCATTTTTTTTACTTTTTCCAAAAATAACATTGATGTTCTTCACCCGTTCATATACTTGTAATCCATTTAAGGTTGGTCTAGCAGTGTCATTCTCTTGGGTTAAATGAAAAGTTTTTTTTCATTTTATGGTATGGTGATTACGCCTAAGATATCTTTGATTTCTTAGGTAAATTGTCTTATTTCCATGTCATAATTGATGGTAGCATGTGCCTTCTTCACATATAGGGCATGCTTTATGCCCTTTAACACTATACCCACAGAAGTTTTCATATGCTAGAAAGTCATTAATTATGCAAAATAACATGGCATGCATGATGAAATTTCTTTACTGTAGGCATCAAATACTTCAACACCTTCATCCCACAACTTTATTAAGTCTTCAATCAAGGGACTTAGATAAAATCTATATCATTTACTGGTTGTCTTGAGCAGGAAATCATCATGGATAACATAATATATTTACACTTCATACACAACTTTATAGATAGTTTATAAATTATCAAAATAATAGGCCATGAACTATGTTTATTACTCAAGTTACCATATGGATTCATTCCATCTGTAGCAAGTGCAAGCCTAAGGTTCCTTGATTCATTGCTAAAATCTGGAAATAAAGTATCTATTTTCTTCCATGGTAAAGAATCAGCCACATAATAAAGCATTCCATCAAATTTCCTCTCATAAACATGTCATGTAAGGTTTTTTGCATAATTTGCATTAGCAAATAATCATTTGAATCTTGAAATTATCGAAAGATATCGTAACACCTTTGCAGGAATACCCTTTATGACCTCATCATTACTAGAATCACCATCCTTCATTTTGTATCATGATTCACCATATGTAGGACACTTATGCATATATGCAAATTCATTCCTGTACAATATGCAATCATTACAACATGCATGTATTTTTTTATATTCCATACCCATAGGACACAATATCTTCTTTGCCTCATAGTGACGGTCTAATAATGTGTTATCTTTTGGAAGCATTTTCTTTAGCAACTCTAGCAATTATGTGAAGCTTTTATCTGTCCACCCATTTTTTGCTTAAGATTAATCAATTTTAGCATAACAGATAACCTTGTGAAACTATTGCATCCCAAATACAAAGGGATTTTGGCATCACTTTTCAAAGTGTTATACACATGTGATTGCTGAAAAAACTCTAGTCCAATATCACAAATCATGTCCTCTAGATGATAATCGATGGCTACATCGTTTTCTTTTGTTTGGGATACACTTCCCATGTCTAGCAATGCACCATGCCATGTCCATATTGTATAAGTCTTGCAAAACCCATCACAGAAAAGGTGATCTCTGATGACATCAACAATTAGCTCTTTTTCATTTAAGCATTTAACACAAGGACAATAGAAACATCCATTATTATCAAGATGATTTTTTCCCACAAATACAAGGAACTCTTCTACTCCTTTCGCATACTCATTACTTACGCATCTACCATTGATCCAACTATGATCCATAACTATATGTTCTGTAATGTAATGAAACATCTATCATCCATTATAAATTTTGGGGGTAACTTTTCGAGGCAAATGAGGCAAATCAAAAAAGGCTTTGTCCCACTTAAAATAGCCCTTAAACATCAATATGATTTCAACACATCGGTTCAATGGTTATGAATGAGATGCAATTCAACCAGTTCAGTAGTAAAAGGAAGGTTATATCTTAACACATAATTCAATATAATGTAATCATCAACTACATAATTCAACATTGTTCCCCAAATAGAATGTGACATGTCTTAAGCAAGGTTTTAATATTGGTTTGCAACAGTAATGTCAACTTTAATGTCAAACTTTTGGGGGTCCCTATAGTTGTATACGCAGAAATCGAAGTATTTGTTATTTTATGGTGATGTGATGATAACTTACAAAAAAAAAAGGTGATGTGGTGCTATGCAAGAAAGAAGAAAACATCACAAACATAGAGAGTCAGTATGGGTAGGAATTAAATTAATATTTTATATAACAAAAATATTGTATTAATATGTGATTTGTTGGGTCTAACGTAAATTTCATTTAAATTTAAAATTAATTGCAACACCGTTAGTTACAATCAACCGGTGTAGCATTAATATAATAATTATTATACCCCTGAACTTTCAATTTATGCTGGGAATTGTTATTAAATTGACTTCCAATTAACTTAGTTAAAATTTGTTTTCTATTTTCTAATTAACTTCCAAATTCTTAATTCCAGCAGACACCACTATGAATTCATCCCAAATTAAAAAATTTTGTAATGCATTGTGATTTCTATTAGCCAAAACAAAAGCAACTTGGTAAGAAAACATAACACATTACTTTTTTTACTTCAATTTGATCAATAATAAAAAGTTGTCTGAGCTAGAGTTAAATAAAAAAATATATCATATTTGTTGGCAGAGGTTCAACGTCCAAAAATAGCTTTAACTGTCTTGGAGGAGCCCTAAGGAATTTGCTCATATCCATCACCCATAAGTCGTGACCCATATTTTCAGACACAAATCCGTAATAACCAATTGGTTCCTTTTTTTGTCTTATGATTTAATTAGTTCTTAAATGCCAAAATTCACTGCTGGTGGCATTTGATTTACTAGATTCCTAGGCCCTAGCTAATTTTAGCTAACTAGAAAGAAGATTTAACCGGGCAAAATATAAAATCTTAAGGTCCTATAGTTTAAAGAAAATTATGACAACTAAAAGTAAGCAAAATATAATTGTCCAAAAAGACAACCTCTAAGTCTTAAGCCACATCTCATTCATGAGAAAAAGACAAAAGAGGAAAATCCCAAACACACTTAGTCAAAGCATATTTTCTCCATCAAAATTAAGGCAGGATATAGGATATGAATAACCATGGTTTAAGATTTAATTGCCACACCTAGAGAGAACATATTGATCGTGAACTTCTGGTGACACAATATTAATTATTCAACCGAATTAAATGGAAGAGTTCTCTCTTAATACAAACCTCTTAATCTAATCCTAAAGAAACTATAGAAAAATATAGAAGGGCAAGAAAGAGGAAAAGTACCGATTAATATTTAAATATTAACAATGATGTAAAGAATGTAAATCATACATATGCTTGAGATATTATTTTTATAAAAAAAAAATTATTTGGGCACATTAAGTCCCACGCATAACAATAAGGAATTCTTTGACAGAAATGACTGAATTCAAACTTAATCTCAACTATAATTGGTCATTGTTAATGACACCATTATCAATTAAACATGTAATTTTAAAAAATACTTTTTATTTCATCATCAATAATCATAAACTTTTAAAAGTGATCAATAACTCTAATAAAAAAATTATCATTTGGCTAATTTAAAAATTAAAAACCTATAGAATTAGATATCATTATGCTATAATATAATAATAAAAAAATAGCATGGGCTTTTAGCAACTTTTGAATAGTCAACCTCGACACATATTCTTTAATAACAACAGCCAAACAAATTTGGACCCTATAATTTCAATACTAATAAGTACAAATGCATAACTAATGCATAACAGCCAAACTAGTAAGTGTCCCAAACTTTTCTATGCTGTTGAATTTGTTAAAGAACCTTTTTAAAAGAGGCCAAAAATGTAATTGAATGAGCATAGAACCTCTTAACACATCCCAACACAAATAAATTAATGGATATTAACAACATGAATAAAACATAGAATCATCATTATCATAATATTAATTACAAAGACAAATGCAGTACTCTAAAGATCCAAGTATCGTCTATTTGATCTAAACAGGATAAATTGCATAAATCACTCAATCTCGTACTAGAAGGAATCCAACAAACAATATTCCCTCTAACAAAATTCTTATAACTAATATTGAGAGTTTAAAATGAATTTCCACCGAAAGACTTTAGAATATAAACAACAAAGTTCAACTTTAAAATAACAAGGGATGGAAGAAGGAACAGAGAAACATGCATATCCGCATTGTTTACCTTTAATCATTTCAGAGTGTAAGCATTCATAGTGTGTAGTGGTTAAGGGTGAAAATAGTAAAAAAGATGAATAGAATACAGAAGAAAGGCACCTTCAAAAGGAACAAAAAGGCGTGTGACTTGATGCGTCTGCCAACAGTGGTGGCGGAAACAAAGCCAATCTGGCACTCACGATAACCGACGGAGACGGCGAGGGAGAAGAAGTCTCTATTGTGTTCGAACCTTGACGATGAGTGAGAAAGAAAGGTCGAGATTGGGACTCGAGAGTGGGACGGTGAAGGAGATAGCGGCGGCAACAGCGCGAACACATGGCATGACAGAGATGATGGAACGATAGTAGCAGTGAAGATGATCGCACAACGGAGGCACGAGAAGACAAGGGCAAACTCAGCGTAAAGGTTTTAGCAAATGGCGCGTGCAAAGGTTCTAGAACACAAAAGCAAAATCAAAATACCCACACATTCCTTTTTTTATCTGTTAAATTTGAAATTTTAACAAATCAGCAAAATATACTTTTTTAATTTGTTCAAATTTTAACAGATAAAAATAGTTTTTTCTTATCGGCTCAAATTTTAACAAAAAAAAACTTTCTTCACCTTATTTTAACCGAATTATTTTTAACTTAATTACAAAAATACCACCACATGTTTTTAAGAATGATTTTTTCACAACAGATCACAAAAGTTGTTTTTAAAAGTGTTTTTTGTAATGGTGTACTTTCGATCCTTATAGATATCTTACTAGTAGTTCTAAGAGTCATTATTGTATTTAAAGTTAGACCATGAAACTCTAACAATTTAGACAATTCTAACATAATATTCATTCTTATTTATATTATAAACAAATGAAAAAAATACAATAGGATATTGATGTTCCATAATTGATTCGATCTTTGTAGTTTCATCTAATTTAGCTTGTAAATTATTAGCATGTTACTTATCACCTTTGAGCCAATTTTGAACACAAATCAAAGACTCAATCATGGTAGGACTCAAAGAACTACATAATAGATCAAGTATATAGCATGTCGTGCTTAATGTAGACTCAAATGACACAAGAATGACTAATATGTATCTAGCCATGAAAAAGAAAACTTGATACTTGATTCCTTTTATTCTCCACCAATGCAAAATGTGAAATCTAGGACAATCATCTTCAACATCATCTTCCAAATACCTATCCAACTCTTTTTTTTTTTGTTCATTACCTTGTTTTTTCTTCGTTTTCATTGTAAATTGTCAGTCTCAATCATTATCCTCATTGTCATTATTTTCATTATTATATGCACACACTCACATATATATATATATTGAAACCAAAGTTACTAGAAGTACTACTCTTAAGAGAAATGATGTTTTATTGCATATTCAACAAACAATTTCCTAATAAGATCATCCGATTTTTTAATTATATCTTTACTTTTATTAACACCATACATTTTCTTGAAGCAAGATTGAATATACTCAATTTAAAATGTGGATCCAAAAATGCAGCCACAAACAATAGATAATTAATATCATCATTCTCCTAATACTTATTAAATATCAACTACATATTAGTTGTCATCTTTTGTATGACTAAATCCTCATTGTGTCTTAACTTATTCAATGATTTCTGAATATTACCCAACATCTTAAAGAAGCTATTATCTATAACACATAATGAACCAAAAAAAGAAAGTTTTGCTTCATAAAAACATCCTTACAAAAATTAACAAAAGTACGAACACATTTTTTATCATTTTGTTTAAGACACCCTCCTTTACTAGTAAGAAGATTAAACACATATGCAGCCTTAATATATTCTAAAAATCTTGTTCAAACTTTTGAACAATTTCTAACATTAAAAAGTGGAATTCCACCTAGTTGGCACATTACACAACATATCCTTTGAATTTACACTAACTTCCTCTACAAACTTCTTAAAAGTAGTCACCTACTTGAGGAAGAAAATTGATAGAGCACTTTATTATACACACTTTATATCTTTTGTAGTCCTTTTAGCTTTGTAATTGTTTCTTAATTTTCTGATTTAGTTTATTTACACATTTAAGCTATGTTTGGACCTTTCTCATCTATATTTTCTTATTTTGTAAGTCAGTTGATGAAGAATCATCTTTCCCTAAGATCTACTTTCATGAAAATGTTAGATTAAGGTGAAATGGAGTTTGAAAAGGTGAGGAAATGGGATGGTCATGGCACTCTCAAGGATGAGAGATAAGTGAAGATGTTTTCCACAAGGAGGAATCCTTGATAAAAGCTAGAAGAACTTTCTCCTAAAGGAGAAAAGCTCACAAACCAAGGAGGAAGAGAACTCTCTCTTACACTTACTCAAGGTTCACACTCAAGTACAAAGCTCTAGTATATTCAAAATGATCCAAAGATGATTAGATGTAGGAGATAAGTCCTATATATAGGTTAGAAGGGGGGGTTAGGTTAACTAGATCATGAGTTAATCTAACCAAGATTAGGCTAACTCTAGTTGAGTCTAATCTAACCATGATAGGATAACTATGATTATGTATAACCAACTAAGAATGTGTCCCTAATCTAGGGTAGATACAAAAGGTGTGGATAGTAGAAAGAGGTGGCAAAGAGTAGTTATGCTTTAAAGCATGACTAGGGAGTCTGGCGCCTAGCAACTCTAGAGGTAGGAATAGTAGTCATGCTTTAGGCATGCTTAGGACGGGTGAACTATTAAGGAGAGGGGTGAGCATATCACATGCTCATCTTCTCTAAAAGCTAGCCCAATCTAGCATACTTTAGCATGATGATTATAGTACCTTAAAAAATAAGGGGGGTAACCTAGAAACTAATGGATGACCTAAATATAATAGTCAAAAAGGGGAGTTGACTTTAGGAGTCAACCTACTAAAAAGTAAAAGTCAACAAAATTATAACGAAAGTCCTATTTCTAATTATACAATGAAAGAAAGCTCTCTTCATGCATCCTTCAAGGGTCTTGGGTTGGATTGCATCATCAGTGGACTTTCTTGAATTGGACTTTGTATTAAGCTAGTTAACTTTGCATTTTGTATTTTTGTAATTTTTCTTTAATTTTAATTTCTAGTAGTTTTTGTTGGGTTTTTCTAGACCAATTTCATTTTGGGCCAAAAGCCCAATTTAGAGATAAATTTGGTAATGGATTTTGAGACCATTTAGAGAGAATATAAATAGTCTCTAATAACTAACTTCTCCTTTTTTCAAATTTCAGTTACTCTCTCTTTTTTCTTTCTATAATTTTTGTTGTATCTTTTTCTTCTTCCTTCCTCTAAAAGCTTCCATGGAGATCTCCATGAAAGGCTAAATCTTGAATCAGTTTAAGGTTTCCGAAGTGATTGTGTGATAGAGTATGAATCCTGATTTTGTTTTTGCATTTTTTCATGTGAAACAATATTTTACGTTTCTCTTTTTCTCTTCAATTCATGCAAAATTCTAATTAGGTTTTGATATGGATTAATTTGTGATATGTTAGGATCTAAGAATATGAATCACAAAAGGCTAGGTGATTGACTAAGAAACTATTTTAACCGATTAGATTTCTAAAAATTCATGATAATTAAAGATTGTGATTGTGATTTAGTTCGAGAGTGAATTACCTATGAGTGTTGATGTAATTTCTCATTATTTTAGAATCATGATTACTTAAGTGCATTGTTAGAAACCTCAAATCGATGTTTCCGTTCTATGTTTTGATTTAAAATTTGTTCTTGTTCTTTGCACTTTCTATTTTGATTCTACAACTTTAACCCCTCTATTCTAAATGTTTGATAGAATTTGCTACATAATTGATTTGCATATTTGAGAAAATGACCTACGTTATATCCTATATTGTAAAATTAGGGAAAATTTAGTTTTGTTTGATAGTAATATTGGAAAATAGCTATCATAGATTTCACAAACTTGTATGCAACCCTTATTTTACTAAAGAAGGATCAAATTTACTTTAGCTTGTCAGTCATAGTCAAATTCAAAATATGAGTAGAACACTACATATACATGAACTCTCCATAAAAAAAGTTTGATCATTAATTCCAAACACTTAAACCTTTATTTAAATGTGAATTGGCTACATTGTTAGTACTTGCATTATCTACTGTTACACAACCCATTCTTTCAATCCTCATTATTACAACTTAAATGCATGATCAATGTAATGAGTTAGTACACACATATAATTCGTATTTTGAATTTATGTCCATGTATCATTTATAAGTTAAACCATATATTTATTGCTAGATAACAAGCTTTCCAACTTCTCATTTTATCATTAAATACAAGAATGCAATATATAGTAATGATTATACAAGAAGAATTTTAAAATAAGGTTGAGCATAAACTTCCCAAACCCTTCTTTTTCAACAAATCTAAAAGGAAGTTCATCAATAACTATCATATTAGCAAGTTCAATAAGATTGTCTGGTCTTGGTTAAATTCAATAAATTTTAAATTTATCGCATTAGAATTACCTTCACATCCCTTTCCAATAGTCAATATCTTCTGTTTCCCTTCAACATCCCTATTACGGTTCTTCATACAAAATTTTGCATGTTTAATTAAGTTAGTGACTCTATATGTTTTTATTGTTAGCCTAATTATATGGTTTTGAAGGGGCCTTGACAGGTTTTCTCTTAAGTACATTGCATTGTTCATATGACCTTGTTATGTAGGAACCTTTTCCGCTTATCCTAATTGTGATGGATCTTTAATTGGGGCAAGTTAAGTAGCACCATCTGAGGAGGGAGTAATCAGTGGCATGAAACTTGAAGTATTCATACTTGTAGTTTCACTTGCAGACTCAATACTACTTTTTTTGTCATTTTTGGGGACAATTTGTGTACCAAATAGTATAGTATTAAGTATCAACTAAAATGGACTATTAACTAATAAAAAACAAATAGAACAACTATACAAAGCACCAAATAGTATCAACAAAAAAACACCAAATAACAACTAACAAAGCAAAACACTAATTTATTAAATTAACATTAAAGTATAGGAATTACCAGTGATAAATTAAGTGAGTGAATCCATGAGTGAGACGCAATGACCATCGTGAGTCTGGGAGAGATAAGTGAGATGTAGTGATCGGTAACGGAGATACAATGCAATGACTAGAGAGTCTAAGAAAGAGCGAGAAGAAGCAACAATAGGTTTCCATGAGATGGGAGAGATCGATCAAACACAGTTATTGGAGACATGATGATCATCGTGAGTTTGAGAAAGACTAGTAAGATGTAGTGACCAAAGACACAACAAGATCATTGAGATGTGACACACCAATCTAGTGATTGGAGAGTGAGAGGCCATCGAGACATAGTCGCAGGGCACATGTGATCATGAAATGAGACCTTGAGAAAATGAGAAAATAGAGAAAAAAAGGAAAGGATGAGGAATTACTAAGTTAAGGATTGAGGATATAGAGAAGAAAAGGAGAGTGCCAAGAGTTAGAGAGTGAGAAACAAAGAAATTAGGAAGGTTGAAATGAACTCTTTATTTTTTATTTTAAATAATATAAATAATTTAATATTATGGTTTGATAGGTTTATGTTGAGTCTCAAGTTCAATTCACTAAATCTATTACCAACAAGGGATTGAGTTTAATTGGATTGGATTGAGTTTCACACAATCACAAAAAAAAAGAAGCTCAAACCAATTTATTTGGGTCAGATTGGTGTTCGAATCGTTTGATCTAATGAACAAATATGCTTATTAACTCCAAAAATGATATCATATATTCTTTATTTATATGATATATCTTTTACATAGACACTCTTTTCTATTGTTTGTCTTTCATTACTTGCGTTAATTTAATTATTATTTATAATTTAAATCTTTTTTTACTTGCACACTATATATATATATATATATATATTATATAATTATTACCTTATATATTTACTTTTTGTTTGTTGAAAAAATAACGAAAAACTAGACATTAAAATATAAATTATCTTGTTTCATTATTTTTAAAAGTCATTGCAAAATATAATAATTTGTTTATAAAACAATGCAATTAATAAACTATATTTGAAAATAATTTTATAAAATCATAGTTATAAGCTAGTCTCTAATTTCTTTTATTTTGTGTCGTTTTCTAAAGTTTCTGTGTCTTGGTCATGGCTTTACGCCTTTACATTGGGTTAAGGACAGCCAAATTAGGACAGACGAAGCCGATAGCATCTCCAAGCTTGAATGATTGTGTTAGAAGTACAAGTGTCATTACTAGCTACCACTTATTTCCTCCTGAAAAGTTGAACCTGTCTTTCTGTTTATGACCGTACATTTTAAGTTTTTTGGCTAATCTAATGTATATGGAAGTTCCCCAACAGTAAAATAATATAAAGACGCATGGCAGAAGCACAGTGGCAGCGTTTAGTGACCTGAGGCTGGGTGATATGACAAGCATTGAGAAGACGTAGCAGCCAGAAAAGATAGAAAGAGGAAAAGTGAGTATAACACTGATGCGCCCTCGTGGCATTAGGAAACATATCATCAAAATTGAAACATAAAAGGAGCACGTATTGAAGAACCAGAACCAATGGAAGGTTTGCATATTCATCACCACTTTCCCAACGGTTTCTATGATTGCATAATTACTGTAAAATTGGCTTGGTGCACTGGTCTTCCTACCCTCACCTTGGTAAACTCCACCGGGGGGGTTAATTGCTGCTTCGTACGTGCTTGTTGTGAAGAGAATAGCAACTACCAACAAAGCATTGCGTGTGTCGTTTGATATTCTCTTTCTCAGACGTGTAACCAACACTGCTATTCTCTCATTCAATGTCATTTTTGCTCTTAGTTCCTCTTCCAGAAGTGGAGCATCACCAACTGAAAAACCTCGTACACCTCCTCCTCTAACTAACATATCTCTCATCTCTACTCTGTGAGGACCCTCGCTCTCATTAATCTCCACTATGTCCAAAGCTGTCCTGTCCTCAAAATTCTTCCCATTTTTGTCTATGCTGCTATCTATCAACAACTTAACTGCCTGTGCAAGCAATAATAAAATGCACCATTAAATAAGCTAAAGCTTATGAGAGGATCATAAAAGATAATTAATTTTATAATTATGGTAGATGCATGCCTGTGGGGAGCCTCTGAGAACTGAGAGGTGGAGAATGGTGTTGCCAGCCTCATCTTGCCAGTTTAGAACCCTTTGTTCCAGGTCTTGAGCATGTTTTTGACAGTTTCTGTCAAGCCATCCAACCAAAACCTCCAAAGCCTTAAACTGATTATATTTGACAGCAATATGCAGCGCAGTCTCACTTCTAACAGTCACATCTTCGATGGAACCTGGACAAGCAGACAAGAACTTGGCCACAAGATCAGTTCTTCCAGTTTGAGTTGCAATATGCAAAAGGGTGAGACCCTCTCTCCCTTTGACTCTGACAAGCTCTTTGTTGATGTCAACAAACCGACACACCATTCTATAATGCTTGTTTTGCAAAGCAAGGTGGATGGGGCTAAGCCCACACTGATTAAGCTTCCAAGCAAATGAAGGTTTGAGTCTCATGATCTCAGTGGCAAAACTCGCATGCCCAGCAGCTGCTGCAACATGCAGAGGGGTATCAGCAAATGGCATGAAATCAGTGTGCTCCAACGCATATGGTTGCATCTGAATCAGTTTGTAGAGCAAGTCTATGTCCCCAACTTGCGCCGCTGAAACTAACGACTCATTCTTCATGATGATGGACAACAAAACTAAAAGGAGGAGAAGAGGGTTGGTGCAAGGAAAAACTAGTCCGTTTCAATGTCCAGTTATAGCAATTTGCGGCCAACTTCACCACATGGTCATCAACTCAACTACCATCGTGTATATATATATTATATTGGGAGAGGTGATACTTTTCTTTTCCTTTTAACTAATTTGTTCAAATCATTTTTTAATAAACTAAAATAAGTTTTATTTATATATTTATAAATAAGTAAATATATCGACAATTTATTGTAAAATAATTTTATTTTAAAAACTTATTTATAAAATTTATTTTAAATAATTTTATAAAATTATTTTATTGTAAATCCTAAACATACTTTTAGTGTAGTGTAAAGATTTTTACACTGATGTTCAATTATAACCCTCAAAATCCTTCATAGGTAAATTTGTTGACTTTACTCATCACTACTTTATAAATTATATAAATGAAAAATCATGATTGAATGAATGTCACTGTATTTTTTATACTAACAATGTATATTAATTAAACTCTTTAACTTATTAAAAAATAATTTAGATAAAATCTATAATTTGATTTATTAAAAAAAAGTATCAATACCTCTAAAATTAATGAAGACATCATAAAAATATTTTGTATATTTTTTTATACATAAACTACGGACCTTAATTAAAGCACCGTGCTTCTCAAGTTGTTTCTTTCTACTTTCAACTTTCAAGGTTACCATATTCTTCGCCATTTCATTTTCATTTAAATTTCTTTTCATTTTCGGATGATCTACGAGGAAATGAATGGGCTGTAAAACCAACTTCGTTTTTTTTTTTTTTCTTTGTGAAAGTCAACATGAACTAGAGAATGTTGTATTGTTCAATTTTCTTAATCATAAATCAGTCAGTATCAACAACTTAATTAATTTTATTTTCTAAAGTTTATTTTGCTACAGCCATATGCACTGTGGGGTCATGCTGCCGGTCTTCCAAAGACTACTGTATCGGTGCCCATGGCGGGCGTAGAAAGCTGCTTGGCATACAGTAAACGTTTGAGAATTTCTTCATGCATTCCATAACTTTTTCCTACACTTCCATAAGAGTATAAAAAGTAAAAAATATTTCTAGATAAAAAAGGCTTATCTCTTATTCTTCTTCTTCCTTCTGACACTACTATTCTGAATTTTCTCCTGCACCTCGTTCACATGCACATCTATTCAACTAAAACACACGTCTCAACACTTTGATTTCAGCGATGAAGAAAAGAAGTGTTAATGAATATAAACACAAGAAGAAGGAGATGCACACGTGCAAAAAATGGACACTGTCGAAACATATGAAAATTAAAGAAAAAATAAGAGGATAACCTGTTGAGAGAACATTGGAGTGTCATCCCAAAATGCATTTTTTTCGTGGGGTTGATAATGAATGATTAGAAAATTTTAATTGCAATCCAAATAGAGGTGTTTGAATTTGTAAAAAAAAATTACAATTACAAAGTTTTAATAAGAGTGTCCGAACTAAATTTGTAAAAGAAATTACAGATTTTTTTACAAGAGCAATAATTAAATTTTTACTTTTTTAGTTAAGATACTTTTATCATTTTAAAAAGTTATAGAGTTACATAGAAAAACAATGGAGGTTCAAGGAAAAATTCTCTAAGTGTTTCAATTTTATCATATTGCTTTATCTAAGAATCATATAATCAATCATAGAGTTTCAATTTATTAAAATTATAACATTTTCTTAATTCAATAAGTAGAGGTGAACATTTCCATACCTTTCAATGTTTATAGGATACCAATACACTTTTCATCTTAATTTGATAAAAATTTTTATACATTAAAATTTAATAGTTAGAATTTAATTTGACTTGCGTTTCAAATTTATAATTAGAAAAGTATTTGAGATTTATTTGAATTTTTTAAATATTAAATATAAAAATATAAAGTATAAATGGGTGAACAACAAAAATAACCCTAAAAGTAATTTAATAATTAAAAATAATAATAAAATCATAAGCATTAAGTCACATTATCTATATATTATTTATAAATATGAGATTTCCACTTTTTTTTTTCGAAAGAGTAAGTTACCAAATTATAACAACAAACTTTCTAAAATATATCTAAGATATAACTATTTTACTTTTAAAATTTAAGTGGTTGTAAGTTAATTTAGATATAGTAAATTAACAAATTATAACTATAAATTAATCAAATGTGTAAATTATAATTTAGTCGTTAAAAAAAACTAGCAAGTTAATTATTTTAAAAAGTCATTTTCTTAGAAAGTATAGGACAGACGGATCCAATTATATATACCCTTGTAAATGGAAGGAGTCGGAGATTGAGGCATGCTTCCACCTTAATTCCCTTTATTTTTAGATTTTCCCAATTCTAAACTAGAGTTAGGCTCTTGCATGGAAAGAATGAAATTCTAGTCGTAACATTTACGGATAGATTTGTTGAATCATACTTGACCGGAAGACCTATTTGGAATTGGTCCAGTCTTGCCTTTTCATTTGTTTAGGGTGCTCGGCATTGGTGTCCATGTCCTTTTAGTCAAATTTTATGAATCAGGAACCGCGGATCAAACTAACCAATAAATTATTTCATTATCAATTAATTTACCAGATGCAGTCTACTTGACTCGATGCCACTAGTTGAATTAATGAACTCGGGCTAGGCTAAGCATAAAATCTACTTGCACGAAGGGAATACATTTTATTTCCTTTGAAAATCACATGTTTTGACCAAATCTTTGTTCCCAATCCCTCTTCATCTTCCAATAGATACAAATCAATCATTCGAACCCACCTACCTAAGCGGTTAATTAGGTTAGGAGAAATAATTCGTCAAAATAAATTCTGGTGTATTGAAATTAAAAAATTAGAAAATGTAGATCTATATATGGTTACATGCACGCACTTTCAAATTTTATTCTATCAACGAAATAGTATAGAGAAATATTCTCAATATAACAATATTAAACATAGATATTCAGAAGCAAATCGCCCCATATTGAGATTTACCCAGAGAACAAAATTACAAAATAAAGATAATTCTAGTTTGATTTAGGCTGACTGTAACGTTGTATTCCATAAACATCTACGACCCCAGGAGGAAAAACAGGATCAGTAGCAGCTCTAACAGCGACTTTTGCCACCGCAGTAACATTGACAGGTGGTGTCAAAAAAGGTCCAACAAGTGGGATTTGGTTCAATGGTTTAGCAACTTGGAGAACCTACAGCACTCAAGTGAATTACAGTAAGAACAACATTAAGAAGCGGCAAATTTATTCAGCTGGTGTTCAGGATAAACTAAAGCATTTTTAAGAATTAGACATTCCATCATAACTGAAAACATAAAATGTGCCATGCTGTAAGACTGTAAATGAATTAACAGAGAAGAAGGACCTAAGCTATCATAAAAACTAGACTAGATATCTCTCCCGCATTTATAAAAAAGGAGGCAAGTCCTTATAATAACAAAACAAGCAAGAAACCCTAGTTCTACACTTGGATTGGGCCCAAAACAGACATCAAACAACAATAAAAGAAATTACTGAAGGCACCTATGCGGGCCTATGGTAATCTGTCAACCAAGTAAGGGGTGCATGGGCCTGTTGCCTTGCCTCTTGCTAAAGAGGCCACCCTTTCAAATCCAACCTTGCCCTCAAGGTTGTGGGTGATATGGTGCATTGCAATAGGCTGAACTGCAGAGGCAAGGTACAGATTGTGGTTTCAGCCAACGGTAAGGATGATGATCCTGCCAAATCTGATGGTGTGCATTATAGGAACGTGTCTTTGGGAGCTCCAACGTCTCCAACAGCTATAAAGGGGTGTGGGTGATTAATGTCTGACGCATAGTAGACGAGGAAAGTTGAGAGCGACGTGGACGGACGAGATGGACTCAATTCTTGATCCAACAGTGTTGGAGCTTCATGAAACCTTAGCATGGTTAAACTACCTAGGTTGTTTGGAGAGACCTCATTTGTCTTTTGAGGGCTATTGTTTTGTGCAAGAGGTTGAAGTGTCTCTCAAGAGGGAAGAGGAAGGTGTCGGACGCGAGACGGCGTTGCTGGGCTGTGGTAGGTGCAAAGCATGGAAACATGGACAATGGGATGGATCTGTAATTCTGGCAAAAGGAGCAACTCATATGCAACTTGGTCGATGCGGTGTTGGACCTGAAATGGGCCGAAAGACCTCTTCGAAAGCTTGGAGTGATGGTTGCCACTTGCCACCAATGGATCTCTAACAGTAGGGGGTCAAGCGAAGCCAAACCCAATCGTCGACTGCGTGAGTTCCTTCCACTCTATGCTTGTTGGCATGAGTCATCATACTGAGACGTGTGCGTTTAAGGTTCATTTTGAATGTATGAATGATTTGGGTCCTTTCTTGCAAGATGTCACAAACCTCTGGCGTTGTCGCAGACACGTTCACATAGTTGCCAACCGTGTTCACGTAGTTGCCAACCGTGGCCATAGAGCACCTGGAAAGGTGTTATCCTTATGGCGAAATAAAAAGTGGAATTGTACCAATATTCAGCAAGATGAAGAAGGCAGAACAACCAGCGGGGGTGTTCACTGCAGAAGCAGCGTAAGTATACTTCTAAGCACTCATTAACATTTTTGGTTTGTCTGTTCCGAGTGATAGGTGGTGTTGTACTGAAATGTGGTTCCTTGCAGGCAAAACAACTCCTTCCAAAAAGTACTCAGAAAGATGGGGTCTCTATCTAATGTGATAGATTTTGGGGTGCCATGAGGCGGACTACTTCCACGGCGAAGCGAACTACGAGGCTTTCGGTTGAAATATGTGAAGGCAGAGCAATGAAGTGGACAGACTTGGTGAGTCTATCACACACTTCCCAAATCTCTAAGGAGCCGAAAAATGAAGGTAAGTGTGTAATGAAGTCCATTGTCAATTCTTGCCATATTTTTTCTGGAATAGGTAAGGGTTGGAGTAACCCCTTTTTCTTTGTGGGTAGAGTTTTATTTTGTTGACAAACGGGGCATTCTTGAAAGAATTTGCGAGTGTTACGGTAAAGCCTAAGCCAGAAGAACGATGAGGCCAAATTAGCGAGTATGTGTTTTAAACCAAAGTACCTGCCATTGGACTGCCATGAAATTCCCCAAGTAGCTTGTTGCGGAAATCATGAACTGAAGGGACAAAAAATTTCCCTACGACTAGCAAGTGGCCGTCTTGAACTATGGAGTGGTAGGTAAAGCCTGGCCCAATGGTGAAGGAATGAATCTAGTCAACACCTTTGGATGAAGAAAATAGTGACGCAATTGAAGGAGAATGTCTAGAATGGTGGCTGAAGAGGTGAAAGCCATTGAGAAGTCTACTTCCTGATCATGCTCCCAGTGAGAGAGGGCGTCTGTAGCAGTGTTTAATCTACCAGGTTTGTATACAATTTCAAAATTATAGCCTTGCAATTTTGTAAGTCCACTTTTGTTGTTCTAGAGTCTGAACCACTTGGGACATTAAATGCTTTAAGCTTTTTTTATCAATGAAAATTTTAAACCATCGTCATATAAGGTATTGATGCCACTTTTTATGGCTTTTGTGATAGCATACATTTCCCAGACATAGGCGGAAGAGGCTGGCAACTTAGGACCCATACGCATGCTGAAAAAAGAGAGGGGATGACCACCTTGAGTCAGAACCACACCAACAGCCACGGTGGAAGAATCATTGTCAATGCAAAATTGTTGTGAGAAGTCTACAAATTGAAGTGTGGGAGCTGAAGTAACTTTATTTTTAGTATTTGAAATGCCTCTTTTGTTGTTGTATTCCATGTAAAAACTGTGGACTTTAAAAAATCAATGAGGAAAGTGCCGTGAGTGGTGTAATGTTTGATAAACCTTCTCTAAAATCTCGTGAGACCTAGAAAACCTCGGAAAGCCGTGAGTGATCGTGGCTCCAACCAATCTATTACCGCTTTGATTTTAGTCAGGTTAGGAGCAACTTGTCCAGACCCAATTGAGTGCCCCAAATAAGGAATATTGTCAACAACGAATAAACACTTAGACAACTTGGCAAAAAATAAGTTAGATTGTAGTAACTCTAAAATAATGTGCAAGTGTACTAAATGTGAATCAAGAGAGTTGTTGTAAATTAAAATGTCATCAAAGAAAACAAGAACAAATCGACATAGAGATGGCCATAGAAGGTTATTCATGGTAGATTGAAAGGTAAAAGGTGCGTTGGACAGCCCATAAGGCATAACCAAAAACTCGTAGTACCAATCACAAGTTCTGAAGGCAGAGTCTTGTGAGTATTTGGTGAGTGAACTCGAATTTTGGTGGTAGCCTAACCATGGATCCAGTTTTTTAAAAATGATAGCAGATCCAAGTTCATCTAATAATTCATCCATAGTTGGAACTGGAAACTTGTCTTTAAAAGTAACTAAATTTAGGGCCCGAAAGTCCACACAAAAGTGCCAAAAGCCATATTTCTTTTTTACCAATAAAATAGGTGAGAAATAAGGGCTAGTGCTAGACATAATAATCCCATCTACCATTATTTCATGTATGATAGTGGTCATGATTTCCTTTTGGTAATGAGGATATCTGTAAGGGGGGACATTAATGGGTAGGGTGTTGGGAATTAGTGGAATATGATGATCGTGTTGGTGAGGTGGGGGTAGGCCTTTGGGTTTAGTGAATATGGAATTGAATGAATGTAAGAGGTTGTGGGCTCAAGGTTAGGAATCTAGGACATTTCAATAATGGTTGTGGGTGTGGTATGGTTAGTGGACGGAGTAGTGTGGATTTGGAGAAAGTAGAAAGAGGCGATGGAGTTAGTAGTGTAAGGCTTGGGTAATTTTTGGGGAAAAAGATAAGGAGGGTTGCAAGGGTTGATTGCCATGTAGAGTGATCCATTCATTCAAATTGTGGAAGGAGAATTGTGGAATGTTGAAATCAGCAGAAACTTGGCCTAAGGTGGAGAGTACTGCCCATATGTTGTGAGTACTGCCCATATCCAATAGCACCATAACTATAAGGTCCACAATTTGACCCTAAAATTTTAGAGACTTTGGGGAAGGGTGGCCTGATAAATCTTGGGTAGATAGTTGAAAGTGAGTCAGGTCAGGGGGACGGTCTAAGGAAGCATTTGGAGCTGAGACTTCATCATTTGGATCATCATCCAGAAGTTGAAGGAATTTGCCTGAAGCACATCTATGGCCAACAGTGAATTTTTCATCACAGTAATAGCAAAGGCCCTAGGCCCTGCGCTTTTGCATTTGAGCAAATGATATACGTTTTATGAGTAGAGGTTGGGTGGCTGGTTGTATGGGAGGGTGAGAAGGGCGATTTTGTGGTGAGGAGGTGGGAAAAGTAACTGGGCGATTGAAACTGTTTAGGGAAGGGTAGTAGGGCTTAGTGTAATGGGGTCTGGAGTCACGTAATTTATCCTTTACTAATTTGGCCATACCAATTGCTTGAGTAACAAAGGTAGGATTTAGGAGTGTTAATTATCTCTTTGTATCAGGTTGGAGACCCAACAAAAAACAATTAAGCATAGTATCATGGTCTAGTCCTGTAACTCTAGTACACAATTTTTCGAAGGTTGTTTTGTATTCAGACATGGTCCCAGATTGAAAGAGTTTAAATAACAAGGCCTGGTGATTAACATAAGAAGAGGGGCCAAACCTTAGTTTTAGGGCGCGAGCAAATGAGTGTCAATCTGTGAGTTGGTGAGTCTGACCCATCAACTTGTACCAACTGAGAACATCACCACACATATAGAAATGAATCATAGGGAGGGATCTGGTAGTAGTGAAAAATTGATCAGCCTGAAATAGCCAATCCATCTTAGTTCTGTCAAAGTAGGGTAATTGCATTTTTGGGGGTTAGATGGTTTAGGAATTTGGGGAGGGTGGGGGAGGAGGTGGTGATGGGGGAAACGAGTAATTAGAGAATGGTGGGAAATTGGGGTTGGTTAGATGGGACATATGGCCAGGAAATGGAGGGGGAAGAGACAATGACATATTCTAGGCGGGGGGAAAATGGAGTTGTAGGGTTAATAAATGAAGGATTAAAGAGAAGGTTGGTGTGAATATAGTCCTGAAGGGAAATTAGGGTGGATTGGAGGGATTCATGCTTCAATTCCATACCTTTTTGGAACTGTAATTGACGTTTCTCTTGTTGGGTGCAGTGGGCGTCAAGCTAAGATGGTAATGTTGTGAATCTTTTAGTGAGGGTCTAAATGGTGTCAGATAGGTCCTTGTTGTCATTGCATGTGGGGGGCATGATGATCGAAATGAAAGCACCAATTTAAGACTGTAAATGAATTAATAGAGAAGAAAGATCTAAGCTACCATAAAAACTAGACCGGATATCTCTCCCTCCTTCACCAAGAAGGAGGCAAGTCCTTATAACAACAAAACAAGCAAGAAACCCTAGTTCCACACTTGGACTGGGCCCAAAACAAACATCAAACAACAATAAAGGAAATTACTAAAGGCACCTATGTGGGCCTATGGTAATCTGTCAACTAAGCAAGGGGTGCGTGGGCCTATTGCTGTGCCTCTTGCTAAAATATGCCATGAATGTACAGACATACAGATCAGATACTCTCAAGAAAAGTCAAGACTTTGATCGCAGGAAAGAGGAATTTAAACAATTTCAGTAAGCTTACACCTAAAACCAATCAATCAACTGGTGAACAGTTACCATAATTGATAATTCAACAGGGCGCCCCTAATCCTCTATACACTTACAATAAATATGAAGAATGCAACAGTGGAAAAAACTAATGCCAAATTGTCAAAGGAGCAAGGCTATTTGCACATCTAGACTAAAAAAGTAATGTCTATGTCATATTAGAGAAGCACATGAAATTACCATTTCAAATGGAGATCCAATTACCCCAAGGGGTATTTTCATACTCCCAACTCTTCGAGTCCCATAAATAAATCCTGGTCTCAGAATTACTCCTGAAAAAAAAAAGGTGTTTGTTAAAAGAGAATAAAAACCAGTGAGAATGAACAGTGTCACCTATATCGACTAGGATACCAAACACATTACAAGCCAAAATATAAAATTTACCAACTTCTAAAGTCTAGCCTAGATTTAATTCAGACCTTCTCAGGACCTCTGTTTCAGACTGAATACATACCTCCGTAAGGAAATCTGGTCAGAAGCTCTGTTTCAGCAGCTTTCTGCATCAAATAAGACACCATATATAAAAATTTCACTAGATTAAAATAGAAAATGTTTCGCCTTCACATTTATAATTTTTTCTTTCATAGAAGTACAAGCAGATATAAATTATATGAAAAAACTAACTTCTTAAAATGTTTTTACTCTAATTAACTTGTACTTTTAAGAATTTATATACAACTTGATCATTTATGTAGTTCGATCTTTATTTAGTACTAATCTAATACTATATCTTATTATTATGATTTTCTATTTTTATTTATTATGAAGTTGAAAGAACTTGATTAAAAGTATTTTGTTAAGGTTATATGTTATTGACGAGTTTTTCTATATTAATTTTATATTACTAAACTTTTACAAGTTTATAAAGTTTCCACTAGTTTATATAAATTCTCGTGTTTGACAACGTTGCCCACAATGTTCTAATTTTTTTTTTATACTTACTGCATGTTCTAAAAATTGTTGATATTTGTCCATCACCAGTTTCCTAACAATGTTCATCAACTAATGATCATTCCTAAAATATCCTCACAGTAAAGAGTTGGACATATTACCTTTCCTTCATAATACCCTTGCAGTAAGTAATTTACTACACCAAAGTCAGCCGCGGAGATATAGATAAATCTTTTAACACCTGTATGTAGGACCAAGGACAGACCATCCAACATTAAATGGCCAAGAAATATACAGGAGGAAACAATAAATCATTGAACTGGCAAAAATCAATTCCAGTTTTTTATTTTATTTTAAATATTGTAAACTGACAAACAGATAATAAATCAACTCCTTGGCTAAATATCACCCAAATTTTGATGAGAAGACCTAACAAATTCAAGTTTGAATTCATTCAACGAAACATCAGCTTCTGTCATTAGACTCGTTCCATATTTCACAAAAGAAATAAATAATAGACAAATTGGCAAAGGAAAAGCAAAACAGAGACGACTGCCCAATTTGGTCTACAATTACATGAAATGAAGCAACCTCTATACACCTATCATGGCCCAAATTGGAAAACTAAGTAAAAATTCAAAAAATAGTATCCTATTGTTGCACTATTTCTTTGTCAGAGACTGAAATTGTAACTAAAAGCTCAAAACATGATAATAAGTGCTAGAGAGTAGAGACTTCACAGAACAGAAAACTTATATGTTCTGCATCCAACACATGTTATCCTAATGAATGGTCTTGTCTAACATATATTATCCTCACTTTACCAGTCAAAACCAAGTATAAAAATTCCTGGATTAATTAAATGTTAAGGTCGTACTATATATAAAACTAAAATCGTGAGGTTTTTAGTTTGAATTGCTACAGAAACTCTTTCTTATAATAAAGATGACAATTGTGACGACAGTCACCTAAGAAATTTGCATTCCCACCAATGATAGTACAATCATTCCTCTCTGCCACTGTTAGTTCATTTCTATAATTTGTTATTTTTAATAGATTAATTGTCCTGTATTAATCACTACATGGCAGGATACATGTTTAACTCAGGACACAAAGCATTTGTCATTACTTTTTCTTGGGGGTTCTCAAAATTATCCAAATAGAAGATATGTGCCGTTTTTTTGTCTTTCTATGGCTATAACTACCTCAAAACTATATCTTGAGATGGGTGGCAAGAAATCTATCGGGTAAAACATTTGTTTCTGCTGCTGCTTGCTCTTATACTGCTATACTGACACAGGTAAGGAAATATTTAGCTGATATATTGACACTGTTAAATAATAATCCCCAAAAATTTAACAAGCTTGCAGTATGAGTTTATAATTTTGGCACATCCATTTGTTATAGCCTTATAGGGCAAAACAATGATTTTATTTTTGCAAAATTTTGGGAGTATAGAATGCTTTTGGTAGGAAAGTGTTTTATCATAAACACCCATACAAATCCATATCTTTGATCGCAACAAAGTGGATCAAACAGTTAATCCCTACATGGTTGTGGAAGACTAAATAATTATATAATGGCTGAATATAACAGACTCCTTCTGAATTGCAACCTATGAAGCACAAACACAGATAAGGACCCTACATGGACATTTTGACACGACTAATGGCTAAAATATAAGACACGGGAACATTGCTTACATACATATAAATAATGAGACTCTAATGAAATAAAATATGAATAACATAAAATTATCTATAGTGGTGGTATACTCACCTATTTAAACCAATTTTCTATGATAACAAAACTGAAAAACAGGTGAGACATTGTTTTTTTAATAATATCAATGCATGTCCATCTATGTTGAAGTATCAAGTTAAGTATTTAAGTTGTGTATAAATATCGATTCAAGTATCCCAAGTCAAAAAGATTATAAAGTTAGTCTAATGATAGAGTCCATGTGCGGAGAAAGGGGAAGTAAGGTTATCAAAATCGAGAGTTTACGTAAATTCATGAAAGTTTAGTAAATTCGACATGTAAACTCAACTCGTAGAATCATAACAGTTTACTTCATTAAAAATATGACCATAAATCACATAAAAATTTAAAGTTTTCAATACACAATAAGTTCAAATCTACATAATAATTCTAAATTACTCCAAATAAGTAGAAATTAGAGTCGAAACACTCAAAATTTCAAAATCTTTTTAGACATAAGAACAAATTATATTCAAAACACTCAAAATTAGAATTAGCATAGAAAAACATCACCCAAAATTTTTTTTCAAGTTTTCTCCAATTTTACTAAGTTTACTCTGATTTTACGAGTTTACTACTCTTCTGATTTTTCATGCGATTTAACCCATCAGGGGCTTGTAAACTCGTATAATTTACGAGTTAACTCACGATTTTGATAACTATGGGGGGAACGAAGAGGTTGTGAGTTTGAATCCCTCCACTAACAAAATTAACACCTTAACCACTAACATTTGCTTATAAAAAAAAGCATCCCAAGTCAAAAAAAAAAAAAAAAATAGAGACCTGATTATAAGTATTTGTCATATGTAAGACAAGTGTCAAAGAGTGTCGGTGTCGGATATAACATGTCCAACACGAGAATACTTAAAACAATAGCTTCCTAAATTGCAACAACACCAAGTATTAATTATCAATATATTCCAATCCTCACAAGCTTAACATTAATAGGAAATTTTGTGTTTTTTTAGTCTTTAAAAGGAATTATATATTTAAGTGGAAATTAAGTTGTCATTAATTGTAAGATGTTTTTTTCCAAATTTTTGTTAAGCCCAGTCATATCATTTGATCTATTGAAGAAATCCTACATAGCAGGATAAGGCTCAATCACTGCTGTAAGCCTGTAAGCTCAAAAAGAAAGATGAGCAAGGGCATTGCCCGAGCTACTCTAGGAAGTAGAACCAAAAAATAAGGATGGTAAGAATTGAACAAGTAGATTATAAACAATAGATGTGTGAATTCCTCAATTACCTTGATCTGAAGCTGCTCTAATTGCATTGATGTTAGCAGTCCCATTTATTTTGTACATGTAAGAGTTGGAGCCAAAACCACCGACACACGAGATCTTAGAAAAGAAACACATGTTAGCACAACAGGCATATCATCACAAGGGAACAAATATTTACATAAAATTTTGTATCCTAGGGAACAAAAATTCAGACACATTAGGTTAGTTAGTGCTATACATGCAGCAGGCTCACTATAATTCTTTCAATCGAAATTATCTCAGTCAATCACTCACTTATTTCTTCCCTTTCAATCTGCTAGTATCAAAACTTTCAACCAAACTGTACAACCAATCATTCTTATCATAATTATCTAAATTCACCAGTGATAAAGGCTAGGCTACAACCCACCTTAACCTAGCTAATTCCAAGATGGGACATAAATACAAGATATATCATCACAGAAAACTTATCAAAGTGTTCGTTTAAAATCTAAAGCAATGTCTTGGAATTGCAAAGGAAACAGAAGAAAAAAAATTAAAACTTGCTTGGCTTCGGGCTTCCTCTTAGCTGCACAATATTTACTGGGCAATACAACAAACTAAAGGGAAACTTGCAACTAAAATTTTACCAGGCATTATAACAAGACAAGGGGAAACTTACAACAGCAGTGACCCCATGCAGAGCTTCTTTCAATGCATCAGTTGAAAGGAGATTCCCTAATTATTAGAAGAGAAATTATACACATTCAACTATTATAGTATTCCACAAAGAATTTGTCTACAAGGAAATGCTAATAAAAAAAGGCATACCTTTATACCAAGCAACATTGCTAGCCCAGGAATCATGTAGGGATGACCTACCAGACCTGGGGAGTAATAAATGGTAATGCAGATACATTATAAGAATAAAAGTGATAAATAATAAGTACAAAAAACAGGTAAAAAGGATTGCAAAAAACATAATTTAATTTGACAGGTTCTTGATTAAATTTCCCATAACTATCTCATTACCTACAAATATCCCATGTTCCACGTCAAAATTAAGAGTTCCAATACATAAGCATGAGGATTCGGCTCTTCTAAAGTGAGTAAGTGTGTATTTGGATTAGCTTTCAATTATACCAAAATCAATGCCAAAACAATGTTGAAGGCCAAAGCAACAAATACTAGCTTCAACTTTTTCAATTTTTCACCATAATTTTGGGGAGTCAAAATTGATTCCAGGAGGTATCCAAACACACTACGTCATTTTAGAAGATAAAATAAGTAATCTCAAATGTTGATGAGAAAATGAACTGTTAGAATAACATATCATGGATTTGGAATATTAACCGTTCGATTTTCTTATCAATGACAAAAGTACTTAATATAGTTTACTCTTACTAATTTTATGAGAGCCAAATCAAAGCATTATAGACAGACATTTGTACAAATAAGAAAAAAAGGAAAAGAAAAAAGCAACAGACCTGCTAAGACTCGCAACAGACAAGCCATGGTTCAAAGCTTCTCTACAAACGTGTGATCCAACAAATCCATTGCCTCCTAACACGAGCAACTATAATAACATTCAGCATAAGCTTTAGGTTAGAAAAGGCATATACAAATGTCTCACACCGGGTTAAGTTGGTGGAATACCTTTTCTGTTGGGGGTGGCGGCACATTTATAGTCTCTGCTTCCTCAACTTTGAGTGGCTCATCAACTTTGTTAGAATTTGTGCAGAGATTTCTCCTGCTGATTGACACTGCTGTTGCACTGCAAGGTAAGAAAAAAAAGGGAAAACACGATGCAATTACTTAATTTACAAATCATGAAGACAATCAAATCACATTTGTACTGAACTCAACACTATGAATTCCATAAATAAATATTAAATGGATGAAACACTTAATTTGAACCGGCTACACATTCCTCCATAGCATATAATACGCAGCATTGTTAATTTGATACAATCAGGTAGTTACAATATTACAATATATGAATATGAACATAAAATCAAAATAGTAACAAGAAGCAGACATGGAATTGAATATGCAACAAAAACGAGAAGACGACGGTTAAAAAAGGAATAGAAGTGAAAAGATCGAAAACATACTTGAGCCTGGCGAGGGAAGGCGTGGAATGGATCAATCGCGAAAGCACTGTCCTCATTTGATGGGTGAGTTGAAGTTTGTGTGTTGAGTTATGGAATTTTCTTGACAAAAGGAAGGCTGTAGAGTTAGGACTTAGGAGTTACGAGGACTGGGAAATGGGAAGTGCAGAGAGACAGAAGCAAAAGCAGACACGTGGCGCTTCTGCCTGCTGACACCTCTTCGCCATATGTGGCTTTATTCCAACCTCAACCTTCCTCACCGGTAACAACAACATGCTTTTTTGGAAGGGCCACGTGAGCCAAAGAGCCTTCGCCCAGCATTTTGCAGCCCTAGGCCCAACCAGGTAAGCCCAACTCCATTCCAACAATTTAGGGTGTCTTTGGCTACTTTTTTTTCAAACAGTTTTCTATTTTCAAAAATAAAAAAAAATAGTTTATAGACACTCTTATCTTATTTTATAAAACAATTTTTAAAATAAAAAATTAAGAAGAGAATCAAACAGGCCAATGATTCGGCAATTGTTATTTATACCTCCTTATATTAATTTTATATCTCTTTTCTCATTTATGTCATAGCATTTTTTCTTGAATATGTTAAGGGGGTTTAGCTCAGTTGGTTGAGTAAGAAACATGAGTTATTATAAACCCCCTGACACTGTATTCAACTCTTTTTAGGGGATCAACAAAAAAACCTTTCCCGAATATCATTGGACTATTTTAATGTATTCTAGTCATTGTATAAAAATGGCAGTCTCAACTGCTCTTTTCTGTTAAGCAGTTAATCTCTGGTCTGTTGTAGTTAGTTAATAGTCACATGTGGTTTATCTTTCTATTTTAGTTTTGTTTTGTTAAGTTTATTAGTTGGTAGCTTCCTCTAGAAGCCTTTCTATTAAGGCCTTTTTTCTCTATAAATAGAGGAGTGTATCTCTACTTATTAGTGGGTTGCACTAACATAAAATCATTCTTTCTTTTTCTCTCTACTTTCTACCTATTCTAACATGGTATCTAGAGCAGAGTGAAATCCATGGCTTCAATAAATTTTGTTCTCTCCTCTTTCGCACCTTAAACCTTCTCTCAGTCACACTGATTGCACCAATTATTTGTTAATCCTGATACTCCTCTTCGATTTATCGCTAAATAAGATCATGATGCAGGTTCAAAGAATCTTCCTTATACATTGTGGGAACAATAAGATTAATTGTTGTTAACCTGGCTTCAATAAACCCTATCTTTGTCAATTTTGTCTCCCGTTCTTGGCTCTGTTCATTCTTACCAAATTTGGGAGAAAATTCATGATTACTTTCATCTATAGACTCGCCCTCGTGCTAGACAACTTCGAACTGAATTGCGCATCACAAATCTTGATGATAAACCCATGCGCGAGTTTCTCTTAACGGTCAAAATGCTTGCAGATGCTTTGGCATTAGTCGGCGATCCAATCTCTTATAAGGAGCATGTTGAAGTGATTCTTGAAGGTCTTCCCCAAGAATATAGCTATGTTGTTACCGTTATTAAGAGCCAATTCATGCTCATTCCAATTGAAGAAATCAAAGCCTTGATTCTTGCTCAAGAATCGCGCAACAACAAATATCACAAGCAATTACTAACTGATTCTCCTTCAGTCAATCTCACTCACAGTGGCAATGAAAACCCTAATTCTTCCTTAGCTCACAGTTTGAACAAAACCTCTTCTCAACCTTATTCTGATAATTCTTTGGCCAGTTCGCATGGTGGTTTTGGTCATGCTGGAAACTACACTTGCGGTGGTCGTCACAGCAAAGGTTATAATTGAGAATGTTTCTCTAACTTTCAGTGCTAAGTGTGTCTTAAATATGGTCGTGCTGCCTCCTTTTTCTACTATAGGTTTGATAAGAGTTATCAACCTAATCCTTCTCTCTCATTTCAAGATCCTATGGCACAAAATCTCTCTTAGCATAGTCCATTTATTTCTCAAAATGGACACAATGGAATTCTTCAACAGAATGTTGCCTACAAACCTAACTTCAATTGGACTCTTCACTCTCAGCCTTACATACTAGCTCAATGTCCTTAGAATTCATCATATTCGAGTTCCATGCTTGCCAACACAAACACTCGACATGTCCTTCCTTCACTTGGGTTCCAAATGCAAAGGCCTTTTTTCATGTAACTAGAGAATCTCTAAATATTTAGCAGATAAGTCCCTTTAAAGGACCTGATCAAATCTATATTGGTAATGGTCAAGGTCTGAATATTAATCTCTCGAGTTCCTCTACCTTTCCCTTTCCTTGTAAATGTAATATCTCCTTGTCTTTAAATCACTTGTTATATGTTGCTACTATACAAAAAATCTAATTAGTGTAAATAAGTTTGCTAAAGACAAAAATGTTTTCTTTGAGTTACATCCTAATCTTTGTTGTTAAATCACAAGTCACCAATGAAGTCTTACTTCAAGGCTGTGTTGGTATTGATGGTCTATATTCCTTTCCAAGTATTTGTTTGCAAGGCTCTCATACTGCTTCCTACCTTGTTTCTAACTCTAAACAAAGTGTTAATTCTACTTAAATTACTTGTAATAGTTGTAAGTCTTAAACTCTATGGCATGCTAGATTAGGTTATCCCAACTCACATGTCTTGAAACTTGTTTTGAAACATTGTAATATACCTATACTGAATAAAAATACTATTGAATTTTGTTCTATTTGTTGTGTTGGAAAATCTCACAGACTTCCCTTTTTTACTTCTAATATTGTGTACAATCATCCCCTAGAACTAGTGTACAATGACTTGTGGGGACACCCTCATAAATTCCCTCTAAATTTGGTTTCCTTTATTACATTACCTTTGTGGATGCCTTTTCCAAATTTACTTGGATATATCTTCTTAAAAATAAATTCAACACTTAAAATATCTTTTTACAATTTAAAGTCATGGTTGAACTCCAATTTAATATTAAAATTAAAAGCATTCAAACTGACTAAGGAGGTGAATTTTGGTCTTTAACCTCATATCTTAATTATCATGGCATCACTCATAGAGTCATTTGTCCTCATACGCATCACCAAAATGGTGTTGTTGAAAGGAAACATAGGCATGTTGTTGAACTTAGTCTTACATTGTTAAATCATGCTTCTCTTCCCTTCAAATTTTGGGATTTTGCCTTTACTACAATTGTGTATCTTATCAATAGACTACCTATAACTTCCCTTTAGTTTTTTGTCCCTTATACTGTGTTATTCAAACAGCCCCCATATTACACCTTCCTAAAGACCTTTGGTTGTTCTTGTTACCCATTTCTCAGACCCTGCAATAAACACAAACTTGAGTTTAGGTCTCATGAGTGTGTCTTCCTAGGCTATTCTACTTCTCACAAAGGTTACAAATGTATCTCACCTACAAGTAAACTATTTATCTCAAAAGATGTGGTGTTTAATGAAATTAAATTTCCTTACACAAAGTTATTTTCCCCATCCACCTGTCAATCATCTACTACCAATTTATCCCCTTTTCCTTCTACCTATATTCCTCTTATATTTCTTGTACAACATCCTGTTTTGTCTCCCTCCCAGGTCACTATACCCAATTCTACAATGCCTAATGTTTCTCCTCATATTGTAAGTTCTACAAATACAAATACTTACTCTAATGATGATTCCACTACTGTCATTGCCTATCAAAACAACCCATTTGACTTTGCATATCAGCCCACCACCACACCCAGTTCCTCTCCTCTTTCTCCCTCTTGACCTACCAACACTCACCTTATGCAAACTAGGTCAAAATTTGGCATTCTTTAGAACAAAATTCATTCCTCATTATTCCTAACTCACTATGAACCGAGAAGCATCAAACATGCCCTGAATGATCCTTAATGGATGCAAGAAATGTAAGAAGAATATTTTGCCTTACAAAAAAAATAGAGTTGGGATTTAGTTTCCCTTCCTCCAAATAGACAATCAATGGGTTGTAAATGGGTTTTCAGAGTAAAGGAAAATGGTGATGGCACTATTACCAAATATAAAACAAGACTTGTTGCTAAAGGCTTTCATAAACAACTTGGCATTGACGTTCATGAGACTTTCCCCTTGTTATGAAACCTATGATTATTTGGCTTATTCTCACTTTGGCCTTGACAAATCATTGGCTACTTTTTCAATTCGATATTAACAATGCCTTCCTAAATGGCTTCCTTGAAGAGGCATTCTATATATAGCAACCTCCAAGGTTTGAAAACTCTAATTCCTCTCTTGTCTACAACCTAAATAAAGCCTTGTATAGGCTGAAATTAGGCACCTCACCAATTGTTTGAACGTCTTAAGGCCACTCTTGTTCAATTTGAACTTGTAGCCAACAAATTTGACCCTTTTCTTTTCATTTATAAATAGGGATACGACACAATTTATCTTCTTGTTTATGTAGAGGATATCATCATTACTGGAAGCTCAACCCAATTGATTAGGGTTCTTACCGAAAAACTTAATTCTAGCTTCTCTCTTAAGCAATTAGGTAAATTGGATTATTTTCTAGTCATTGAAGGTAAGTACATGGGATATTGCTTTGTTCTTCTTACTTAGAGCAAGTATATAAGAGATTTATTGTAGAAAACCAAAATGATAGAGGCTCAACCTGTCGTCTCTCCCATGGCATTTTTTTGCAGCTCACCAAAAGTGGATCTGATCCCTTTTCAGATCTCAAGTTGTACAGGTCAGTTGTTGGAGCTCTTTAATACACTCTCATCACAAGATGAAATTAGCTTTGCCATCAACAAAACTAGTCAATTTATGGTCCATCCTTTTGAGTCTTATTAGACTGCAGTAAAATGCATTCTACGATATCTAAAAGGAAACCTACATCATACTCTTCATTTGAAACCAACTACTGCAAATCTGCCTTTATCTATTCGGGCCCTCTATGATAGGAGGTCTACATCAAGTGTTATTATCTTCCTTGGACCCATCTTATTTCTTGGTGGTCCCGCAAGCAATAAGTTATTACTAGATCAAGCATAGAAGGGGAATACCATAGTCTTGCTCAAGCCTCTACTGAAATTCTATGGGTTTAGACCTTAATGACTAAGCTAGGAATTCCCTTTACTGCTCCTACCATATTTTGTGACAATGAGAGTGTAATGGCTCTAACTCACAATCCTGTTCTGCATAAACGAACCAAACTTATGGAAATTGACATCTTTTTTGTTCGAGAAAGAGTTTTGTCCAAGTAGTTGTTCTTTCATCATGTTCTTGTTCTTTATCAGTGGGTAGATGCCCTCACTAAGCCTTTGTCTCCTACTCAGTTTCTTTTTCTTTGCAACAAACTCAATGTGGTTGAGTCCTTAACAAAGTTTCACCCACCTTAGGTTTACAAGAGGAAATGGTATTGGAGTATTCTAGTCATTGTATAAAAATGGCAGTCTCAACTACTATTTTCTGTTAAGGAATTAACCACTGGTTTGTTATTGTTAGCTAATAGTCGCATGTGGTTTATCTTTCAGTTTAGTTTTGTTATGTTTGTTAGTAGGTAGCTTCCTCTAGAAGTCTTTCTATTAAGCCTCTTCTTCTCTATAAATAAAGAAGTATATCTCGGCTGATTGATGGGTTGCAATAACATAAAATCAAGGTTATTAAAATCGAGAGTTTACATAAACTCGTGAGAGTGTAGTAAACTCGACTCGTAAAATCGTAAGAGTTTACTTCATTAAAAATATGACTATAAATCACATAATAATTGAAAGTTTTCAATACATAATAAGTTCAAATCCACATAATAAATTTAAATTACTCCAAATAAGTAGAAATTAAAGTAGAAATACTTAAAATTTCAAAACTTTTTAGACATAAGAACAAATTATATTCAAAACACTTAAAATTAGAGTCAACACAGAAAAATATCACCTAAAAAGTTTGTTCACGAGTTTACTTCAATTTTACCGATTTTACGAGTTTATTCCGATTTTACTGAGTTTACTACTTTTCCGATTTTACTGCGATTTAACTCGTCTGAGACTTGTAAACTCGTAAACTCGTGCGATTTTATGAGTTAACTCGCGATTTTGATAACCATGCATAAAATCATTCTTTCTTTTTCTCTCTACTTATTCTAACAACTTTTTTACACGTTTAATCATCAACATTAAATTCAATTATCATTACACTTTTGTTTGATTTCATAAAAATTCTTTTATACAATCCATCAATATCTTTTTCATTTTTGACAATAATAATTTCATTTCCTTTAAAAAAATAATGTCCTAAATAAAAGATTGTATAATAAAAATTGTGGTAACTAATACTAACAAGTGAGCAATGAAATTCACTTACTTTCAAAAAAAAATATTCATCCATCAATGTATTGAGTTTGAATTTTAGTACATAGTTGTGTTTAATATTAAAATGGAGAATTTTATTATTTATAGTAATTTTATATAACTCAAACAAAATTATCTCCAATAAAAAGGTATGTGTTATCAAGACAAAAAACTAATTATCCAACAATATTTTTATTCTCATGTTTGGATAAAAAGTTAGAAATGAGTAATTTATTTTTATGTATATTTTAAATATTTGTACTTAACAGTCTCTCTTTTTCTTAGATGTGTCTTTTCTCTCTCTAAATATTTAAATGATTGTTTTTTTAATTTCAAATTAAATGGGAAGGCAAACGTATGGAAAATAATCTTTATCAATAAAATTTTGTTAATGAAAAAATTAATTATAATATGTTATGATGTAATAACTTATCATAAACATTATAAAAAAAATAATATGTAATTTTTAAGGGGCTAATATGTAATGCATAATATTTAGCATCGATAATTGGTTGCAAGAAAATAAATAAATACATAAGAGCATGTTTAGATAAAAAATTTGTAAATTTAAATGGTTCATGGTGGTTTTTGGTTAGTTTTGAAATTTATAAAAACAAAAGTTAGTTTTACTTTTAAGTTTTTAAATTTTTTAAACAATATTATTTTGGTTTCCAAATTTGATGAAATGTTATTATCAAATCTTAATTATGGATAAAAAATCGACGATAGTGGCAACTAGTGACTGCCGATTGAAGATAGGTGGGTGATCGGTAGTTGAAGGTGACAACTAGTGATCGTTGAACAAAGGTGGAGGTCATGACCGTCAATTGAAGGTGATGACAATTGGTGACTATTAGTCGAAGGTGGCAGTCATTGACTTTTGATAGAAGGTTGTGGTTGATGATCAACAGTCGGAGGTAACTAGCAGTGACTATTGGTAGGAGGTGTCGACCAATGATTCTTGGTAAGAGGTAACAATCGGTGACCGTTGATCAGAGATGATGATTGTGATTGTTGGTTGGAGGTAACGACTGATGATTGTCGGTCGAAGGTAACGTTCGGTAATCGTCGATCGAAGGTAATGATTGATGATTGTCGGTTGGAAGTGGCCGTTAAAGGTGGTCATCGGTTAGAGATGACAATCGGTGATCACCAATTAGATGTGGTGGTCAATGATGGTAAGTAAAGTAATAAATTTAAATAAAAACAGAAATCTGAAAATCAAATTTTATTATTTTTAAATTGAATGAAAAATGTTTAAAAAATAACTAAAAATCCAAATCAAAATTATTTTTTTCGAATAAATTTCAGTTTTCAAAATACATTTTAAAACAAAAAACTCAAACTACTCGCAACCGGACCTAAGTTTGTAAAAATAATCCTAGTTTTGCTTTCACAAAAATCAATTTTTAAGCAAAATTTTTCCTCTTAAAAGTTAACCATGATATGCACTATTTTTAAAAGAATAGCTTTAACACTTTAAAATAATTTTTGAATGGTTATACAAAAAATGTATTAAATAGTTACAATTAGTATAATAATAGTAAACTTTTATATATACTATAAAAAATAATTTTTCTAATATTTATATACTTAGTTTGTCTCTTCCTTCCAAACATCATTAGGTGAATCTTATCTAATATTATAGTTGCCATTTATGACACTTTATATCACTTATTAAGAAAATTGAATAATTTAGTTAATAATATTGAGTATTTTAACGATTTGTGGGCTTTTTTTTTAAAAAAAAACTATATATTCTTAAAATTATTGTACTCGTTATCTTATTCTTTTCCGTCAATTACTTACCAAATAATTATTTTTATATATTACCTATTAGTCATTTTTACTATCCTTATAAAAGAGATTATTGATATGCAGAGTTTATTGTAAAGTAATTAAGCATATTTCAGTTAAAAGATAGTTAATACAAGAAACAATTAAAAAGTAGTGTTATAAAAAAACAAATAAATTTTGAAAAAAATATCTGGGTGGACTTTTCAAAAACTATTCTAAAAACAAAAAAAAATTAAATAATTATTTACAAACTAAAATTAGCTTATAACTCATATGTAAAAACTCTTTTACATAGTTTTTTTTTTTTAAATCTTGTAAAAAAAATTTCACATAGTTTAGAAAATTAAAGCGAAATTTTTTAAATTTTTTCTTAGCTTTTGCAAAATTAAGTTCACCTAATGATACCCATATTAGTATACTGAAGGAAAAATAAATAAATATAATTAATATGATATGCTCCATACTTCCTAACCTTTTTTTTATCATAAATAACTTTTTAAAAAAATAAAATTACACAGAATATTCACGAAGTGACAATAAAGCTTATAAGAATTATGCTATCCCCCTGCCCAAACGCCACCAACCTTATCTTGTTCAGAAATCATAAGTCTAATTATATGGTTCAAAATTTACACTAAGGTTCGAAGAGAATGATAGATCCCTATTTACACGCAAGCATTGTTTATGGCCCGAAGATGTCAGAAGAAAATTCAGTCTTTAACATATCTTACAGATCATAGTTGCTTCTGTGAGGTTGACACGTAAAGAATTAGTTCGTAAGATATGAGGTGGAATTAGCTAAGATTAATTGCGCTGGAATTGACTACAGTGAGCGCATGAGATGCCAAATTAAAGCTGTTAAAAGTTTGAAAATCCACATGATAGAAGAAATGGAGATTAAAGGGACTATAGTACGTAGCTAACAGATTAGATGCTGCGAAAAAGCATAGTGCTGACTCTTACGTGATGGCGATTAGCAGCAATAGTTGAAGAGGGAGACAACAAGAATATTGAATCTTCATGTGTGCTTGTAGGTGGACAAATATGAACATCAAAATTATATCTGGTTATTCAGCTTACAAATTAATTTTCCATTTAACCATAGATTTGTTGCACCCACTGTTTCAATCAGCCCCAGGTATTTAATTAATTAAAAAAATGCATGTATAATTAGATTGCTTTTCACGCTAACTCCGGATTAAAACTCATCCAAAGATTAGTGCTATATCCACTTTTGATGCCGGTATTAAAAATGCAATGTTCTAAATATCTAAGCTTAATTAATTATGATAACATGGAAACTCTCATTATTAAATGAGGTCACCAAGTACTTTTGTTTTATGCTCCAAATATTTTATGTTTACTACTAATAATCACCATATATCTGTTCATGATTGAGGTTGTGAATAGAAACCAAGATACTGACGTTTATGCCACTAGATTAAAAAAACAACGGTTCAATTACAAGCCTAAAAGATCGTTTTCAGAATGGTTCTCGATTAGAGGTTTTCATCATCCTTTCATGCATCCACCATTTACTAATTCCTCTCAATTTGGAAGAACTTTTAACGGGTTGCAGTTTAACAAATTCACTCAATATATTTTAAGAATAAATTTCAATTATGTTTCAAGAGGTCCTGTTTTGACCTAATATCATTTTTTTAAAAGATAATTTTTAATCATTTATGTATTAATAATGTATAACTTATTAATCAATAATTAATATTTTATCTAACATATTATTAATATTACTTATCCAAAAAATATATTATACAACATGTGGTCGTATACTCTTTAAAAAAAATTAGTTGTATATTTTTATTTTTTTTAATTTAACTATATATAATGTTAAGATTAATAAATTATGTTAACAAGTTGAATTGACCATGTCTAGATACTCTATTATGTTTCCGGATTTTAATTAAGTCATGTATGAGTTAACAAATTTGACTATATATATATAACGTTTTTTATATGATAGAGATATATGTAAGCCGATTTAATTAAACTCACCCAGTGATAACATCCTTATTTTCAAATGTAGCCTACAAGTTTGTGAAATGTGTATCTCTTATCTATTTCCTTTACCATATATACTACAGATGTGATTTGTCAGTGATAAATTTTTGTCTAAAAGCAACCTAGTAAATGGCAACATTTATTATCATCATGCATATTATTTGTTAAAAAAACGACATAATAGATTAGGGAACCTAATAATTTCATATGAATTATTACATTAAAATTTAAGTTTCTATAAAATCCTTTAAGAAAATGATAAATTAATTATTATATATATTTAATATAAAGTTTTATAAAACTATTTTTAGTATTTTAATATTTTAAAAGCTAAAAAGTTTGTTTAGTAAGTATTTTTCTAAAATAATTTTTAAAAATAATTTTTTTAGTTTTGAAAAATTAAGAAAGTGAAATAGCGTGATAAGTAGTTTTTCTTTTAATTTTTTTTAAAACTTAAAATAAGCGAAAATAAGTTTTTTTTTTCTTTTTATTAATGATATTACTCTAAATATGTTTTTTTTTTTAATTTTCACATATCTAAAACAATTTTCAAGCAAAGTTTATCAAACTTTTTTTTATCTTCTTCCAAAAAATAATTCTTAAAAAAAATTAAAACTCTTTTCAAAAATAAAATCAAACTATTGCTTAATTTATCTTCAATCTCTCCTCTATATGTCTTCATTTTGTATTATATAATTTATATTATATCATTTGTTATATGTCTTCACATATCTATACGTTAGGATGCACCTTTACTCTTTTCATGCTAGATAATACGAAATAAGGTAAAAAGAAAAAAGAATGCAAGAAAATGCATGGGCTAGCTATTTCCGTTTCATGTTACAATTATTTTTTATTTATTTATTAAAAAAAAGCAAGCATCCTAATTATATTAATTTCACAATATTATGGTTTCTATTAAGTTTGAGTGTGATGATAAATCTCACATTATATAAGAATGGATAGGTTGAATACTATGCAAATAAAAACACCCATAAATATTATGTCTTAAAGTTTTTTTGGATTGAAAAATACTATCAACTCTCAAGACTCATTTATGGGTAGCTTCTATAATTTATTCAACACATACTATTTCATGTATGTGTAGAATTGGTTTTAAATTAAAGTAATTTCAAGTAACTTTGTATTAAATAAAAAATTTATATTGACTTTTACACTTATCTTAATTATATTTAAACATATATAACATCATTTTAAAACAATTTTAATTAAATTAATTTTATTTTAAATTAATTTTGTCAATATTCATTCAAATACTTTTTTTTTGTACTACGTAACGTTGCTGGATCAAGATCATTTTGGTCCTAAAGGTGCATAGTATTGTTGTACGAGTGCTTGAACGTACGTGTAAATTGTTTCCTCTAATTTTTAAACTTACTCACTTACTAATATTTTGATATCTAAACATTAATTTGTTAAATCTATCACAAAGCATATGTTGAATATATATGATTGGACTAATGTAAGTGGTGACTTACACTTTCAAACATTGTTTTCTAGGACTTATAATGTGACAATATTATATTTTTAATTTAGGATCAAAATTTTATTTATATATTTTTTTTTTTGCAACTAACTTCTTTTTTTTTTTTTACTGATTTTCTTTTCTCCTATATATTACCGCGTATCGTACAAATTCAAATATCTCCTGAGTATTTGGAAATATCTAGAACCTTTTTCATCTGACCACGTTCAAAGTTCAATTGGGCTAGGTATTGCTGTAGTGGTTCCACCACTAGATTTCAGCTTGCTTAGTGGATTTTTCCCTTTATCTTTTGGATAGCTAATTGGTGTTTTTCTTTTTTAGTACGTAGCTAATCTAATTACGGGGACTTGGTGGTTAATGTATGATTAAGAGCATAATACAATAAAATAGCTCAAAAAGAGAGATTTGAGATAGATTAGCTCATAACAAATGATTGAGTATATATTTAAAGTACATGTATAAATTGATGTGGTTTATCACTTATCATCACGACCGATAAATCAGTACGAACAAAAATTGAAGAATCAAAGTTAGAGAGCATTTCAAATCCTGGGTGGGGCTTTTATGAAATGGGAAAAGATCGAATATATTTTGATGCAATATAAATAAGGAAAACTGAAGCATCAAGGTGGACATTAAATGATGCCAAAGGCAAAGTTGCTCTTCCCATTTGGCCATTTTGTTCTCTTTATTGTTCGACTACGTCTGCTATATAATGGACACTAGCTAATCAATCAAGGTAGATAGAATATGGAACCTGATGTATACTCAATCAAAATATTGAGGTTATGCGACTATATTTTTATATTTATAGTTTTATACTACGTACGTATGTGTTAAAATTTAAAATCTTTGCTTAAACAAGTACAGGTGTCAATATGCTGAAAAGACTCAACTGCTAAATTCCATACCGAAGTAAAGAAAGATTATGTTCTTTGGAGACAAGAATGAAGAGGAAAATTGTCAACAGCATAATTCTGCCAGAAAGAATTTATATGAAGTTGACATTAATCAGCTATTGTAAGGAAAAAACCGACGATCCAATTGGAATAGTTATTAATATTGCAACAAATTTTATCGAAGCAAATTATCAATTTACTCCTAGGATTTTTTTTAAAAAAAATTATTCAATTATTAAGCAATAATACAATCAAATCCCAGAATAATAAGTTGGCTTTTAAAATGTACCCAATATTTTTTTTACTCCTCAAGTATTTTCTATTCTTTTACCGTACGTATTTCTTTAAGTAACAAAATTGAATAAGCAATCCAGAGTATTTAACATCTATCAGTTTAATTAGTGTTTAAATTCAACTTTTTTACCAAAAAAATTAAGGATTAATAAAATTATATTACATGTTTATCCAAATTTATATATTGACAAAAGATTTTTATAAGTTAATTAAGATTTTATAAATATCACTCACATGATTTTCAATAAAAGAAATAGTTTCTTAATCAATATCCTTAAAACACAGTCAATAAAATCCAATTACAACATTTATCAAAGGAAGACAATTGCTAGATAGTGTTGTTGTGGTTGTGAATGAATCAATTCATGAGACTAAGCAAACAAGAAAATCACTTCTAGTGTTCAATGTAGATTTTAAAAAGGCTTATGATGTGATTAGTTGATCTTTTCTCTTCTATATGTTAAAGTGTTTTGGATTATGTGAGAAATGGTTTTGGATTATGTGAGAAATGGTTTGGGTGGATAAAAAGGTATTTGCAATCCACATTTGTTTTAGTTTTAGTAAATAAAAGTGTCTCGTAAGAACTTATCATGCAAAGAGGACTTAGACAAGAAGGAGATTCATTGGCCCATCTCTTATTCCTCATTGCTAAAGGCTTAGAGGGATTGATTAAGAAAATGGTTCACATGAATCTCATCACAGGTTTGAAGGTGGAAAGACAGGAGATCGATCCAGGTTGTGATCTAGTAGTACATAAACAATACCTTAATTATGGAAAAACTAGAAATCAATAATGTAATTGCACTAAAAAGTGCACTAAGGTGTTATGAAATGACATATGGACTAAAAATAAATTTCCAGAAGAGTAGCATGTGAGGTGTAGGGGTGAGTGTCCATGATTTAGAATCCTTTGTCAAGATTCTTAATTGTAGTATTATGCAAAGTGTGAGAGTTTGGAGACCTATATTTAAAATATTGAGAGTTAGACTATCTTCCTGAAAATAAAAAAAAAAACTTGTACTTGGAGGGCAAATTTGCTTAATCAAATTTATCCTTCATCCATTCCACTTATTTCCTTTCTTTTTACAGGTTACCAAATATGCACAGTTCCAATAAAAGAATGGAGAGACAATTCTTGTAAGATAGATAAAAGGAAAATAAAATGATCATTTGGATTAAATATGAGTCAATGTGCAAATCAAAAGATAAAGATGCCTTGGAGATGGTGAGTTCTAAAAGGAGAACAAGCTTTAGGCTAAAGATTCTATAGTTTAAGTATGGTGAAGTAGGTTGTAGTCTGACTTTTAGAGAAGAAGTTCACAATGGTGGAAATATATAGTGTAGGTAACAATAGGGGAGGGATTAGGAGGCTAGTTTAAAGCTAATTTGAATGCGATTGTAAGGGATGGCTCATTGTTTAGATTTTAGGAGAATGGTTGGTGGAAATCAAATAGCCTCAAAACCACTTTCCTTGGAGTACCAAAAATTTGGTTTAGAAGCTTCACTAGAAAAGGTCATTATTCAATTGGGATACTAAGTGGGTGGAGGAGTTTGGAAGGGCTCTTATAAGGATCCACTTTAAATGTGATGTGAAAAATGAGTGAAAGTGGGGGAGGAATTATAGTCGTGAGCAAGAATTCTCAATAAAAGATGCTTGTAAAGTAATTCACAGTGGCTATGGGTACAAAATCATGTATCACATTTGTATTTTCTTTCAAAATTTGTATTGCATTTTATTTTCTTTCTAAATATGTATTACATATGTTATTTTATTGCATGCTATGCTATTCTATGATATTATGCTCGTAAAAAATCTCCTGATGTTTAAAGAAAGTCATTTCTATCTGAAAAAAAAAGGAATGATAAAAGGCTCTACAAAAGTTTTAATTATGCATGAGTTCATGGGTCCTATAAAAAAACATCTTTTTTTCATTCTACGAGTGACCATATGATCAATCCATTATCTCAACAGTTTGGAAAATATTTGGAGGTTACTTTATAATCTATGTATGATCTCATTGTATGGTGAAGGATATTCTTATTCTAGTTGAAGTAACATATAACTATCATTTGTATTTATGCAAATATCTTTAATCATGTCTTATAATTGAAAAGTGTGTAAAATTGTTTTACTTTATCATCTATATAAGTTTTAAATTTTAATGTTTTGAAACCATATAAATTGCAAACTTTTTAGTACATTAGTGTGTGGGTTAAATGTGTTTTGTTTCTAGATCCTACATATTTTTTTATACCTTACTTTAAAAATAATAATAACGGTGGTTTAATTTAATAATTAAAAAAAAAAAAAACTAGCTACTCTAATGTGTCTTGTGCTTATTTTTGTGAGTGCCTAGCGGTTTTTGTTTTTTTTTTTTTAACAGAATGGGTGCAATTTCAAACCATACAATTATATTCAAGTAAGGGATTATACCATCTAAGTCATATGAGTACATAACGGATATCGAATAAAATAAAAACATGTCTTAATAAGTGTGTAGTCTTATCTTACCAAAATGATAACTAACAAATTCACTTCACATGGAACAAAGTTAAAAATACACACTTGAATCTTCTTACTTTTCCTATAAATATGCTCAATTTGAGAAAAATACCTATGTTCTTTAGCGTATTCATCCTCCATAAGCTGAAGCATATTGAGTGAGGGAGTGCTTAGTGTTAGATGAAACTTGTTTTGAGTATATTTTGTACAAAAGGGAAGAAATAATTTGTACATAATATGAAATTTATAAAAAAGAAGAAACAATATAAGTTTTTTATTCTTTCTTTATTTCAATTTATAAAATGATAATAAAAAAAATTAAATATGATTTAATTTTTAATGTAACCTTTTAAACAATTGTTTAAAATTTATTTTTTTTATATTAATTTTTCAGATGACGACTAAATGGTGCAATTGTGGACTCGTTAAAACAGAGCCCTTTAGATCATAGGTTGCGCAGAACAGGTTTTACCACAGCTGACTTAAGTGGATGCACCTACATATATCCGTATGCTCAAAGTCAACTTTACTGGTAGTACATATTACGTGCAAGAAGAACATATGCTTCACGCTTCCAATTCTGAAAAGAACTTTTTTTATTAATTATTCGAGAATTAATTAACAATATTCTGTCAATTAAATAATCACTGAAATTTCTTAGAAGAAACTAAATTATACACATTTGCTAATTATAATGCAGAAATTGGAATTTCCGGTCTGTTTTGGATTGACCTAGATTCTTTTTCAAAAAAGTAGTTGAAAAATTGATTTAACTTTTTCTGATATGAGGAATTTTATTTTATCAGCAAAATAAAATTGAAATATAGGAAGAGTGGGTACAAGGATACCCTAATCCATGTATATCATAATCATAATAGTCAAAAGTGAATCTTATTTGTATAATCACCAAACAAAAAAAAAATACTTCTAAGGGATTTCGGCATAGTTAAAAACCGAAAAACACATAAATAAAAAAACAAAAGGATTACAGGTCAAAACAAAAGCACCAAAGAAGAGACTTTTGATTTCGGCATGACTGAAATTCAAAATCCAAAATATAGCACAACCCCTCCCAAAAGAGGAAATAAGCCTCAATAAACGATTTCAGATCCACCAAAATCCGAGCTCCTACAAATAATCAATCAATTAACTAAAATAATTAAAGGAACAAATTAGCATAATCACTGGTTAGCATTACTCCTGATAAAGCTGAGCAAAGTCAACAAAATACCTGTTGGGTAAAATCCAAACACACTGGGTAAAAGAAATATACCAAGGTCAGTAGGTAATGACCACCAGGTAACGATTATATTTTTTACTATAAATACAAGATAGAACATTTACTGACTTGAACATTTACAAGATACGTGTCATTTACTAATTCAGGAAAATTTAATACATTGCACCCTCTTTTTACCTTCTTTGTCTTATTCATTTACTGACCTGAGTATCAGAGTCCTCTCTTACATGTTCTTCCCCTTTCTCTGTTCCAGAAGGTGCTAGGATATTTCGACAAAACCCATCAATGAAATTTTGAAAATTTCATAATGATTCGTACTCAGGTACTTTTCAATGAGAACATTATTACTGCACAACTCTTTCACAGCATCAAGAATCCACTATATCAGAACCCATTATCAATCTTCCAATCTACCCATTTCCAAATCACATTTTTGACAACTTGTAGTTTCTATTAATCTCCCTAGACCTGATATGAAGAAATTTATTTTAAAAAATAGATCAAAGTATAATTATAACCATTAATATTATGACGATACAAAAGAGATGAAAGAGAGAAAAAAAAGGTGGGAGAGTGAGAGCTAGGATGGGCATGACACTGCATTCTCATAAAAAATTATTAAAGGATCTATGTTTTATTTCTGCCACTTCAATGAGGATTTTGATGAGAAGACTTTTTGTAGAATTTTTAGCAAGTGAGGTAAGGTAGGTGATATTTTTATGGAATGGCATCGGAGAAAGGATAGGGCTCGGTTTGGTTTTGTGCGGTTCTTTGGTTGAAGAATCCTTGGCACTTGGAGAAGGAACTTGACCAAATTCGCATAGGATATCAGAAGATGAGGGTCAACTTGTCATTGTTCCAACCAAGGGTATTCCAAAAGGTTTCTTCCTTTGGTCAACGTCTAATGGAGAAAAGTAGGAACACAACAACTTGGTATCAACAAGCAGAAGCCTTAGAAGTTGGCCTCTGTTAATAGAAAGGATTCGAATATGAAGTAGAGTGAATTACTCATTTGGAGTATTGAAGAGTCTAATGTGGAGTAGCTTAACTATTGTGTCATTGCCCATTTAAGGGACCTAAAAAAATTTTCCATGGTGCAGGAAGGATTCTTTATGCAAGGAATGGTTTATGTTAAGGTTAAGTCTCTTGGTGCTTATAAGGTGTTGTTATCTAGTTTAGATGAAGTTAATCCTATCGATATTCAAGCTTTTGACGATTCTTGGTGGAATGAAATGTTTAACTCAATCCAATGTTGGACTCCTAACTTTAGCTCGTGTAGTCGCCTGGTTTGGTTAAGGTGTAGGGGGCTTCCTTTGCAATATTGGAATTTGAATGGGTTTACGAAAGTAGCTCATGAATTGGGGTCTCTGGTAGTAGTCTCTGAAGAGTCTACTAATTTATCAAATTTGGTGTACGCAAGGTTTCTTGTTATATCATCTATTATGGAGCATGTTAAATGGTTTAGAAAAATTAAGATTAATGGTGCATGTGTGTCTATTTTGGTGGTTGAAGAGCTCATATGTATTGTTAGTGCACCTCCTTCCAAGCATAATCTTGGCTACTCATTTATGGAAAATTTAGTTTCAAATTATGAGGATGAAGATTTCGTGAGTTCTGCTTTGTCCAAATGGGAAGGGGATTTCGATAGTTGGGTGGAAGGTGAATTAGAAAACACACTGACACGTTTGGCAGAGCTTAGTAGTACCCCCAAGAGGCTCTGTTCAGAAGATGACAAGGTAAGTGAAAGTGTAATAGAAGTTGGAGAGTCTGCAGGAATTCACCTTACAAAAACAAGTATTGAAGGTAGTTTCATCGGTAAGGTAAATGATAATGAAGTTGGAATTACAACTGGCAAGTCTAATGGAAGTCAAGAGGAAAATCATGTAGGTGAGCCTCGAGAATATAAGAATCTGGTGGGGCCATTAAATTTGAAATTTGGTGAGTTTGAGCTGGAAAATGTGGAAACTCAAGAGGAGGCCTATCTAGTAAAAATAGGTGTGGGAAACCAAAATAAAATTGTGAAAATAGGCAGTCTTAGGCAGGCCTTTAAAAAGTTAATTTCTTATGTACAATAGGATTGGGCCTCCCCTCCAAGAGCCCAATTAGTCCAAGCTGGTGAGGGTAATGGATGTAACGTTTGTCATTACATTAATAACCCATAATAAAAATAGTAAGAAATTTTAAGAAAATAATAAATTTTGTATTTAAATACATGAATTCTTACATAATGAACAAAATATAATCTCAAATTTGGGCTCTAGAAAATGAAAACAATTACAAGAACATTCATCCTAAAATAGTTACAAACCAAAACTAAAAGGAAATTTTAATTAATAAGAAATTTAATCTTAAAGTCTTATGTGAGTCCAAAAAATTCTCTCTTATGCTCTGAAAACAACACTTTTAATGAGATTAAAATCTCAGTGAATAAAATGGGTTCCAAAAGAGTTCACAAATCATGTTGTTCTCAGCCGGTGTGGAATCCAAAAAAACAACCATGGTACCCGTAATAAAAGACATTTTTAAACACAAGGTGTAACTTATTTCAAATAATTTCTAATATGAATAATTAATAAACACGATAGAAGAATGGTATTTTAATTAACACCCTTGTAATGCACATAATTCACAAAAAATATAGTGATACTCATAATCATTCATTCTCCTTCTACGGTTCTGAAAACCAAGATTTTTAATAGATTCTTCAAAAGGTCTATGAGCTCATATTCCATACAATGGTGTCCTGTTGCCTTCCCCACACTATTATGGAGGTATCCAGAATCTATTCCCCATCCCAAATGAAGGTATCTAAAACCTCTTCTCCATATTAAATGGAAGTATCTCACATTTGATCTCCATCCCAGATGGATGCATCATAAATTCCCCATTATAAATGGAGTATCTCAAGCAAAATAATTTCTAAAATAATTTTAAAAACACTGTATAAATTAAGTAGTTGAAATGCTAAACATCATATTATTCAAGAAGTATACCATGGAGGTTTAGAAAAGTTGTTTTACTCACTTCTTGAAGCGAGATCCGACAACTTGAATTTATTTTCTTTGCCTTTTCTACCCCTCTTTCTCAACCCTTGAATAACTAGTCTATAATTCTTTGAGGAAACTACTTAACTTTATATAATAGATTAGAATTGATTTCCCTATCTCTATATTTTCTTTTTGATAAAGATTAGTTTTTACAGTTTAAATTCAATATGATATCAAATCTTTATTTATTTTATCTTATTTCTATTTTAAAAGTAATATTATCTTAAATCAACATTATCGAGTATAGACCTTCATGAGGTCACAATTTTTTATTTGAATGTAATTAGTGGGCCTACTGTTGTAATGACATATGGTGTATCTAAAGTTGTGGAAGAGGATTCCTAAAATCAATTACCATCACTCTTAATTAAAGCACAGTATTGTGGGCTTTTAGGAAGAAATTAGGTGTATCTAGTTCATATGATGAAGCAGAAATCTTGTAGATGATGACAGACATGGAGAGGCAGGATACGAGTATGACAATTTCTAACTGGTCTGTGAGAGGAACTTTTTAATTAATTAATGAATGTCCTATCTTATATAATATTAGGGATGTTAGGGGAAGGGAGAAATAGAGGTCAATAAATAAGTTAGTATCAAAGCATGAGGTGAATTTTATTTGCATATAAGAAACAAAGTTCGAAAATATAGATAAAAATATTTGTTGGGCTATTTGGGGTGATTCGTTTTTGGATTGGAGAGTAGTGTTAGCCTCCAACCTGGCTGGGGGGCTATTGTGTATTCGGAATGTTGAGTCTTTTATAAAAGGTAGATATAATTCTGAGTTGGGTGAAAGGATAATTGTCAATGTGTATGCTCTGTGCAACTTAGCTGGAAAAAAGGAGTTATGGAGAACCTTATTGGAATATAAACAATTGTATCCGGGGTGTAGGTGGTGTCTTGTTGGTGACTTCAATGCAATTAGATTGCCTGAGGAAAGGATTGGTGGAAATGGAAAGGTTGGTTCTTCCCAACTTGGAAGCAATGAATTCTCTCAATATAGAGCTGGAAGGTTACCCTTCGTTGGGCATCAGTATACATGGTTCAGTGCTAAAAGTGGTGCTTACAGTCTTTTAGATAGATTCTTAGTCTCCCAGGAGCAGTTGGACTTGGCTCTTAATATTAAGGATGGAAAATAAACTCATACCCACAGGTAATCCCTGAACCCGTCCCGAAAGTTGATGGGAAATCTCTGATTTGACTGGACATGGGTACGAATATGGGGAATACCTGATTTGTTAAGTTGGGAATGAGGATGGGGATATACAAACCCACCTCATACCCGTACCCATTCCTATACCCGCCTGACTCCACTTTTATTTTAATGACTAAAATACTTATTTGTCTTTAAAAAAGAAAGGATTGACATTTAATTAACAATTTACAAACTTTATGTTTATCAGATCATTTTTAAATTAATATAATTATATTCAAACAAATTATTTTTTACTAAAATATTATTATAATTTTTTTTGTGGGTATGAGATGGGTATAGGTATACCTGATACCCGACAAGGATAGGGATGAGAACATAAATTTTGTACCTGCCGAGTATGAGACAGGGATAGGGATGAGTTTCGGAAGCGGGGATGGGGATAAGAATATCATATCCATCCTCGTCCGCCCTATTTTCATGTCTGCCTAATACCTTCCAACTTAATCTAGATGGAGACTACTCTGATCACTCCTATTGTCCTGAAACAATCAAGCTCAAATTGAGAGTTAAAACCATTCAAATTTATTAATCGATGGTTAGAGTGTGGTGAATTTATAGATTTTGTGACATAGCATTACAATAAAATATAAGTGGAGGGTTGAGGAGCCTATATGTTAAAAGAAAAGCTAAAAATTCTTAAAATTTATATCAATGGATGATGTAGGGAGAATGTCGGTAGGGTGGAAGAAAACATGCTACAGTTGAAGAATACCACAACTATCACGACAAAAAAGTAGAGGAAAGGAACCTTAGGGAAAAAGGACATCAAAAGGAGGATGGAGACGCTTGGTGATTTAAAAAAAATGGAGTTCTTATTAAGAGTGTCTCTTAACTCAAAGAGCAAAGGTTAAGTGGTTACAAGCTGGTGATTCGAATTCTCAATTCTTTCACATAACTATTAACTAGAGGAGGGAAAATAAATGGCATCAAGGGGTTGGTAATCAATAGGGATTGGATAGATGAGCCACTACTAGTAAACAAGAAGTCAAGAAATTTTTTGAAAAAAGATTCTAAGCTAATACAGATTCAGGAGTGCAATTGGATGGAGTGGAGTTTAAATGCATTTCCAAAAAGAAAAGAAGTTGCTTAGAGATGGAGTTTTCAATGGAAGAGATTCGTGTTCAGTTTGAGAGTGTGATAGTACAAAAGCTCCAAGACCAGATGGCTATAGCATGAAATTCTTTAAACATTTCTGGGACTTACTAAAGGAGGATATAATGAAGGTTATGGTAAAATTTCATCAAAATGGGAAACTTCTAAGGGGTTTAATGCATCATTTATTACCTTGATTCCTAAAAAGGAATTCTCAAATGGCCTTGGCGATTACAGACCCATTTCCCTTATTGGTGCTATATATAAAATCATCGTGAAAGTGCTTGCTCATAGGCTATAGCGTGTCATGCCCAACATTATTGAAGAGATGTAAACTGCTTTTATTAGAAGAAGACAATTATTGAATAGTATTGTGATCGTTAATGAAATGGTTAAGGAGGCAAAACATCATAAAAAAAGCGCTTCTAGTGTTTAAAGTAGAGTTTGAAAAGGTAGATGATGCAATCAGTTGGCCTTTTTTTTCTATATGCTTGATCAATTTGGGTTTGGCGATAAATGGGTTCGATGGATCAAAATGTGCTTACAATCCTCATTCGTATCAATGTTAGTAAATGGGAGTGCAATTCAGAAGTTTCATATGCAAAAAGGTTTAAAGCAAGGTGACCCTTTGACTCTTTTTTTTTGTTTTTAATTGTTGTTGAAGGACTTGGAGGATTAATCAGAAGTGCAATGCAATCAAATTTTCTATCTGGCATTAAAATGGGTAGACATGAAATCAAATTGTCATACAACAGTATGAAAATGGTTCTATAATCATGGTGACCCCAGAAACATAGTCTGTCAATACGCTAAAAAGTGTCTCAAATGCTATGAACTGACATCTGGTTTGATGGTAAATTTTCATAAGAGAAGTTTGGCAGGTGTAAGGATGATTGATTAGGAGCTACAGTCCTTAGCTAGGATCCTTAACTGTAATGTAATACAATTGTCGTTCTCTTGTCTAGGGATTCCTGTGGGGGCCAATATAAGGAGTGAGAGAATGTGGAGACCTATAATCGAAAAAATGAAAGTCAAACTATCGTCCTAGAAAGGAAAAAATCTATCATTGAGAGGGGTGGATTTTCTTAATCAAGTCTACCCTCTCTTCTATACCTTTTTTTTTTCTTTTTTCAGGGTTCCAAAGAAGGTATCTCATACAATTCAAAGCTTACAAAAATGCTTTTTGGGGGAAGGATCGAAGGATTGCAAAAGAGTAGCTTGGATCAAGTGGGAGTTGGTTTGTGAAAAGAAAAGCCAAGGTGGATTGGAAATTAAAGATGTGGTGTCATTTAACAAAGCATTACTGGGAAAATCGAGATGGCGGGTTTTACATGGGGATGATGATCTCTGGATAAAAATTCTGCAAGTTAGATATAGGGAAGACGTTAAATGTAACCTATCTGGGGAGCATGGGAGTTAGCGTCTCAATGGTGGAAGGATATTCTGAGGGTGACTGTGGGCGTAGATATGGGAGAATGGTTTCTTGGAAATGTTAAACCTGTTGTTGGGGATGGGTGTATGTTCAAATTCTAGGAAAGAGGGTGGAGGGTGATGATTGAAGTATATGTTCCCTAGACTCTTGGCACTTTCGAATAAAAAAGATGCATTAATTTCTAAAGTTGGAGGGTGGTATGACCAGAAATGGGAATGGCAGTTTAAGGAGGAGAGCTCTATTCAATTGGGAAGAAGAGTAGGTGAGGAGTTGGAAAAGGCTTTGGAAGGGGTGCAGTTAAAACAAGGCTTGAAGGATGGATGGAGATAGGGAAATACATTATCAAATAAAATGGGTTATTCTGTCAAAGAGGCATATTCATGGGGTGGTGAACTTCACTCTGCCTCTAAATTTTTCAATACGATGTGGAAAGCCAAGGTGTCATATAAGGTTACAAAATTCTCGTGGAAAGTCGCATACAACCTGAATCCCTACAAAGGTTGAACTTGCAAAATGGAATATTGCTCTCCCATATGGTATGATATGCCCAATCTGTCACAGCCGTCAGGAAGCAGTGTCTCATCTCCTATTCTCTTATCATCCAGTGTATCTAGTTTAGATGAGTTGCTATAAATGGTTGGGGTACAATGGGGCGCTATCTGCAGAGTTTTAGTCTCACTTATGGCCGTTTCTGGGAATATCTAAATTTGGAAGGAAAAAGGTTAAAAACATTTTTAGTATAATTTGGCTGGTTATACTATGGGTTATATGGTTGATGAGAAATACATTAGTGTTTAAAGGTGAACATTTTTTTCGTGGAGAAGGTTTGGCAAGATGCCCTGCAAAGATTTTAGTTATAGACAAAAAGGTATTCTAAGAAGTCCTCCGTTTCATTTTAGGAGTACTTTGTTAAACCATAATACTATTTTACTAAGCTTAAGTAGAAAGTATTTGATGTTAACTGTGATTTGATGTGGGGACTTGTGAGGGTTGTGTCTGATATAGGGACTTGATGTGGGTTCTGATTGTCCTACTCGTTTTCTCTTCTTTTTTTTTTCCTGCTCTAATTCGTACTTGGTAGTTACTTCTTTAGTTGTACCTTGTGACTATAAGATAACTTCAGTGTGATGAATAAATTTTGTTTATTTAAAAAAAACATTAATTAACTACAACGTCAACAGATCCCTTGTTTCAAAAAAATTAAATTCGTATAATTCATCATTTTTACATTGATACATCTCATAAAAGTATCCTAGAATTGCTAACAAGTGAAGCATAATTTGATTTTGAAAATGATTTCTTTTTACTGCATTTTGTTATAAGAACTTGAAGGTATTAAAGCAGTATTAAAAATATAAAATATTGGCTTAAATATAAGTCTATATCAAATCCATCATTTGATTTTTTTTAAATAGAAACATTTAGTGTTTGTTTGTCAACAATCTTATAAAACTATTTTGAGTATTTTAGTATTTGTTTGACAACAATTTTTATAAAATTGTTTTCAGTATTTTAGTATTTAAAAACTAAGAAACTCGTTTGGGTAGTGTTTTCTAAAAATAGTTTTCGAAAATAGTTCTAGTTTTGTAATTTTTTTAAAATTAAAAAATAGGAACAACTAAAAGTAGTTTTATTTTTTAGTTTTGTATTTTTGTTTTGAAAACTCAAAATACAATCAGAATATGTGGTTTTTTGCTTTTCATTAATGAAATTTTAATAAATATGAACAAGTTTTTTCTATTTATACATCTTCAAAATAGTTTTTAAATAATACTTACCAAACAAGTTTTTTTTTCTTTTCTTCCCGAAAATAGTTTTTGAAATCTATTCTTGAAAAATCTTTTCAAAAACTAAAAAATAAAACAAAACCAATCAAACTTTTAATATTTAAAAATGAAAAAAAACCTGTTTGATTACTATTTTCTTAAAACAATTTTGAAACAGGAACAACTGTAAGTAACTTTGTTTTTTAGTTTTCTATTTTTGTTTTGAAAACTCAAAATGTAATGAGAATATGTTATTTTTTTCCTTTTCATTAATGACATTTTTGTAAATATAAGCAAGTTTTTTTCATTTTTACTTCTTTAAAATATTTTTCAAATAACATTTACTTACCAAACAAGTTTTTTTTCTCTTTTTCTAAAAAAAAATTTAAAATAATTTTTAAAAACTCTTTTAAAAAACTAAAAAATAAAATTAAACTTATCAAACCTTAATTCTTCCCTCTTAAAAAATCTGATATTTTTTAGATGAACCCTCCTCACACTACAACAAGAAAATACCAATTTATTAAATGATAAAATCCGTAAGTAATATCTAAAATTAATCAATAATCAGATTTCACTAACAGATTATCTACGGAAAAAAATTGTAGTAATCTTCTTGCCATAACCATACATCAATAATTATTTATAGTATATCGGTAGATAATTAACCTCTTATTTTTCTATAATTGACAAAAATATATTATTAAGGTAATTATTTATGAATTTTTTCACAAATAATTACTTATGAATAGAGGTGAGTAGACTGATTGATTCGACCTGGAAAACTTATGTTTTAACTGGCTGGATAAGTCAGTCTACCAATTAAATTAACTTTTTTGAAATTCATATTCTGTCTTCAAATTCCACAAACTTAATGAATCACTCTAAGAGTTTGTGCCTATATCTTTTTAAAAAATAAATAAATGATTTCTCACATTTTTTAAACTAATTAAAATCAATTATATATACTAAAAATTATATTATCATTTATAATTATTTAAAATACTAAATATTTTCAATATTAAAAGTCTAAAATATTACAATTCAAAACAAATAACTAACAACAACATTAACCCAAACTATATTAATCCTAATGACAAACTTGTCATTCAAATTCATGAGTCTGCAAATTTAACTCATGAAATCTAAGGACTTTGCAAATAATAAGACTCATTTTTTTTACTATTATGTATTTTTAAAAATTCAAAATTCACACGAATTTGAGAGGTTGACAGACCCGATTAGTATATCCACCCGTACCTACGAAGGTAGATGTGGATAAATTACACATTTATTGTTCTATAGATAATTTGCCTCTACTTTACCTATGAATATATCAATCTTTGCTAAATTTAATTTTTATTTCTTACATTTTAATTAATTAAATTATTTCTCAATGGTATATTAAACTAACATGTTAGATCTAGATTAAATTGAAGTAAAATAAGAAAAATAAAAAAACACAAAATTGACAATTGAATGAATAAAATTGCAGATTTTTTTTAAAACAAGAAGGCTAATATATTTATTTTAAAACAGAGAAACAAAAATTACAGATAAAATAAAAAACCAAAAAATTGTATTTAATGCTAAAATATTTAATAAAAATTATACTATTTATATAATATGTTAAACTCGGCATTGTACTTTTAATTTTTATTTCAGAATCCTTAAGAGTAAATTAACTTTTGCCAACAATTTTTTTAAATAACATTTGCCAACTTAATTGAAGGATTACATAAAAGGACATTTTTATTAGACAAAAATTTTATTTATATATAATAAAAAAAATTATAATAGGATGTTTTATTATTATTTACTCTATTTTTATTGAATAATCAATACATAAGTGATCATATATTAACAATGTAAAATAGTTTAATTTAAAATATCATAACAATAATTTATTATCTACATTTAAAATATTTATTACAAAATTAAGAAATAAATCATAAATAATATATTATTATTAAATGATAATATAAAATGTATATTTAAACTTTGTGCTTGTTCTCGAAGTCAACAACAAATGCAGCAGGCATGTATTCCTTGTAGTTGCATGCATGTTCCAGAAACATTTACAAGCTGAATTAATGAATATGGAGCCGGCGGAAGATAACGTAGTACACCTCCTACCTAACTTATGCTACTTCAAATGTGGTGCAGCCTACCAAGACATGTTCTCCTCCTATAAGGACATTGAAGCTGTTACGATGCGTCCTTTTGCATCCGTACATTTGTTTGAGTTGGAGAATGACGAAAGTGTGGGACAGATTATGCACTCTGGGAGTTGCACCTACACTCACGTATTGATGTGGGCAATTAACTTCTTGATGGGGATATGCATCCCCCCCATTAGACATCACTGACTTGCTCTATCTTAAAACCTTGTATCACTTTCTTTCTTTCTTTTCCTTTCCCATTTACAACATATAATAATTACATATTTTAATTAGGGGTATCTTTCAGTTTAAAAAAAATAAATCAAGGGTTAACTTCATGTGAGCATCTGTTTCCCGAAACTGTCTTATTTTCGAAATGTTATTTTTAAAATATAACATAAGAATGATATTCTTGTGTATATATTCAAAAACTATGCTTGATTAGCTTTTAGTATTTGTGAAAATATTTAAATAAAACATGAACAGATTTGGGAATATGCATTCTGGAAAACAGATACCAAAAATATTTGTGTATAACTTTCTAATAAATATAAGAATACATATTCGGATATATATATTATTTATATTTTTGAACCACCGAGTGTATGATTAATTTATATAACATTGTTTCAACTTAAACAGTAGTTTAAGTTCGAGTTTAAGTTTAAGTATTAAATATGTATGACGTTAAATAATACTTGAAGAAAGAGTTTCTAGCTATAGTAATCCCATAAAACTCAAACATAGTGATGCACACTAAAGTTTTGCTTCTCACACTTAAACATGATTACCTCTCATGGAGTATCCGTAACTAAACAAAAAAAAATATATCCATTTTTAAAAATGATAAAATAAAGTTCTATAAAACAAAGGCCTCCAAAAAGACTAACTCATTTAAAGAATTGTCATCTTTTAAAATATGCTCTTTCATAGCTACATATTTGAAAATAATATTAATAACCACGTATTTACACCTTGGTTGGTTCGAATGGAGGGAAGAAGAGGATAAAATATGTTTAGTTGGAGAAGAAGTGCAAAATCCCTTCTCACCTGCATTTAAGAGGGAAGGGAAAGGAGAGTAAGTTAATTAATAGATTTTAGATAGTTTTAGTAAAGTGTACTTAATATGTTTTAACTTCTTTTATAATTATACATGAGTTTTTTTTCTCTTAAATTTGCATTCAACATTAAATTTGTTTCTTTTCTTTCAATATTAATTCTTCAATGTTTATTTCTAAATTTGAATATTTTACATGTGAAAAGCATGCTGAAAGAAAAAATGTATAAAGAGTTCCACCACAATATTGTGAATATTTCACATAAGTACGAGAGATGAACTAAAAGAGATATCAAAGTTCATCTACGATAATGTGAAATATCCCAATAATATATAAGATTCATTGGAAAAAAAATCAAACAAATATAAAAAAAAATATCACACAATCCACAAAAGTGTAAAGCATACCAGAAAAACAAATATCAAAGTTTCTCGCAAAGTGATGACCCATGATCATTAAAATATAATAAATATAAAAAAAATAATTAATTTTAAAATCCTCCCTTACCGTACGTTAACCAAATAAAAATATAGATATTTTTTTCTGTCCTCATCCCCTCCATTGTACCAAACAAAATATGTAGTTAAAATATTTTTTCCTTTCTCTCCGGTAAACCAAGGACAAATACCATGACAATGATAATAGTATAATTTCCCTTAAGTATCAAATAATATTTCTCCAAAGGCATAACTAGCTTACACAGTAGAATGGGATGGAAGAAAATAGTTACCGCGGCAGTGGTGGATTTTTCACAAAACATTTGAGGGAATCAAATAATAAAAAATATATTAAGAATTATTTATAAAAAAAAAAGAGTAATATATATATATATATACATGCTTAGAAGCTTTGCCACTGGGTACAAGTAAGATCCATGCTTGGGCTGTGACAAACTAGTGAAGGTGGTGGCAATGGGGGCTAGAGAATATGCTAATTTCAATACCCAGATCTAGGTTGGGGCAAGACAAAATGTACACAAAATTCAAAACCTCTTAATTAGCCCGTTTAATTTGACTCACGATGTGACACTGAAGATACCATTAAGCAAAATTAATTTACTTACATGTCCAATATGACAGCACGCCACCCCACCGCCACTGGACGAGATATGTGACTTTATTTTTATCTGTAACTTCTAATCTTCTATGAACAAGGGATGGTGGGTCTTGAATTGATATTGAGAGACTAGACAAGAGGGTGAAAGTTTTGCATTTATGTTCTACGGATGGAGTTAAAGTAACAAAGTTATTCATTTCATGTTTTTGTCTTATGATCTTTTACGGCCAAAACGATATACCTAGCCAAAAACAAGCAGACAAAAAAGAAAAGAAAGATAGACATAAATGAAATTTGGTCTAAACAAAAACAAATAGAGGGGCTTACACACATGATGGGTGCTTCTTGCTTGATTAGTGCACAATTTGGGTCCATGGCACCACTAAGATATTATCTCTATCCCATGATTGCGGTTAGGACTACAGCACCTGGGAGCATTTACAAATATTCCCACTAGTATATAGAGATGTACAAAGCGCCTCCGCAGCCGTGCACAGTGAACACATAATTGTGATTTAGTGTTAAACGTCATAATGAAATGGGTGAAAGACATAAATAACTGTTCTTTTAGCTAATCATATATTTCTAAAATCTATAAATTTCTTGGAATCAAAGACATGTTTGTTCCTAAAAACTTCTAAGTTTTTATTATTGTAAAGAATATTATTTTTTATGCACTTAGCAAAAATTGTATTACCGCCCCACCGTCCCACATGTAAAACACTAAAAAATATATATATTCCTTAAACTTTTTATTTTTAACCTTTTTTAATCAAAAATTTTATAAATAGATAAGAAATAATATTGATTTTACAAAACTTTGAAAAAAAATATAATATAGATTATAAATTTTTTAAGCTATTTTTATATTTTTATTCTATAAAAATTTATTTTTGTTACAAACAACATTAATTATTTTCAAACCACTTCTTAACAAATTTATCGAAACAAAAGTCATTCTGATTATAAAATAATTAATTATACGATCAATTATTTAAATAATTTATATAGATTTTAATTTCTTTTAGATAACCATGTCATTATATAGTACAAATATTAACCAATTATATTGACATTTAATTTTAATTTTGATGGAAAGTAATTTTAATAAGATTTTTTCTTTCAATCATATGTTTTGTTATTCATAATACTTAAATTCGAAATTAATCTTAATCAGTACGACGAGTCCATTCTATAATTTGTTTAATCAATATATAAGATTTTTTATCTTACATTTATTTTTCTAAAATCCATGCACGCACGTAATAATTAATATAATAAAAGTTGTCCCATTTTCATGTTAAGAAATGAAATTTATCACTTAAATATTGATTGATATCTATCAATTGATACCGCAGAATTGTATTATTGTGGTCAAGTTCAACAACTGATGACCAACTAAATTTCACGAGTGAAGAGTGAACCGCTCCTAAGAAATGCTTTTGAACAAATTGGTAGATAGTAATTTCAACGCAATAAGTCAGCCACTGCTTTTGCACGATGACGGTATTTGATTTAAACTAAAATGAAATTAAATATGAGGAATAATTTCGTTGTAAAACTATGAAAATGGAAGAATATTAAAAATATTTATGTTTACTAACTTAAACAAGTGAGGCAATCTGCATGATTCCTTTAACTATATATATTGTTTCCCGAATAAAAAAATCAACATGATGGAGGGTGAAGGCGGTTGGACAGAGGTTAGGGGAGGAGAAGGAGGAGAGGTGGTGAGGGAAGAAGGCAAAGAAGGGTGGTACAGGTAAGTGAAACGAAAAGAAAAAGCAAAGCTGGTGTAACGTCGTTTTTCTTCACGCATTTTCCGGATGACTACAAGGCGGGAGAGATGTGGAAGATTTTCTTGAGATATGGGGATGTCTGGGAGGTCTATATTCCAAAAAAAATGGACAGAAACGGGAGGAGATTTGGTTTCGTGAGGTTTGTAGGGGTGGAAGATGTGCACTTGTTAGGAGTGAAATTGGACAACATATTCATTGGTAATGAGAAGTTATGGGTAAATAGGCCCAGATTTGAGAAAATAAGGACTCAAATCACGAATGGGGGAAAGAGAGAAAGGCTGAGGAACCCGATTTCAAACCAAACGAAACCAAAGCATAAGGAAATCAAGTTAGCCAGTCAGAATGGAAATCAAAGAATGTCTTACACAAAGGCGGTCGGAACAACTGCAGAGAGGCAAACTTTAAGACACGAGGGGATGAAGCAGGGGAACCTACAGAACCAGAGGGGAAGGTCAAAGGAAAGAACAAGCAGACTCCTGGTTTTTACAGCTGAGGCAGAGAAAGTGAGGAGATTGGAAAAAGCCTATGTTGGCGAGGTGACATGTAAAGGAGCAACGTTTAGGACACAACAAGTTTTGGCAGAGCAAGGAATAAACGATGTTAAAGCGACTCCGATGGGAGGGAATAAGGTGCTACTGGAAGAAGGTGTTTCGGGAAGTTTGAAACAGGCAATACAGAGTAAACAGGAATGGTTCAAGGACTGGTTTCAGCTGATAGATAAGTGGGAACCTGGGAAGGTGGAGACAGAGAGAAGGGTATGGGTGGGATGTTATGGGGTCCCGCTGCATGTGTGGGGTGAAAAATTCTTCAAGACGCTGATGGCACCCTATGGAGAGCTGGAGCAGATAGCCGTCGGGACAGTCAGGAAGGAAAGGTTTGATGTGGCGCGAATGCTCATTTCCCGGAAGGCATTCGAGCCCATCTGGGAGGTGGTGAGACTGGAGATAGATGGTAGATTCTTCCAGGTTAAAGTCACGGAGGAAGGTGAGGAGCGGCAAAAGGAGTCCGGATATGAATGGTACCCAGGGTACGGGTCTGAAATCAGTTCGTGCCAGGGAGAAGGCGAGTTCGACGAGTCCTTTGTGGCGGAGCAGCGACTGGCGGTGTTGAAGGAGGAAATGTATGGTCGGCGGTGGGAAGTGGCTTCGGCGGCGGAACCCGGAGGGCAGAACAGGGAAACCTATGAGGAACAGTTTGCAAATGTCAGCCTCAGCGACGACAGTGGTTACGCCGGCAACAAAGCTAGGGAGGCGGAAGGTGATACCGATTGGGTTACCAAACCGGAAGAGCAAACATGGGGAAGGGAGGTCGGGGTCAGTCAGACGAAAAATGGCCCAAAAGGGGAAAATGCGCAGCGAAAGGGCGAAGCTAGAGGAGAAAAGACCGGGGAAGCTGACCTCGGGGAGTGGGAACTGACACGGGACAGGTGGATAGCTATCCTGTCCCCTATGCATCCAGAAAGCAGCATGAATCAGCTCGCGCCACGTGGATGCGGAGCGGGTGCTTTTCATCAGCGGTCAAACAAGAATGGCAGCCGAGGCAGGAAGATGGGCGAAGTTGGCCCCAGCCAGCACCGCCAACGATCATGTGCGCACGCGGGCCGAGGCGATCAGCCTGACGCAGCAGCTGCGCACGCGGACCGAGCCGTCCAGTCTCAAGCAACAGCGGAGCACGCGGTCCAAGGCGATCACACTGGCGCAGACGCGTTATGTCTTGCCGGTCAGAGCACACATGCGGGTCATGGGCGCGGGAGCCAAGTGGGTCTGAGTAGAGCGTTGTTAAGTTGGGCCGAGGAATATGCGGGGGTTACGCCTATTTCGGTGGGGGAGTGGTGCAAAAAGCAGGTTCCGTGTGGGAATTTTTTGGAACCCGGAATTGATGGAAATATGGACCGGATAAATGGAATGAATATACATTTGGGTACCAGAAAGGCTGGGCAAGACAACCGGAAAGTAGAATCACAAACCAATACCTGTGAAGAGGATAGTAAAAAGACGGGGTCAAGTGCTACAAAGATTTACAATTACAAGCAATGGGAGTGCGTGGGTGTCAAGGAAATGTCTTGGGGAGGGAAGGGGGAGAGGAAGATGGTTACAACCTGGAGGCAGGTTCGAAGGCATAGTTTTGATGGCAGCGACGTACAAAGGTTTAATCAGGAGAGACAATTGGAGGCAGCTTGCCCGAAGAAACGAGAAGAAGGAGATAAAATGAGACAAGTGTGGTCAGCCATGAAGGTCATAGGAGTAATTGGGGAGCAACCCGACGATGTCTATATAGCAGAATTACAAAAAATAGAAGAGAGAGATAAGTCGGAAAAGGAAAATAGGGGGAGGAGGAATCAACGGGTAGTCTAAATGAATCTCCGATCTTTAAATGTGAGGGGGTTTAAGGAGAGGGTGAAGAGGAGGCGAATTAAGAGGATGGTAGTGGGGAATAAGATTGATATACTTATGTTTCAGGAAACAAAATGTTCCAGTGTGAAGGAGTGGGAGATAAGGGAGGTGTAGGGGGGCATCGAATGTGATTGGCGAATACTTCCATCATCGGGTTTGAGTGGGGGTTGTGTTACAATATGGAGGAAAGACATGATGGAGGTGGTGTGGCAGATTCAAGGGCAGGGTTTTCTAGGAATTGCATTCAAAGGAAGGAATTCAGATGAGGTCAACTGTGTTGTAAATGTCTATAGTCCATGTACATTGGAAGGAAAGAGAAAGATCTGGAACGACCTAATGATGACTAGAAGAGGGTTTTCATATGTAAGGTGGGTAGTTGGTGGAGATTTTAATGCGGTGAGGGAAAGGGCTGAGGTCATCGGAAGATCGACATTTCATTCGAGGAGTGAGATGGATGAGTTTGACTTTTTTATCCAAGAGATGGGATTGGTAGATATCCCAGTTATTGGGAAAGGAGTCACATGGATTTCACCAGATGGACAGTCAGCTAGTAGATTAGACAAGTTTCTATTCTCACCGGCGCTGATGGAGGAATGGGGAGTTACGGCACAGAGAATTGGAACAAGGGAATTCTCTGATCATTGCTGGATAAGCACTGATGATAATAAGCAGAATTGGGGACCTAAGCCTTTCAAGTTTTTTGATTATTGGTTGGAAGAGGCTTCCTGTGGAGAGTTGATCAAAGCAAGGTGGAACTCAGTTCAGGGTTCTGGGTGGAAGATGTACCAGTTGGCAAGGAAACTAAAGGCTATTAAAGGTGAGCTAAAAAAGTGGTCTGAAGGTGTGTGGAAAAAAGATGATTTTTTTATGGCTGAAAGGGTACAGGAATTGGAGGTGTTGGACCAACAGTTAGTGGCGAGCGCCCACGTGATGAATAGATCCAGGCAGGACCTCATGAGCGAATATTGGGCTAAAGCAAGGGTGATGGAACATGCATTGTTACAGAAATCAAGGGTACGATGGGCTTTGAGTGGAGACAATAATACCAGGTACTTTCATAATTGTTTTAAGTCGAGATGTCATGCAAATTCCATATTAGCAGTACAGTCGGATTCGGGGTGGCTAGAGAGTGTGTCTGATATTAGAGCCCAAATATTAGAACACTTTTCGGACACTTTCCGGGAAAGATGGTTGGATCGGCCGACAATGGATGGAGTTTCTATTCCTCAAATATCAGAACAGCAAAAGCAGGGGCTGGAGGCACCTTTTTTAGAGGAGGAGATTAAGGCGGCGGTGTGGGCATGTGAAGGTGGGAAAAGCCCAAGGCGTGACGGGTTTGGAATGAATTTTTACAAATCATGTTGGGCAGTAATTGGGCAAGATGTGGTTAACGCCGTACAGGAGTTTTATGGGTCCGGGATATTATCCAGAGGGGTAAGTTCTTCTTTCATTATGCTCATCCCAAAGGTGGCCACACCTTCAGGGCTAAGCCAGTACAAACCTATGTCCTTAATATCAAGCGTGCATAAGATTATCTCGAAGATGTTGTCAGCTAGGCTGAAAAAAGTGTTGACTGGGCTAATATCGCCCACTCAGACGGCGTTTTTAACTGGCAGATCAATCATGGATTGAATAGTGGTGGCAAATGAGCTGATGGACTGGGCAAAAAGAAGGCGAAGGCAATGTTTTTTCTTTAAGGTGGATTTTGAGAAGGTTTACGACTCGGTCAGTTGGAAGTTTTTAGATTATATGTTGGAAAGGATGGGGTTTGGATGGAGATAGAGGATGTGGATGAGTGCGATAGTCCGAAATAACTATGTATCAATTCTAGTAAACGGGTGTCCCACCCCTGAGTTTAAGCCAGAGAGAGGGTTGAAGCAGGGAGACCCGTTGTCGCCTTTTCTGTTTTTAATAGTGGCGGAAGCATTGCCAGCATTGTTTAGAGCAACGATCCAAAGAGGCTTGTATAAAGAAATAAAGGTACAATATGAGGTCAAGTATTCAGTGCTACAGTATGCAGATGATGTCATCATGATGGGTGAAGCGGACCTGAAATCTGTATGGTATCTGAAGGTGATTTTGCGAGGGTTTGAAATGGTGTCAGGCTTAAAGGTTAATTTCAGCAAGAGCAGTTTCTATGGTGTTAATGTGTCAGAATCATTCACAATTGCGACTACCGGAATGCTCAACTGTAATGCTGGTACAATGTCATTCAAATTCTTAGGGATACCAGCGGGAGTAAACCCTAAGAGGGAACAGGTGTGGCAGCCAGTTATTGATCAGTTCAAAAGGCGCCTGTCAGGTTGGAAGGCAAGGAATATGACTTTTGCTGGGAGGTTGGTATTACTTAATTCTGTGCTAGCTGCTCTTCCATTGTATTTCTTCTCGTTCTATAAGGCTCCAAAGGCAGTGTTGAAGTCTCTTAAGAGGTTGCAACGAACTTTTCTATAGGGAGGTAATGAGAGCCAGTCAAAAATTGCATGGGTTAGCTGGGAAAAAGTCTGTAGGCCAAAAGATGAGGGAGGGCTGGGGGTGAACTGTTTGGAGAAGTTTAATATCAGTTTACTGGCAAAGTGGAGGTGGAGAATTCTGTCAGATGATACGGCTATATGGGGACCGCTGCTGAGGAGCAGGTACATGGTGGTAGATGGATATATGGAGAGGCCTGAGTCTTTCATCCATACCTCTCAATGGTGGAAAGATATATGGGTCGTTGATGGACCTAATGCGGAATTGCCTGAGTGGTTCAAAACTAGAGTTAATAGGATTGTCAGGGCTGGAACGGGGACTTTATTTTGGGAGCAGAGGTGGTTGCGAGATACAGCTTTGTGCGTATTGTATCCCAGGTTGTATGCTTTGACACAGGATAAGCTCATCACTATAAAGGATAAATGGGATTCGGGAGGACACTTATCATCATGGAAATGGGTTTGGCGAAGAGACTTGTTCGAATGGGAGGAGCAGTTGCTCCTCACCTTACAGGAGTCTTTAAGCCAAGTGGTGTTGGTAGAGGGGGAATCAGATGAATGGGGGTGGAATTCAGCTGCTGGGGGGATATTCAGTGGCGGAAGGGTATAAAGTGCAAAATGAAGGAATATGTGACTTGGGTATGAATTTTGTGCAAACCAATGAGTTATGTAGGATGTGGAAAGAAAAGCTGTCATCTAAGGTACTGATGTTCTCGTGGAAATTGTTAAGGGACAAATTACCCACTATGGAAAATTTGCTAAGAAGAGGGATTCAGGGCCCTGGCACCAATCCTTGTTGTAGGTTCTGTAATAGTGGGATAGAGTCAAATGATCACTTATTTCTACGATGCCCAGTCATACAAACGCTGTGGTATAAAGTGATTAGCTGGGTAGGGGTGGAGACACCACTTCCGGGAGATCTTAATCAACTGTTTCTGTTATCCTCTGCCTGGGTGGTAGGAAAGCGGAAGAAGACATACATGTATGTGTTTTGGATCATTGTATGTTGGTGCATTTGGTTGTCAAGGAATGCTGTTATTTTCCAAAGGGTCTAGGTGGAATCACTTGACATATTAATGTCCATAAAAATGTTATCGTGGCAGTGACTGTTGTTTTCTGTTGGCTTTAATGCAGGGTGTGTATTCTCTGACTGGTGCTCCCATCCTAGATTGTGTCTGATGAATATGACATAGTTGTATAAGATTGGGGGAGCAGAGTTAGAGTGTTGCTATTATACTGTATGGCAGAGTGAAACATTGTGTTTCAACTGCTTTGGAATTTCTTATAATATAATAAAATACATTTTGCTGTTAAAAAAAAAAATATATTGTTTCCCTCTTCTTTATGACGAGCCAACATGGCAGTTGGTAAAAGGGAGCATAAGGACAAAGGAGAAACTATATTTGAATTTGATGCATACAAAGTAGAAACGCATATGCATTCGGCGTCTTGGTTTTGGTTTCTCTTCCATTCTCAGTTGTGCAATTGTTAGATATTTGGTGATTTGGATTTGGATATATTGGCATGCATGGAGCATCAGGAAAAGCCTATAAATGGGAATTTGCAATGTAGCAATGTTCTCTAGTGTGGAACTGTCAAATACCAATACATGTGATAGATAATTCACCCGAATATACTCCTGAAACAAGCAGCAAAGGAAATTGTTACACTGAATTATGAATAGTAAGTAATACGGGGGCTTTTCCTGTGCTCAACAGTAATAGGATCCTTAATTTCATCATATAAAAGATCAAATAATAAATGGAAATGATGAAACTAGAGGAAAACCGTAGCAGCTTTGTTTCCACTTTGCCCACACAGCTTATTCTCTTTTATCCTTGCTTCATCATTGTGGCTACTTTCATTATACTAACGTCTAATCATACACCACATAGTGCGTGTTTCACTGTGGCGTTGGATGGCAACCCCAAAACCCACACTCCAAAGTGCCTCTCCTTGAACGGATAAGACTTTTTCCTTTATTTTTATCTTCAATATATTACATCATCCCTCCAGAAACTTGCATTATTTGTGGTCTACCCGAGGAGATTAAATATTATCACAGTATCTTTAAAACATATCATCAATTACTGTAGATAATTATTCTTTTGAAACCCCACTTTTTTAAAAAGTGCTATTCGTACTCTCCGAATGACATCATGCATCCCATCTCCATCAACTCAAACACAAACATCTGTTGCAATGCATGCTTTCTACCTCCTCCCTCCCTCTCTATGTGCAAGGATAATTCTTAATAACTAGATCTTCTACAGAACAAGAATGTTCACAAGGTAAATACGGTACCCAACATTTTTTTAACCAATTATTTAATAAGTTGCTAACTAATTAGCTAGTAATAACTCCAATTTGGAATTATTTTTCATCCACCTTTCATTTCATAATGGTATTATAATATTATTCAATTATTTTTGTGTGTGACCTTTACTTGTATCAGTTGAATCCATGAAGGTCCCCACTCTTCTTTCATGAGGAAAAAACGACATTGATTCTGTGAACAGAAAGTCTACTATGACAATCAACAGAGTACCATCCTAAGATTTTGTAGCATATAATTGTAGGAGCCAAAGTCGACAATTTGAATGGTTTAGTTAGTTTAATTTCCATCAAAGTGAACTGGCCTGGTTAAAATTTATGAATTATGCAAAGTAAGTAATTAATCGGTTTGAATTAATGATCGGTACATTTGCGTTAAACATGGTATTTACAGTGACAACAATCAATAGTTAAAGGAATTTAATTATTAGCCCAGGAGGAGTATAGAGGTGTCAAATCATTCGATAGGATTGCTTAAGCTGCATATTCTCAAGGCACAGTAAAGCCTTTTGGGGTGATTTTGTTTTCCAGTTTTAAAATTTTAAAAAAAAAACTGTTTTTGTTTCTAAATTTAAAATATTGTTTTTAAATCTTAATTAAAACACTAGTTATAAGTGGCGATCGAGACAGTCGTTAAAGATGAAAATTGGTTACTGATGATGGAAGGTGGTGATCGGTGATTGGCGATCGGAGGTGGTGGTCGGTGACTGGCGATCAGAGGTGGTGGTTGGTAATCGTCGGTCGGTAACCGCTAGTCGGAGGTGGCAGTTGGTGACCGTTAGTCAGAGGTGGCAGTCGATGACCGTCTGTTGAAGGTGGCGATCAGTAACTGTCAATCAGAAGTTACGACTGATGACTGCTAGTCCGAGGTGGAGGCTGGTGACCGCCGGTCGGAAGTGGCGGCCGATGACCGTCTGACAAAGGTAGCGGTTAGTCTTCTGGTCAAAGGTGGAAGCCGGTGACCTCCGCTGATCAGAGGTGATTATCAATGGTGGTAAATGACGTCAAGTAATAAGCTTAAATAAAAATAGAAACAGAAATCTACAGACCAAATTTTTAAAATTGAGCTCAATAACACTTATAAAATATATGAAAAATAAAATGAAATAAATTTTTTAAAAGTTAGATTAACATATGCACAAGTTAATATATTCATTTTTCTCCTTATTAAACTTTCTAAAAATAATTTTTTTAATTTATATAAACTAATTTTCATTTGTTAAGAATTTATTTATTTATTATTTTCTTCTTTTATAATAATATATAAAAAGATTATTCGAGTCTATCCTAAATAACAATTAGGGTTAGTATACAAGTAAAATGTTAGATAATATAGGTTAGAATCTTATTACCGTACACTAAAAAATAGTGAAAGATAAGGAGGAATCATATAGTAAAATTTCAATATTAAACATGGTTTTGTTGGTGGGGATTTTGGGTTTAGCTTAGAATTTGTACTTAAATGCTATAACAAATGAGAAAGCAATGAGTGAATGACAAGAGAATTTTTTTCTAAAGAAGCTATTTTTTTACATTATTTTTCACTTTAATTTCAATGTTCATTTTAGTAATTAATGTAACATTAAACTGTACAAGTTATGTTTTTCTTTATTTTCTAAATCAAAGAAGTAATTTTGAAGGGTCGAATATTTTCTGTGTTTGGAAATTTTCATGAAAAAGGAAGAAATTGTTATCATATAATTATTTGTAATTGATATTTTGAATATATTTAATTTTTAATTAAAATAAAAAGGCAAGAGTTAGTTAATAACTTTAAATTGGGGAGTTCTGCTAAGGACTAAGGCAATGGTGGGTGGAACAAGTATTAAGAAGGCAACAAGAAAACAGGGCCAAGTCCGTGAGCTAAAACAGAAAGGCAATAAACGACTTTACTTTGTATTGGTTATAAATAGGGGAGTTGTTACCTTGGAAGCTAACCTTGTTGTCTTCCCTTACTTGGTTGAATCAGAATGAGGAGCATCACCACTTCAATAGCACCCTCCCCTTCTCAACACTCCACATGGCACTCTCCAGTTCCATACTTGTTTGGAGGACTCGCTGCCATGCTGGGTCTCATTGCCTTTGCTCTGTTCATCTTGGCCTGCTCCTATTGGAAACTCTCCGCTCACCCAAACACCCCTCAAAGGGACTTGGACACTCAGACTCACAAGCACACTCACTCTTCAAACAACCACTCTTTTAAGCTCCACCACGAGCAGAAGATTCTCGTCATTATGGCTGGAGATCACACACCCTCTTTCTTGGCCACCCCCAAAGCTTCCTCTTTTACTCCTCCACCTCCCAACCATTTTCACAAACACCTTCAAAACCAATTAGCTTCTCACAACTCTGACAAACAAACGGAAACCCATCTTCAACAACCACAATAAGCTCTCCTTTCCTTTGTAATTCTATCATTTCACAAACGGAGACCATCTTTCTCTGTTTCTAATCAGTAATCATTCCCTCTTTTTTCTTCTCTTTTCTACCTTGCTCGTTTGTACTCTATTCTTGTTCGGAAATTGTAAATTTAAGCACCGACATGAATTAGAATTCGGGAGATTCTATTTCAATCCAAGGACATTCAGATTTTGCAGACTTTTATGTCTCACCATCCATTGGAGCTCCAACACTTCATTTCAAAACTCCCGTTATTATAATCTTTCCATTATTTTATATAAAGAAAAATACTTTATAATGATATTTGATAATTGCAGTGAAATAAAAAAAAAATCTGCTATTTAACTCTATACCCATTGTTTTTTTTTTAAATTAAGTTAACAAATTATAATTACAATTTTTTTTTTAGAATTTAACTTATTCAAAAAAATTAAGTGGATGTAAGTTAGAAAATTTTGGAAAATTAAGTGGATGTAACTTACATTCACTTCTTATTCTAGAAAAAGACTAAATTGATAAATTATTACATATTTTGTAAAATATACTCAAAGTGTAAGTTGATAATTTATTCTTTTAAAAAAATGAATATCGTTGTATTTCAACATATATTATAAGGGAGTGTTTACTTTGCAATTTGGTTTGTTTTTAGATAAAAAGTCATTCAAACAAAACATAAAATTAGCATGCATTTTGGTTTGGTTGAGTTTGAATATAACACAAAATTCGAACCAAATCATATCAATCTATTTGTGAGAATCAAACCATACCAATCCATTTGTGATTTGATTTGGATGGATGTGGCAGGTTTCTTTTATAAAAATAATCATTTAAATCTTAATTTTTTAAAGGAAGATTTGTTATTTATTCTCTTCATGCTTCAAAATTAGCACTTTCAAATATTCTTTTTCTTAAAACTATTTAATGAAAAAAGAAGAAGCACAAGAAATTTCTCTTCGAAGCCAACATTATAAAAGAAAATACAAATAACCAAATTTATATCAAACAATTATGATGGAAACGATGAGTAAAATTAAGCATAATCAAATTAGTTATAATGTAGAAAATAAACATAATTTTCAATTTCATAACATAGTCAAAAGAGAATACCAATAACTAAGTGAATTGTATTTCAGTTTGGTTTGATCCTATTTCACTAATGAGAACTAACCGCAAAATAAGGTTTTGTTTGGTTTTCAATTTTAGTTCAATCTTGCGATTTAGATAAAATTGATTCAGTTTTGAACATTTTTAATCATTATTGTAATAACTGCCTGAACTAAGAACCACCATTATCGATGTTGGTGATGGTGGCAACAATGAAGGTGGGTGATATGATTCGACTTAGTTGGTTCAAAATCGATTTAGGATCTCTAGGAAATAGGCTTTCTTACTTAACAAAAATTATATGAGAAGATTAAGGAATTAAGCATACAGAACACAAAATAGAAACATAAAATTTAAATAAAGAAAATGAAGCAATGATAAACAAGAAGTAGAATGAACAATTGAATTGAACAAGGTACAGATTGGATGAAAACTCAAAACAAAATTGTACTTCCAAATGATTTCAGGTTTTAGGTGTGAGAATTGAGAAAGAAAGGAACGAAATTTGGTGAAAGGCACTTCTAAGAATGGAAGATAAGCTCATAGATTGAACACAAAAAAGGGTGGTTAACTTTTGATAAATCTCTAAGTCTTGGATTGCTAAGAACCAGCTCTCATAGTACCTGGCAAATTGCAAATACAAGTTTCATTGTCTTCACCAAGAGTCATGCGTATAAAAAAAGCTCTTCCAACCCAGTGAAAGTTACAAAGAAACTCTCATAATTAAACCAAATTATCACACTTAAAACTAGAAATGTAACTGCGGAAAATTAAATAACACTCAACCCAATAATTTTAATTAAGGAGTTGCACTAATAACGCTAATTAAACTCATCCAACATAAAAGAATGTCTTTATTTGCATAATAATTCAACCACTATATTTTGGAGTTTTATTTATGACAAGCTACCATTGCATTAAGACCACACACTGAATTAATTTTAGCTATATGTCCGTAACTTTAGGTGTAGCCTCCAGAGTTTTTGCTACCAGTTGTTGTAAAGCCTCTTTTATTTTCCTAGTTTTTGCTCTTGTCATAGGAGCCCCAAATCCTTCAAGCACATTGCTGTCTTTATTTGTAGCTGCATTCTCATCGGTGGCAGTGGTCATGTTGAAAATTATAACATTGACAATGTCAGTTATGATGATCATGAGAGTGATGGTGATAATAATTATGACAATTACGATAGAAAATTTTCTTTAAAAATTTTGAATTTTAATTAATTGATAATATTTTATTATAATTTTAAATTTTCATTATTAATAATCTTTAGAAAATAAAAGAATTCAAAACCTATTTCAAGAATTTGTAGATTTAATATATTAAGATTTTAAAGCATGGATAGGTGTTTATTAATTTGTTTAAATAATTGTTTTCGTGGGTTCCATAGGTTTCATATTTCAATTCATAGTTTCAAACTTAAGAGATTTTATTATTTTTAATTCAATTATTTATTTAGTTTTTATAATTTACAAAATTTAATCATTTAATTTTAATATTTAAAAATATTCATTTTAGTCCGTACACATATTATTTTTAATTTATTTTAGTATTTGTACTATCATTTTTAATCTCTTTTAGTTCCAACCATCTACACTCATATTAACTAAAAAATAAAATTAATACGTATGAATTTTAGAGGAATAATTTTAAACATAAAAACGAAAATATAATGTTTATACGACTATAAGGATTAGATAAGTAATTAAATATTATTTTCTTACATTATATTAATTTTAATAGTAGGTACTTAATTAAAAATAAATACTAGTTCAGGGACGACACCATTGAAAAATATTTAAGAACCTAATTTTTTAAAATGGTTCAGGGACCTGTGAGTAATTTAAAAGTAAATTAAAAATTTATAAAAATAATAATTTAAATTAAAGGATGAGTACTGTGGAAGTATGAATAGATTTTGATAGGTACTCAATGTGTCAATAGGTGCTTGAATTATTTGAAAATTTTAATTAACTAGGTAAACATTTCTATAATTGAATCCCTCAACTTAAGAATAGATATCCGTATCCTAGAAAAACAAATACAAATTCAGGGATTTTCTTAAAAAAAAATTAAGGACTTGATTAAAAAATTAACTAAGACTATGTTAGGTTGCAAGGAAAGAAAAGAAAAGAAAGTGTGAGAAAAAAAAAGAAAAGAAAAAAAAAGAATAAAGTAAAAATTAAAGTTGCTCACTTGTGTGAATAGTGTGATGTGAAGAGAATAGAAAGTTATAGATTAAAATTATTATAATTTTAAAATTACTCATATTTTTTAATTTTATTCTATAAATAAGGATAATTTTAAAAAAGTTAATTTTCTTGCACTTTTCTTTCTTTTCATTCCTGTTTTGATGGAAAATTAAATATGTGGGATCCACTAAATTAATAACATGCTTTCCTTATTATTTTCTTTGCTAACAAACAAAAAAAAAATGCATTTTTTCTCTCATTTTTGTGCAAATGCCACTCCCACTCTTTCCTTTCTTGTAACCAAACATGACTAAAGGTTTTAATAAAAATTGCAAAATAATTTTAAAAAGTTCTTAATTAATTCTAACAAAAAATACAATTAATATCATTCACTATAAATAATACTAATACTTATGCTTATAGCATAGTTGGTATAAATAACATATTTTTTATTAAACATGATGTATATGAAGAAATACTTGTTGTTGGGAAAAGTCAACTCTTTAAATGTATGTAAGTGACTCCAAAAATTAGGCTTGAGAACAAAATATACTTTGAGAAACAAAAAAAAATGACAATAAATCATTAATTTATAAAAGAGTAAGAGACTATTTTAGAAAGTACTTTCTGAAAGTATTAACGCACATTTGAAAAATATTTTTTGGAAATTTTATTTTCAAACATAATTTTGAAAAGTACTTTATAAAAGAATGTGACTATCATCAAATGTAGGCAAACGTGTATAATGGTTCTGCTGGTTTCAAATGATTAAAAACATCGTTGTAAGCCAATGCAACAACTATCATATGACAAGTAGAGCTCCATATATTTTGCAATCCAAAGTGAATTTCTTTGTAATGGAAACTTTGATATGTCATGTTGTTTCCTTGAATGTTTATTCTCATTTAGGTGAAGTTGTCCAAAATGCAACACTATTCCTTACTTTCTTTGTACCTTCTCCCAAAACACTCAACCCATCTTGAATCAATTTTACTTAACATGCATAATGGTTAGGAGGATTCAAGGAAAGCATAATATGAATGAGAGTTCATTGAAATTTGAAGTCAATGTCTTGATCAATTTTTGCTTGTAAATAATTTTAATTTCTTACATAATTAGGGGCGTGAACTTAGATTATTTGAAGGCCTTGTATTTGGGTCATTTCTCTTTAGTTTAGGAAGAAGAGGTGTCTTTGGTTATTTTGGAAGAGTAGGCTTAATATGAGTTCGTTTTTTATTCGTTTTGAATTCACTCTCCTTTATTGTTGGATGAGCTATTTCCACCCCCCTTGGATTAGCTTAGGCGCCACTTTATGACCTAACTTGGATTAATTAGATTTGATGCTAATTAAGCTCAAGTCCCACATTGCTTTGAAATGTGTACCCAATCTCCCTCATTGGGTTATATATAGTCATCATCCTCTTGTATTCCTCACCTTTGAGGTTGAATGAAAATAGTCTTTTTTCAGCACATTCATGAGTAAAGGGTCTTGATGATCCTTACTCTAGAGAAACCTCTTTCTAGTTGGTTTTTATCACAAGTTTCTTCTTTTGTAGTAAACCTAAACATTTGGCTTGGAACCTCAAGGAGAAAAATTAAGGAGATTAAACTTTGTTTTGCATCACATTTTGTGCAATTGAATTTAAAATATGTGCACAACGCCTCATATGAAATAATTGGCTATTAAGCACAAGAGATGAACAATAAATTCTGTTCAACAACATTCCAACTAAAGAATCATTGGTAGTGGAGTTATCTAATGTAATTGTGAACAACATAGAATCAATATTCCATTTCATAACACATTCTAACATCTTACAAAGGGTTTCATCATGTGTGGATATTGTACCTACACAAACCTAACATGAAAAATAATTAATTAAATAAAACTACTATGCAACAAGTTATATGTAATTGAAATTTAAAATGTAAGAACTAAATTTGTACCTTAAGATGCGACTTTGCAGTTCCTAATCATCTACAAGTCTATAGTTAAAGCAATTTTACTTGCAATGCTTTCTATTTATCCCATGATATTCACCTTTTCACATTCTTACATCTTTATAATATCATTGTTAATTTTGTTTCAAGTTGGAATCTTAAACAAAGATTGAAGACCTTTAAAATATATTTTGAACCCCAAATGTTCCACCATTAAAAATGGGTACTCATAAACTATAATCATGTGAGCAAGGTCTCTTCTTGAATGCTCCGAAACAAAAGTATAGTTACTCATATATCTTTGATCCATTTACCTATTTTTCTTGCAACAAAAGTGGTTGCATGATATCTATGTATGTGGTCTCCTCACGCAAGTGTTAAGTGTTTATGTGGATGAGTTGTTACACCCGTTTTTTTGGTTGTTAATATCCTATTGCAGTAGCTACACACAGCATTTTCATCATTATTGATCTTTCTTTTTCTAAAATAGTTCCAAATAACATATACCTTCTTTCTTTTGCCATACTTAATTGTATCACTATCATGACTCTCATCTACATTAATAAGGAAGATTTCGTTTCGCTCACAGAAGGGATAACATTAGAACCAGTGGAAGCAATTGTATTAACATCTGGAGGGTTACTATCTGTAGATTCCTTAGAAGGATTAATTGAAGTTTTCATTTGCAATAGAAAACAATTAAATAATAGTTAGCAGTTTATTCACACACCTTTTATTTTTTACAAATAATCATTTAATTGAGTCTAATGTAATTATAAATGTAAACCCTTATTATTATCGCTGTAACAAAATTAGAGTATCAAACACTCACACCAAATAAATTCCAACATTATCATTAGCAAATAACAACCAGCATTTTGGCAAGTAGAGAAAAAAAAATGAGGAGTTCATCAAAAAACGTTTTAACCTGTAGTATGAATGGTGCAACAGTGATGGCTTTCACGTGGTAGTGGCGGACCAGAAAGGAGCCATGTCTGGTGGTACGGTTAAACAGATATGACAGACTGGACTTGAAGGGAGATGTCATGCATGAGGTTGGGCTTCAATGGAGAAGACACTAGTGAGGTTGGGATTCAACAGAAACAAAATACGTGTGGCTTGGCTTCAACGGAGACAACATGCATGAGACTGGGCTTAAACAGAGACCATGCGTGTGAGACTGGGCTGGCGGCTACCCATTTCCCTTAGGTTTTCAATTTTGAGTCTAATTCTCCTAATCTCCTTTCTCATGTATATGTATACGCTACAGAGCGGAACAAGTAAACTCTTGCAGTGAAAGATATGAGTACTTGTATACAAGTACTCATATCTTTCACGGCAAGAATTTACTTGTCCCGCCTTAAGGTATTTTTGCAAGTGCTATAGGACTCGATACACTTTGCCATACCTACTCTACTCTTTTATAACCCTTTGTTGTTCACTCATTCGCCCACTCTCTCTTTCTCAATTAGGATCTTTCAATCTCTCTGCTAGAGTCTCTCAGTCTTCCTTATCTCGCATATCTAGTAAAGTTTTTCTACTTTTTGTTTTGTTTTCTTGTTTGGGTGACTATTGATTGAGTTGCAAGTTTTCTGATCACCATATGTGTGCAAAGTAGGCACATTGCAGATCAAGTTATTCGTAATAGTTAGTCTCATTTCCTTTTAACTGTTGAATTTTGTAAAAAAATTGTGTTACTATATATCGGTTGTTGTGTTAAATATAATCAAATTGCATACATAGATAAAACTTGATAGCTTAGAGGTAGACACAACCAAGCTCTACATGATGAAGGACAACCTAAGCAAACACGTTCAACCTACTATATTTACACATGTGAATCATGTTTTATCCTCAATTATGGTACGGGACAAACATGCTAATAAACTTGAGCTAGTCCCAAGGACATTTCCTGGAGGACCTTAGGATACATGCCTAAGGTCCTACAATGATCATGGTGCAAATGTCATTTAATCCAAAGAATATTCACAATAATTAAATCGATAACATTCATACCTTTAAATTATAACTTAATTAAATAGTAATTATGTATGATTGTCGTTGATTAAATGTGTCTTGCATGGTCATAAAATGAAACAATTTGGGGAATTACACTCATTAGTCAAGGATACTAAGTTGTATTCCTTAGTCAGTTGCCTCACAGGCAACATCAACAATAAATGCAATTAATGTAAGTGATAAGCCAATATTGGATCACATGTTAATCGTGCATATTCCATTAAATATATGCGTTTGGTATTGGGCATAGTTCCTTCAAGTGGACCTATGGCATAGCTAAAGAAAAAAAAGTTAAATGCTAAGATGACAATATAGAAATATTACATAGATAAAGAAACTTTTCATATTTATATTAAATTTTTTCCATTTACGTATCACAATCCTATTATGCAATATGAGATCATATCATTTAAAGAACTATTTCTTAATAAAAAAAGGTTATACATTGTTTAAGAAATAAAAACATTAATACTTTGATACAATTATATAGCTCATATAAGGTATTGTCATCCATTTGCCATAAATGTTTGTATCCAAATATTTTAAAAAATATGTTATCAACCTGTAAATAGGTTTTTTTTATATATCAAAAAGGAAAAAATTTATCAAAATGAATTACCTCACACATTATTTACTTATATAATTCATTTTACTATTCATGTTAAAAAGTTGGTTTTAGAAACCAATTTCACAACTTATTTTTTTATATATATAAAAAGCCTATAAAAAATTGGTAGATGGACAACCAATTTCTTATAAGTTTTTTTTTTTTAGATTTGATTTTTTAGTCATTTTTTAAATTTATTTTTTATTTATGTATATTTTTTAAATCATAAATTTTAAAATTAATTTTTTTATTTAATTTATACTTTATTTTATTTTATTATGTGTTTTATTTTTGCATTGTGTATCTTTTTTCATTGTTTTAATTTTTTTAAACATTTATAATTTATTTTTTAACTTATAATTTTTAAGTTAAATTTTTAAATTCTTTTTTACCAGAATAATTTAAAAATACTAATTTAAAAACATTAAACTAAAAAACAATTACAAAGCATTTAAAAAAATTTAAAGTAATGAAAAAGATACACAACATAAAAATAAAACACATAAAAATTAAATAAAATATAAATTGAAAAATTTAAAAATTTTAATTTTAAATTCATGATTAAAAAACAATATACATAACTTTAAAAAAATTCAAAAAATTGACTAAATTTTTAGATTTTTTTTTAACAATTTTTTTAATTAGTTTTCTTGTTCGTATGTTTTTCTAAAGTATCATTTTAAAAAATATTTAGGTTAATTTGTATTTAATTTTATTTTTTATGTGTTTTATTTTATGTTGTGAATCTACTTTTTAGTTTAAAGTTTTTAATTTAAGATTTTTAAACCTAATCTTTCAAATAATTTTTAAGTTGTTTTGGTAAAAAGAGTTCAAAAAATTTAACTTAAAAACTATAAATTGAAAAATAAATTACAAAACGTTTAAAAATAATTAAAACAATAAAAAATGATACACAACGTAAAAATAAAACACATAATAAAATAAAATATAAATTAAATAAAATATTTTAAAAATTTAAATTTTAAAGTTCATGATTTAAAACAATTTACATAAATAAATAATAAATTGAAAAACAATTCAAAAAATAGGCTAAATTTTTTTACAGATTTTTTTTTCAAATTTATTTTAATTTATTTTTTTATATACATATGTTTTTCTGAAATATGATTTTTAAAATTTTTAAGTTAATTTATATTTTATTTTTTTTTATGTGTTTTATTTTTATGTTTATATCTTTTTCATTATTTTAAATTTTTTTAAATGCCTTGTAATTTATTTTTTTGTTTAAAGTTTTTAAATTAAGATTTTTAAACTTAATATTTGAAATTATTTTTAATTTATTTTGGTAAAAAAATTTAGCTTAAAAAAATAAACAGAGAAATAAATTACAAAGTATTTGAAAAAAATTAAGACAATGAAACAAGGTACCCAATGTAAAAATAAAACAGATGATAAAATAAAATATATATTAACTAAAACAAAATTTAAAATTCATGATTTAAAAGAGTATACATAAATAAAAAATAAATTTGAAAAAATGACTAAAATAGAAATCTGAAAAAAGAAAAATACCTTATAAAAAATTAGTTGTTGGCTAGGCTTTTTACATGAAAAAAGATCAGGTTGAGAAATTAGCTCCTCAGCAACCAAGTCTGAACATGAATAGTAAAAGAGACTATTTAGGTAAATAGTGAAGGAGGCGAGTCATTTTGGTAAGTTTTTTTTTTTTTGTATATACATATAAAAAAAAACTAATATGATATAAACACTTAAAACATATGCAAAATTTAAACATTATAACGTATATACTTGTTACTATGGATTGACCATCGATCGACACTAATTTCTTTAATTAGTCAAATCTATCACAACTCCCAAAATATAGTGTCATACTTATCGCATCATTCACCCATATTTGTATTTGATTACATGCACATAATACGTCCTAATTTTTCACTCATTCTAAACCGTGTTTTTATACATGATATCCACGTAGTTGGCATCAACCTCTACATTGACAATGTCATGTATGATGGATGCATTTGTTGAGGGATTTGATCAAGTAAGAAATCCTTGGTGTTGCAAAAGTTGAACTTTAACAATTTCTTCGATGACTTTCGTATAGATGAACTATTATTAACAAAATGCAACACATTCACATGTTCAAAATAAGATAAAATACACATTATAGATCTTTTAAATGTATGCGTACAACCTTTTAATGATCTTTTGTTTTAACTTTTTTAGGAGGACACATAAATGTTTTCTCTAGATACGCAATGTTACATAACTTACTTTTTTATATTTTATTTTATGCAAGATTCACATTTTTAAAGTGAATCGCTACATCTTCCAATTCTTGATGTATAGATACTTCCTCGTAACTTTCATCAAAACATATATCAACAAAATTAAGTTATGTCCATATATGATGTATTAAGTATACAACTAAGTGCATAGTTTGGAAACTCACATGCACAAGGAAAATCATGTGTTGTTCTTATCACACATCCACATTTGACTTTTCAATACCTATAAATTTAACACGTGTATTTTCATGCAATATGATTGATAACATCTTGAAACAAGGCCCCCTCCAATCTCTTGTACAAGTTGATATTTACTTCTCTTGAACGATGCTTTCAGTATAAAAAAGTGACTTATACCTACAACACTTTTACTATGGATATGAGTTAGTGTAGGTAAAACTCAAAAAGACTTTTACTTACACATATTAGTATAGGTAAATCTCTTGTCATATTATGATGCATAAAGTTACTTGTGATAAAAGCTATAAACACTTTTTAATGTAAGTATAGGTGAAAATTCAAATAGTTTCTACCTATAGTGATTGGTGGAGGTAAAACTTCAAAAGATCTCTACCTATGGGTTTTTTTTTTTTTTTGTAGGTAAAAGTCTTGTTTTTTTAAAAAATAATAATTACATGTAAAATCATGTTAAATTTAAAGAAAATTCAATATCTATACAAAATAAATAATTACAATTATAAAATATTTAATCATAATTTGTGATTCAATAATTCTTAAAAAATACTTTTTAAGATGAACTATAGTAATTAACATTATTCAAAATTATAAAATGAAATATATTAATTAATATTTTAATAATTTTTAATTTAGATTAATAAAGATTTTATAATTAACTTAAATATAATATTTAGAAAACATTTGTTATGTTTTTTTAATATAAATGGAAATGCATATTATTATTATTATTACAAGAAAAGGAAATCAAGTTAATTAACTAATTTTCAAGGTAATTTCAATTCTATGCTTTCTATATGTGTTGATTAGACTAAAAAGAAAATGATAAAGGGAATTTCTCCATCTCATGGTAAGTTCAAGTTAATCTTGTGCCTTGTACCCTCGACTCAATGTCGTCCCTTTCCTCTCTCTCTCATAGCTCTATCTCTTGGATTTTTTCAATTTAGTTTCTAATTTACCACCACTTCTCTTTATAAAAACCTAGTTCCTTCACTCATTCCAAATGTTTAGCTTCTTCTTTTATTTCTTGCCTTCAATTCCTCTGCCGAATCTTAAATATGATCCCAACTCTCTTGATTTCATGTTTTCTTATTACCTTGTATCATATTCAAATTTCAATTGCTTCTAATTTTCCTTTGCCCAATCTTATATATGATCCCAACTCTCTTATTTCATGTTTTCTTATTACCTTGTATCATATTCAAATTTCAATTGCTTCTAATTTTGCTTTGTTGGTTCGTGCAATTTCTGTTCCCTTGAGATCTAATGTGGAATTATTCATGACTCTTTTTTGTTTGTTTCATGATTTTTTTGCTTGCTTTTGCAACCTCTTCAAATCAAGGATTAAAACATTTCCATTTTCTTGGTTTTTCGACACTCTCAAGTTCTTTTGTATCAAGTTTTGTTTCTTTACCTAATTTAATTATTTCTTATTTATTCGTTACCTACTTCTAATTTTAATTTCATTATCTAATTTTGTTTGCTGAGCATAGAATTATTTTCTGTGTTGACATTATGTAACTCTTTATTATTTGTTTCAGTTTTACAAAGCCTATCCTACTTAACATGACTCATTGATTAATTCAATGTTTTCATTGTTTATAAAAGTAGATATTGGTTTGGAATGATAAATGTTGAGATTACTTAATGATATTGGTTTAGATTGAGGTATTGAAACTTTTAAAAATTGATAGCACTAGACCTACCTAATTTGATGATATTGACAAATTCTTTTTAATTCAAGTCATCCAATTAGTTCCTGAGAATTTTATCTCTTTTTAATTCCTTCCAGAGATTGATTATGAGCCATAAAAATTAACAAGTAATAAAAATGAAAAGAAATGAAAAAACTAAAATTTAATGAAGACTAAAAATTTATTTAGCCAAAGAAGGAACATAATAAGATTAACCTATCCTTTTCTTTTCTTCCATCATCAACTACTGTCCACCACTTATGTGCAGATTAAAATACGACAAATAGTTGTGAGAATAGTTTTTTTGGGCTAGAAAGATTTGTACTTCCAAGTTTGTGATTTATTTATATTTTATTTTATTTTTTTATCTAAAAATAAAAAATAAAAGACAAAAACAACAAGAATGGTGTATCTAAATAAATTGTGGGTATGGATAACAAATTAAAATACTTTTGGACCCTTAAGTAAATTGGGATACATTTAGCATATTAAGAGGTGTAAATAGTAAATGTATAAAAAAGGGGAAAAGAATCTTGCAATTACTGCCATGTTTGTGCCTCTGCAATTCGTGGAAATGCTGTTTTCATAACCAATGACTCAACTGCAACCACCTAACATGCAATATATGCAAGATTTGTCCCAGAAAAATAAGTGAGTAAAAATAAGTGAACTTAATTTATAAAAAGATGTATTTGAATAAGAGATAGGAGGTTAGAAAAAATTTTCTAGAAAGAGAACTATAAGGAAAATAGAAGATTGGAAATAAAGAAGAGAGTTGAAGGTTACAATGGATATTAACTTACAATTTTCTCCATTTAAAAAAATGCAGTAAAAAGAAAAGAAAAAATATAAAGAAAAAATTGTTTAACTTTGTTGGTGGAGAGGACGCTGAAAACGACCGCTTAGGTAGAGGTAGCTCCGAAAAGGGTCCACCGACTTGCCATTATCATTCTCATTCTTCTCATTTTGCATACTTTTATTTTCAAAATTAGGGATTGCAAATGCCTTTTGGTTACAGGAGATGGATAGGCATGTCACGTTCCCAAATTTCATTTACATTTTTTTTTCTTTGAGTGAGAGTATATGGGCTTAACCCACATTTTTCTCTTTCGCATAACAGTTTTTTTCTTATTAGCACCTCTTTTTTTCCCCTTCTCTAGTTCTTAGTATGTGGGCCTAGCCCACATTGTTCTCTTTGTTTTTCTTCTTTCTTTTAACATTTTTTTTCTTATTGGCACCATTCTTTTTTCTCTATTTTAGTGTATATATATATATATATATATATATTCATATAATTAAGATATTGACACAAATACATGAAAAAATGAGTAATAAATTAAAAATTAAATTAGATCTCATTATAATAATAATTTAAAAAAATAAGAATTTAAGAATAACCACTTTAGATGCATTTCTAATTTGGTTTCCTTTTTTAAATCTTGGTTGTTATAATTATTATTATTATTATTATTATTATTATATCAATTAAATTATTTAATTTAAAATAAAAAAGTTTAATAATGATAACTTTCGATGCACTTCTAAATTGAGTATTACAAAAATTGAGTTAAAATAATCATTTTAGATACACTTCTAATTTGGTTTTTTTTATAAAATCTTGGTTTTTATAATTATTATTATTATTATGTAATTTAAATTATTTAATTTAAAATAAGTTTAATAATAATTACTTTGGATGCACTTCTAATTTGACTATTGTAAATTATAAAAAGGTTTATAGCAATCACTTTGGATGCACTTCCGATTTGATTATCGTGAACTCTTTTAAAATTAATGTTTACAATATAAAATCATAAAATGCAAAGCTTTAATTTTGTTTACTTCGAATGCACTTTTGATTTAGTATTTATAAAAGCTATTATGATTTAATCATTATTACTTTGGATGCACTTCTGATTTGATAGTTACATTAAATAATAATGAAAAATTATTGTGATAACTTTGAGTGTAACTCTAATTTAGTCGTAGTAATAATATTTCAAAATAAACACAAGAAAGTAAAAAAAAAAACAAATAAAAAGTCTTCAATATTCAAATAATCTCAAAAACTACGTAAACTCTAGTTCTCCATTACATATAGAGATATACAGGAACAAGAGTTTACTCTCTGTTGAGCCTTCAAAAATAAAAATAAAATAACCTAATAAAAAGATAAAATATTAATACTTTCTTATGAAAAATAATTTTTTCAATAATATTTTTCTCGTTAAAATGTTAAAATCAATAATAAAATAAAAGTAATATTTATGTTTCAAGGTGAAATAAATATTTTTAAAGTTATCTAATTTTGTAGTTTAATCAGAAGTAATTGTCCTTAAGACGAACGTTTTAGAGTGCTAATATCTTTCCTATGCGTAATATACCCACAAACTCAAAATTTAGTTTCATAAACCACATTTTTTAAAAGGAATTTTTTATGTTTTCCTTAATAAACATCAGCGACGAATCCTTTAATTTTTAAACTACATTTTTCACTATCTCATCGAGACTTACATGTCTACACATATCATAAAAGGAAGAGTACCTATTACTCGTTTTATTTCCTAAGTGAATTACTTTGTCAATTCACACTTTAACAAATTTGTCCTTGTGTGGGATCAACCATGTATTATTCACATAATCAATAACCAGTGAGCAAGGTAAATAAAGAAATTCAAATGTTGTAACGATGTTTTAAAATTTATGTTGCTCATCACAATCCACAATAATACATCATTTATCCATAACTAAATCTCAAACTTCTTTAAAGTTGACATACATTTTGCATTTTACATTCACATTTTTCTCTATATGAAACAGACACAACAAATTTTTTGTTTAAGGAAATACAACTTTAATTACATTCATCAATGTCATGTCATTATATATGACAATAACATTAGGAATTCGATAATTTCTCATGAATAAACCTCTTACTTTTTCAAAAGCCTAGATAATGTTAAGCACATGCTTGACTTTCAAATATGAAAAAGCCACGAAAATGTCAAGCTTATATATTTCACACTAAGAATATCAAGTAACGACATTTTATACATGGTGTTATATGTACTATCTATTTAAAGAATAATATGAGATGCATTCAATAACTCAACTACATCAAGGTGAGTATAGAAAATATCACAAACAATATCTGATTCTTGAGTTACTGTATGTCAATGAATATGCATATCATGTCCAAATAACATCATTAATTGTTGCATTTCTATTTTAGCCTCTCATTCATATCTCTTTAATGCTTATCATGCATTGTATATTTGTTTAATTATTGTGACATTCTTTTTCACTGTGTTTCTTCAAAGTGAGTAATATGTTTTTAAGTTTGACCATACTCTTGTCATATCTACTAAGAATGTCTCTTCTTCATTAGGTAAATAGCTAACATATGGATACCCAACTACAGTGTCAGTTAGATCATGATTATGCGTGTCATACATCATCTTCAATATTCACCTTCATTTTTCTTTAATGTCTTCCACTTAGTCTAAATTGAAAATAATACTTTTTACTTTTAGTTATATTTTGAATCAACCCACCCTTGTAACATTTGTACTTTCCACTTCTTTCACATACCAAAACAACATATTATTTTCTGGATTCTCCACTGTTTATGCCTTACCTCATTATGATAACACAAATCTATATGGAAAAGCAATATCACGGGTCCATTTAATCATGTCATCTTAGTCAGAAAACACCTACACAAATAAAATTATATAATAGCATAGATTATATCACTATTAAGATTTAATAAAGTATTGATCATAAACAATTTAATTACAAAAATGGGAAGTATAAGATTATCAAATTATATTTGCAAAGTAAATTTAACTAGAGAAGTAAATTTACCAAATAACAAAGGCAATGAAGCACTTAATCTTGCAATTGTTGGTATCAACACATGGGTCTTAAAGGGGCAATAAAAAATAATTTAAAAATTAGAGGAATCATTTATTCTAGGAAAACATTGAATAAATCTTAAAAAGAGAATGATCAACAAAACTAAATTTTGAGTTCAAGAATTAATTACGTATAAGAAGAGTGTTAACACCTTACTATTTAGGTCATAAAAATTATTACCTCTAATTAATTAAGCAAATTATTTATCTTTTAAAATATTTATCTTATCCTAAAATAACTAAATTAAATAAGAAAAATTAATATAAGACTTTATTATGACCATCATTATTTTTATTATTATTATATGTAACCATATTTTAATATTTTTTAGAAAAAATGGGTTAATATTATCTTTTTAGTTTGACAGGAGTGGTCCATTGCTCCTACGTACTTTTATTATCTTTTCGTGCAATGGAAAGTTAGAGTTTACATAGTTTTTCTTAAGTAGGTGTGTGTTGACATAATTTTTTTTTTAATTTACTTTATTAAGCTTAGAATTTTTGAATTATCGTAATCATCCTAAAATTTAAAATTGACACAGGTGTACACCCAAGTCAATCCATTAGAATATTTTTATCTTGTAGGTTATTTTTAGTTTTTAGAAATATAATTTTGACTTTTAAAAGATGACATATAAAATAAAAAGATGTCACAACTTATACCTCAAAGTGTCAATATTAAAAAAATGTCACATCTAGTTAAATCTCGTTATCTCTATCAAAGAAATATTACAAATAAAAATAGTAAAAACAAGTTGAGGTTTTATGTTTCTACTATAAACTATTTTAAGAAAGAAAATATATTGTTAATGATTAGGATTAATTAAGGGAGAAATTTGAGTACACCAAACTGTCATAGTTTGTATCCTCAAATTTTCATAAGGTAAAAAAAGTTACATTTGATTATCCTCTCTTTCCATAATCAAATAAGTTATTTTAATAATTATTTTTTAAACTACATTGTAATGATAAGATTTTAAATATTTGCTTTATATATATATATATATATTATAAAACTAGCATTCATTAAAAATATCATTATTTTTATAATGTAGACTAGAAGAGAAAAAAATAAATAAAAAAATAAAAAAAGAAAAGAAGAATAAAAAAATCATATAATACATCTTTTAATAGAATAATATACAAGAAAAAAGACAAGAACAAAAGAAAAGAAACTTTATAGAAAGATTACCAGGCCCAATTGACAATTTAAGAAGAAAAAGAAAAGAGGAAAAAAAAGTTAAGAGTCTGAATTAAAACTTCCAACAAATAATTGTTGTTTCCCTTGTGTTATTGTAAGCATTATGACTTATTGTCCCTCTTCTGTCTCATCGTCAACTTTTACTGTAAAGAATTCTCGATATGAACGTGCAAATGCTTCGTTCTATTTTTTTATTTTTCTCCAAGTAATTTATTGCAATAATTACACCCAACTTTATCCTTTTCATAATTTTTTTTTCTTTTGAAAGTGTTTTCATACAACACTCTTTAATTTCCTTTTCCCTGTTTGTGTTGTTGACTCTTCATTATTTTGCATCTTCAAAGTAGGTTGTTCAACTTGTATAGGTTAATTTATTGGACCTTCACCTGTACAGAAGGATTTCTTACTAGAGTTGGTTTTTGTGGTCCATAGGTTGTTTTAAAGATTACGGAGTTGGTTCTTGGGAAGGTGATATTAGTGACATTTATTGTAATCCTTGCGAAAGTACTTGGTAAGGGTTCACTTTTTCCACAATAATGTCAAAATAAATTGTAAACTAATTTAATGAACACAAAGCCTCAATTAATGTTATGTAAACACCAAAAAGCAATCAATTAATGTTAATGAGGTAGCATGTGTCTACAGGGTCCAATTATTTACTCTCGCACTTATGGAATTCTCTTACATATTATAAATATATAACAGCAAGTCAATAGTTAAAAAAATCAAGTAAGATCACTAGCTAATTAAGCGAGTTGCTACCATGACCTATGTACACGTGTGTTAATATGTTAGTCATAAAGAAAAGTTATGAAATTTTTTTCAAGTCTGGACATAAAAATTTAATTAGGGAGCATAAATCATAATACTCCATGGTAATGTCAGCTACAATACAGTCTTAAGGATCTAGAGCCCACTAATTAACAAATAGCAAAGCTTGTAAGCTATCATGATTGTGAAATCACTAACTAACTTCCACAGTAGTATCCATTTGTTTTATAAAATTTAAAAACATGTAAATTATGTTCCCAAATGATTCTTGAGTCAGGTTACTAAACACATTCCCTTTTCAATATTTACTCACCTTGTAATAAAAGGATAGTCTAAATTTTAATGCTCCACTTGAAACCATTTCTTGGCCACATTAAAGGTTAAAATATTTACAAAATCATTATCTTGACTCATGCATTTTAAGATTTGAAAGTACAAGATCAGCCAGAGAATGTATTAACTGGTTTAGAATATGGCAGGAAAGCTATTTAGCATTTAATTAACCCTTGTCCCCTAAACCAAAAAGTAGAAATAAAAAATGGGAAAAAAGGGACATACCTTTCACCATTCCAAGCAATCAACTTTGAACAACAATGGAAAAAACTGTCAAAAGAATAATTATAAATGATATTAGATAGAAATATATAATTATTATCGGGATCAAGTAAACTCCAAAGCACAAAGGGAACAAGCTCATGAATCAAGAGGCTAATTTGATTGTATCATGATCTCACATTTTAGGTTAGACTATAAAGTTGAGAATTTCCAGATGGGAACATACTTACATTACAGACCTTCGTAGATACCCACTACTTGTCTATTTTAATTCATAGACAACATGCTTTAGAAGATATTATATGTCACAATTAAACTCCCTTTTTCATCTCCTACGTATTCGAGTTTGATTTAAGATTTCTATGTATCGAAGGACAATAGTTTTAATACCATTGGCTAAAGGGACTGCAAGGTCTTCAACTGAACCAGAGACATCGACGAAATGAAACAGATCATGCTAGCACATGTGTTACTAAACTACCATTTGAAGGAAAAGATGGCTGGAAGTCCTTGAACGATGATGTCTGATGGTGGTGTGCGACGGAGAATCGGCGATGGCATTCATCAACGGCTTCGACGTGGTCGAAGGTCTCTCATTTTCTATATCTTAACCTAAAGACTAAAATAAAGTCCTAATTCCTAAAATCTCACACAGACGGACAGACCCTTGCCTTAAGGCCTAAATCCTTAACTAACACAGACTAATTTACTATATGATACTTAAAATAGTAAACCGAATTATTGGGTATCCATATGTATATATTTATCCCCATTCATGTTTTTAGTTTCGGGGACCGAGTACTGCTCAAATCCAAACCTAGTCAAACATGATATTTTTCATCAAACTCAAGCCGGGTGCAAGTGGTTACCTACTAGTACGAGTTTTATTGTCTTCCTTAACTATTGTTGAGGTAACATTTTCATGTCTATATTAACCTCATTCATGTCTATTTTTTCATATTGAATTTTCAAATATTTTTCTTCCACAACGTAAATTAGGGTGAATAATAATAAATCAAAATAGCAACAATTAATGATTTCTTAATAATTATAATTTTTCAAGTAACAAATTAAAAAAATGTATTATGGATTATGTAATCCGTGATGTATTTTTCGCATATAGTGAATCTGCTAATTTGCAATTGTATTTTTCTCAATGATGGATCAGTAGATACACAGTTAAAGGCAATCATGTTTTTTTACAATTACAGATCATCTAATCCGCGATCCACTTAAAAACTTTTGGTTGCAAATCTATTGATCTTCAATTAACAAAAACAAAAACTTTTAGGAGACCTCACATGTGGTACCTTTACCAAAACCTTTGAAGACACAATGTATAACAGCCTAAAATTTTATAAAATAAGTACTAAAATATTTTTTATTTACTTAATAAAATGTGATAACTTTATTAACTAAAATGTGATACATTTATCAACTAAAATGTGGTGGGGTGAATTGTTGTTGTTGTTGTTGTTATTATTATTATTATTATTATTATTATTATTATTATTATTATTATTATTATTATTAGAGCGGGTTAAGAAAAAGGTTAAGTTAGGTTAGTTGGTTTGACTAACCAGAGTTAGTAATTAGAAAGGAGAGGGATTTTGGGAATTCTGCTTATTTGCTACAAACCTTACCTTATACGAAAATAAACAGAGGAAGTGGCTACAAGGGGAACTCAAAGAATGGCAAAGATCTCTACTAAGGATCAGATCATTCCTACTTTTTATGTTCTTCATCTCTTCAAGGTAAAGGGGAGTGAGATTAACTTATACATAGACATATATAAGAAATAGGATAGTGGAGGCAAACCCTAAACCTCTGTAGGAGTGAGATTAAGTTTTATACAATTGAATTATTAATTGGTTTCTATGAATGAATGATTAAAAATTAATAACTCTACTTATATGATTGATTAATATGATGATTGGAGAACTCCTATGTTATTTGAAATGTTATGTATAAAAAGGATTAGGTGTTACGGGTTTCCTTCCATTGATTATATTAATAAAAAAAATTGATGATTATCACTGCAATTGTAGAGTGTGATGATGATTAAGCATTATACAAAGAGAAATATAATGTTTCAGGGTTTAAAGTTAGAATTATATTTTGCGAACCTTATATAAGTTAAATTTTTGCTATCTAAAAATTTTCTTATGAATATACCATAGAGTTTCTATTATATCTTTTTGTGTGGTTAATCAAATCGAGCTGCATTTGTTTTTGTAGAAACTAGACATTTAAGGCTACAATTTAGACTCAAGAATCATGTAAATATGTTAAGAATAGACTAAGTTATGCGATTGGAAGTTGAGTCTCTCATCTAGTGTGCAAAACAAAATTTGTGTGTTGTGAATCCTGTGAGGTAACCTAGATGACCTTATTAGACTTCATGTTCTTGATAAAAGTTGTAGTCATTGATGTTAGTTTTCTAATAGAGTTGGAATCACTTAAAATATATATATATATATATCTAACTTAATTTATGTATAAAATGGTCACTAAAGGTCAAGTTGTCAAATTTGGATCTAGGGGTGGGCAAAAACTGGTTTTTTAAAAAAACCAAACCAAACCAAACCAAATTGTTTAAAACAATTTGACTTTTAAACTTAAAAAACAAACTATTTTAAAAAACTAGTTCGAAACCAAATTGTTTTTATAAAATTGGTTCTGAACTGGTTCGAAATAATTCTAAATTAAACTAGTTTCAAACGAGTTTTGAATTTTTTTTTCAGTTCTTTTTTTACAGTGTTGTAGACATGACCACAACAGTGTGAGCAATTAGAGAGAATGTTTTTCAAGTAAGCGTGTTTCCCACATGAATATGGAAAATTACACATAGTTGTGAATGTAAAAAAAAAAGTTTTTTATAAACAAGTAAACTAAATTATTTTTAAAACCGGTTTGGTTCAAACTGAATTGGTTTAACTGAACTGGTTTAAAAGACATAGTAAATATAAAAAAAATGAATTAATGCCATGCTATAAATAATCAATAAATTTGAATATAAAATTAACAATGATTAAAATTGCTATAAGAAAATTTAAAATTTTAATACAATAAATCTTAACATAAAAAAATTAGAAAATACTTATCTTATAGATATAAAATAAAGAGTCAAGTGATTGTAAATTCATGTATCGAATAAAGAAAGAATATAATTTTTCTATATTTTAATTGTAAAGTGAGATTAATATAAAATTTAATCTTTAAAGATAATATGTAGGCATAACTTAATTCATTATAAGTTTAGTAAATCATTAAATGAACTTAATCCGTATATCTAATTATTTTTTAACACTAGAGTAGTAACATGTGACTTCTGTGATCATTGATAAATAAATAATTATGCGCAAACACTTCAATATTACATATACTTTATTTACATTTTATTAGTATTGTTTCTGTCCTTAAACAAATAACTATTTTATGAAGATTAATAAAATAGGTAAGTTGATTAACCTTACTTAGAAATACCATAAAATTAATTTTTATTTAAAAAATACCCATACAAAGTAGTGATAATATTATAGTACACTCTATATAGTTCAATACATATTTTGTTCACTAATAAAAGTGTTTGTATTATTGATATGTAAATAAATACGTTGACTTAACTTGTATGAAGAATAAGTGGAAATCTCATTAATAATTTTCAAAATAAATAAATTAACGGTATAAAGAGAAATAACAATTACTTAATACAATAATATATTCATTTATTTTTTAAAGGAGTTAGAGAGAAAAAACAAATTACAATAACTCTAAAATTTTATTAAATTATATAACGTAATTTCCTTTTAATTTTAAAACCAGTATACTAATATCTTCTATATTTTTTAAAAAGATAAATATTATAATAATATTTCTCTCAAACTTTACCCTAGCTAATATCTTATGAAAAGTATAAACTATATACCTATATATATAATTACAAAAAAAATCCATAAAATGTTGTTATAATTTGTTAATATATTTTTATTAGTTTGTTTGAAACAAATGTCAAGATCACATTTCTTTTTGTCAAATTCACATCTGGTTAAATATCAAAGCAAATGTTGCCTCTTTCTATTAGCACGAAATTCACGTGTTATATATCTTACTCATTATTACCTGTTTTACTGTACGGAAAACAAACTAGAATGTTTTTTTATTGTTTAATTCAAAAATATAAGATCATCCTTTTAAATATTTTATTTATTAATTTTTATTTTCTTAATTTATTATAAGATATTAATTCATTTTCAATAAATAGATACAATTATTCCATTATTAAGCATATAACTCAAGTTTATTAGTTGAAATAATATCTCTTAAATATATGAATAGTTTCATTAAGTAAGTATTAGATTAGCGTTTACAAAATTGATTTTAATTGAAATTTGATTTGTATAGTTGATATTAAAATTTATTTTAAGAACATTTAGATATTTTTATTATAAAAATAAGTTTACAATAAATCTAATGTAAAATATATTTTTGATTTAATTTAAAAAGTATTTTAAAGTTATTTCAGCCCTAATCAATTATAAATTCTTTCCCAATACAAAATTAAAAATATTAAAATTTATCTAAAATCAATAATCAATTTTCAAACGTAAAATTAAACACACTAAACATAACAATCACTTAAACCATTTAACTATATACATATTTTAAAAATAAATTTACATTTACAATATAATTAATTAATATTAATCAATTTAACTATTTTCATTCGTGTTAATAAATTATTTATAGTAGTGAAGTAATATTACATCTGATAACCTATGATATGAATATCCATAGTATTAATTTTTTCTTTAATGTGAAGTAGCAATAGCATGATGTGCTGATGCATAATTTTGACATAAAATGAACAAATATATTAGCAGAAACAAAACATGTGCACCTTGATTGAATAGGTAGGAAAGAGATACGATTTTTTAAACATGCTTTAAAATATGAGGGCAACAACAATATGAAAGCATTTATTAGTAGTAGAGAGGAGTATTGTTTTTATATTGGTGAGAATAGACGCGGGGCACTCCTACGCTGATGGGGGCAAAGGAAAGTTAGGCGGTATGAATTAATGTAAAAAATAAATACTATTCTATATATGATAAGTGAGGAGTGGTATTTATTTAATTAGTAATATATGAATAGGAAAAAAAGGTAGGAGAGAATAATAAAAAATATAAAGATGCCAAAAAGCTTTGGAGGAGGGGCGAGGTGGGAGATAAGTGTGACAGCCCCAGCCACAGGACAGAAGTGGGGTCGACGTTGAAAAGGACGAAGCGTGGAAGGGCGTCGGAATATGGCAGGGTCCAAACTCGAAACCCAAAAGGCTCGTCCTGAAGCTTGAAGCCATCCCCACCCCTAAATTTTGTGTAGGGCCTCGATTCGGCTAAGGCTGATCCACGTGGCGTCCCCTGATTGAACAATAATCAGATCTCCCAGGCCCCACCAGATAGAGTTGGACTCACTCCACTCGACTTGTTTCACATAATCACGCCTCCCATCCACACAAGAATCAAACACATCACAGGAAGGAAGCCACCAACCATGGCTTCCAAGCTATGCGACTCTTGCAAATCAGCCACCGCCACCTTGTACTGCCGTCCCGATGCCGCCTTCCTCTGCGGCGCATGCGACTCCAAAGTCCACGCCGCCAACAAGCTCGCCTCACGCCACCCCCGCGTCTCCCTCTGCGAGGTCTGCGAGCAGGCTCCCGCTCACGTCACCTGCAAGGCCGACGCCGCCGCTCTCTGCCTCGCCTGCGACCGCGACATCCACAACGCCAACCCCCTCGCCAGCCGCCACGAGCGCCTCCCTGTCACTCCCTTCTTCGAGTCCGTTCACTCCGTCAAGGCCTCCTCGCCTATCAACTTCCTCGATGACCACCGCTTCTTCTCCGACGCCGACCCTGACGTCAGCACCGAGGAGGCTGAGGCCGCCTCCTGGCTCCTCCCTAATCCCAAGACAGATCTCAATTCCTCTCAGTACTTGTTCTCCGACTCCGAACCTGTTCCTTACATAGATCTGGATTACGCCGCCGTAGATCCCAAGGCCGAGCAGAAAAGCTCCGCTACTGCCGACGGCGTTGTCCCGGTGCAGAGCAATTACGAGCCCTTCGCGTACGGCTACAAGTACAATTCCAGTCTGTCGCAGTCACAGTCTCAGATGAGCCATAGTGTAAGTCTCCGAACGATCTTACCGTGTGTTGTTTGCTTCTTTACCATTTTTGGTTTCGGAATCGATTTATTCTTTTGGATGTTAATTTTTTCAGGTATCGTCGTCGTCGATGGAGGTTGGAGTTGTACCGGACGGGAACACTATGTCGGAGATATCGAACTGCAGCTACAACAAGGTAGCGCCGGTGACGGTGACGGTGACGGCGCAGTTCTCGGCGGCCGATAGGGAGGCTAGAGTTTTGAGGTACAGGGAGAAGAGGAAGAACCGAAAGTTCGAGAAGACGATTCGTTATGCATCGAGAAAAGCGTATGCGGAAACGAGGCCAAGGATCAAAGGCAGGTTCGCGAAACGCACTGATGTGGACCCTCTGGCTGGATACGGCGTCGTTCCGTCCTGTTGATTTCACTAGTGTTATAGTAATATATATTATGAAATGATGATGATAATGGTGCTATTGCTTACTTTTTGGTTTCTTATGTTTGCTTTTGATGTATATATGCTACGCTCTTCTTTGTATGAATTAAGCAATGTAAAGTTGCAAACGATTGATGTGGATCCATTTTGTATTTTATTTTCATTTTGGTTGGCATTTTTTATTGTCTGAGAGGAATTGGAAAAGGAGGCCATGGCAATAGAACTTCCTTTTCAGCTATGGCTGCTGTTGGCAGATTTGGCAAATCAAAGTCTGGAATGCTATTGGTACTACTGGAAGTGTGATTAAGAGCTTTTTTAATCACAAATCATATTTAATGCTATCTGTAATATTTTTAAATTTATTATTTTATTGTACTTTTTACAAGTTGTTGGATACTAGTATTTTATTACTATTAACCTTTATTATTGCGATCTGACCTGTCCGGGTCTCCCTCCCGCGCTGTATGTGAGGCGAGTAAATATACTGTGTGCCTGATACTTTTTAACAAAATTAATATATAAAATCTTTTTATTGAATATCCCATATTTAATATGTCGAAAACAATAAATGATATGCATAAAATTTAGGCACGGACTCAAATAATCCTGTGTATACTTCGGATATTAATTTAGTGAATTTGAGGTTTGTTAACTTAATTTGAAAACTGTAGTTTATTTTAAATTATTATAATAATTAAATTAAATTTTTTATGATGAGGAGAAAATTTGGATCATTAAATAATTTGATAGTCTAAAATAAGAAAAAGTTACCACCCGCAAAGTTATTCAAATCTACATACTTTACTTTACATGAATGTGTAACTTGAAAACAAAATGTATATCTAATTAAAATAACATTTTGTAAGTGGGGATGTTATTAGGGACGGCAAAAATATTTGCGTCTATAGATACTTGTAAATTAAACTTGTAAAAATATCCACATACGTAAGTTTAAATGAGCAAGTACTCGCAAACTATGAGTATAAGTTTTTTTTTACCAATTTCTTCACGGATATGTGTATGAGTATTATAGTACCTGTACTCTTGGGTAATGTAAAAGATAATATTTTTGTTAAATGAATCAACTTAAAATATTAATTGTTTAATTTTATTTTTATCAATGTTATTTTTTTTATAAAAATGAATAATTTATAAAATTAGTTTTTATAAAAATGTTAGTAAGATAAAACAAATATTCTATTTATATTAAATATTATATATATATATATATTAATCTATTTTTATATTCAATTAATCTTGTAGAAACTTACTACTACAATTTTATTTCTAAATCTTTCAAGAAATAAATTATTTGTTTGATAAAATTTCAAGTAAAAAATCATATTTTTTTAAAAAATATATTTTGAAAAATATTTTGTGGATACCCACGAGTATTAAAAAACTCACAGATATTTTTATAACAGCTATCTGATGAATTTTAAATTGGTAGCAAGTACAAGTATTTATGGTGGGGCGAGTAGCGGGTAGGCACTACTTGTACCCACCCCGACTCATTACCACTCCTATTTGCGATTGTATGTTTTTAATTTTGATTATTGTTTCTTGATTATTCTTCATTTATACAAAGTGTGTAAGTCAAGAAATAACATTAACCAACATTATTAGAAATCGATGTTAAAAAGCAATGATTGAAAAATAACCTTAGTCGTCTTTAACGTGAAAAAATCATCTATCTAGAACAACCATATTGATGTCTATTTTTTTTGTATATGTCAACTAATGTTTGTTAAAAAGACAAACATTGACTTAAAATAACTAGGGATGATAAAACGGGTCAGCCCAGCCCACCTGTGGTCTGTTAAAAACAGGACGTGGGCTGGGGCGAGTTAACTTGCCAAGGTAAAGGTGGGCTAAACTGCCTAACCTAGGTGGGTTGGCGCGCTAGCGAGTTTTTCCAAATTTTTCAATTTTTTAAAATTATTTTCTTGCCTCAAATATCAAAATAAAAATATCTTAACCAAGTTAGTCCAAAAATGATAAAGTATAGTAGTAATACTAAAATAAATTTTTAGTTTTTATTTTTAATCTAAACTAAATTTTAATATAATTTAATTAATTTATAAAGTAAAGTAGTAATACTAAAGTTTGATTTTTAATATATTAATCTCACACTTTTAATTTTATTTATAGTTTTAACTAATTAATTATATTTTATATTTATTAGGGATGAGAAAATGAGGTGGGCCGCCCACCAGATCACCCTCATTTTGGCGAGCTGGACTAGTTATTTTAGGCCATCGGTCTGTTTTGGCCCACCCTGTCAATTTGGCGGGCCAATGATGGGGCAGGTCGGCCTGCCAGTCCACCATTTTTTTTAAAAAATATTATAATATTTATGTAAATTAATAAAATAATTATAATAATTAAAATATAAAATAAATTATGAAGTAGAATTTATAAAAATAAACTTTGTTAAGAAAATAAAATAAACTTTTTCATGAATTTATTTGTCATTTATTTGTATAATAGCATAATATTGCCAAAAAATATAAAATAATTATAATAATTATTGACAATAATTATAGTAATATTGTCAAAAAATAATTATAATAATTAAAATATAAATAAAATATTAAGTAGAATTTATAAAAATAACTTTGTTAAGCAAATAAAATAAACTTTGTCATGAATTTATTTGTGTAAAAGCATAATATTGTAAAAAAAAATAGAACTAATTATGCAAGGTTTAATTTTTGTAATTCTTCTAAAATTAGACTTCTTCAAAAAATGAAAATTAATTTTTAAAATAAAATTTTATATTTTTTTCAAAAATAACTAAAAAAAAGTTTTCAAAATTTTGGCGAGTCAGCCCGTTGGTTTGCCGACCTGCCTAATGGCGGGATGGGACAAGCAATTTGGCCCGTCTTATTTAGGGTGGCGAGTCGACGGGTCACGCTGCCCCACCTCGCCTCGGCCCGACGGGTCAGGAAAGTGAGCCTAAATGAGTTAGCAGGGCAAAACCCCTATCTCGTCTTGCCAAAATTGTAATGGGTCAACCCGTTGAACGTGTCCCACTTTGTTATCACTAAAAATAACTCTGACAACATTATTGAAAGCTTATCTTAGTTAATGTCAGCAAAACAAAAAATTAGCCAACACCGAGCAAAAAATAACTTTGGTGGACTTTAACAAAAGAATAAATAGGCTTGAACAATTTCAAATTTTTACTATTTTATGAAATTTAAAATTCTATAATTTTAACTAATAAAAATACTTTAAAAAATTACTAAAATTTTTAATTCTCTAAAAACTCTTCATTCAAATAACATATTCCATGAAATCATTTGATGTTTTGTAACGAAATGAAATTTCGATTAAAAATCCTCCATTAAAACCAGGAACTTTTTTAAAAAAGAAAAAACATATTACTCCCTCCATCCTAGAGTAGGTGTCCTAATTGAGAAAAACAATTGTCTCAATATAAATTTTATATTTTATTTTAATATAATATTAATTTTTTAGTAATATTCTTAATAAAGTACTATTTGATTTTTTATATAATAAAATAAATTTTTTTATGTAAAATTACCACTCTCTTTCTTTATCTATGTATTAGGTTTTTTAATAATTTTGAATAAAACTTATTTTTGGATGAATATGTAATATAAAATGTGGATAAATTTTACACCTTTGATTAAATTTCTCATGTTTATTAAAAAGGTTGTCAAGGTAGCATTTGTTTCCCAAACCTTTTACTTACATTTGTTTTAAAACTATAGCTATTTATAAAGTTTTCAAAATAAGTTTGAGTTACTCAACTGACAAATGGGTATAGAAAATGGGTCAGACTGGACTCTAAAATTGGAGACCCAACTAAAAATGAGACGTTTTAGTCCCACTATGTAAATGCAGTTTCTTTTAACACTTTCTCATTTACTATTTGCACCTCCACAACAATTAAAATAATTTGAAAACTCCCAACATAACCTCACCTTGTTTTAACCTACTGGATCAACTAATCTAGAATATAGATTTTAAGGTGTTCTGGACTAGTTCATCCATAATGCCTTAAAATACATTTTCTAGATGAGTTGATTCGGAATGCAATAACCGGACATGGCCAAATGTATTCTAGATCAACCAATTAGGAACACAAAATAATCAATCTTCCAGATCAGTTGGTCCAGCACATAAATATGATATTACACTTTCAGATGAGCCAATTCAAAATACAATTGGCCATGTCTCTATTGCACTCCAGATCACCTTTATTCCAGATAACTTGATCTAGAATTAAAATAATGTATTCTGAATCAAGTGATTAAGAATATAACACCTTAAAATTTATATGCCAGATCAGTTGATCCGAAATATACACGAGGGTATATTGTTGGGGGGGAGGGCGGGGTTGAGTTATTTTAAATGTTGTAAGGGTGAGAATAGCAAATAAGGTGGAGCTAAAAGAAACTATTCTATGTAAATAGAGTTAGGTCAAACTGACAAGAATAAAAACATAAATATATAAAATTTTAAAATAAATAAATAATAATAATATAAATAATATATTGTCAAAAAATACATTTAACTGAAATTTACCTTATGAATCAAGCCTAAGTTTAGTATGTAGCGGTGCAATTAGTAAGTGTACATATTACCACCCTGTGGATCCAAATTCAAAGCATCAAACTCGGTAGCAAGCCTTTTATCTATAACCAAGAAGAAGAATAACTTTTCCTTTTTCGTTGCTTCTTGTCTTACCTTTTTGTTCAGTCAACAAGTATAAGTCTTCCTTTCTTAAATTGAGGAGCTAAAGTCTTGATTCGCATTAACTTAATAATTAATTAGGTATTTTTTTTTTGAAAATATCTATAGAAATTTATATTGAAACTGTAAATGCTAAGATGTTACAGGTTTTGATGATGTCAAAAGTGACAAAGAATGTTGATACAAAAGCAAGAAAACAAAAAGAACAAAACAACATTGACAGAGATTCAAGATAATGATAAGCTAGAAAATTAAATTAATTCAGTTATTGTAAAAGAATCTCTAAGAATTTGCATAAACTTAATTTGGAAAGATATCTTTTTTTATCAGTTCAAAATAATGAACTGGTAATCGATTACCAGGCTCTATAATCAATTACCAGAGGGCTTGTTATTCAAATTCTGAATTCAAAAGTGACAACGACACAATTTTTAAATCATGTAATCAATTACCATTTTTATGTAATCGATTACCAGAAAAGTTGTTATCACAAAATTTCAAAAAGTCACAACCTTTTATGAAAAGACACAATTTTTGAGTTGTGTAATCGATTACTAGTATATGTAATCGATTACCAGTAAGTTGTTATGAAAAGTTTGAAAAGTCACAACCTTTCATGAAAGAACACATCACTTTGGTTTTTGACACTATAAATAAGTGACTTTTCTTCTGTTTCAAAACACGAATTTTTCCAATCTTTTATAGAAAACAAACTCTTGGCCAAACACTTGCAAATTCCAAAAGAATTCTTATAGGATCTTCAAGTTGTATCATTTTCTCTTTAAGAGGGTTTCTTCTTCTTCTTCTTCTGATTACTCAGTGATTGTATTCAAGAGAGACTTCTTGAGTGAGAAAAGGAATCTCAAACACAGGGACAGGGCTCCCAAGGTGATTGAGGATTCATTGATTTGTAAAGTGATTTACAAATATAGTAAAAGCTCAAGTAGGGTTACTTGAGGACTGGACGTAGGCAAGTGGATTGACCGAACCAGTATAAAAAGAGTTTGCATATTTCTCTTCCCTATACTCATATATATTTATTCTGTTTTCATATTTGAATACTTCACTTTCATTTTCAAACATTCTAATATAAAATCAAAGAGAAAGAAACCTAAGTTTAAATTTTTTATCTACTTAATTCACCCCCCCTCTTAAGTAAACTGAGACCATTTGTTCAACAGAAACCCCCTACTCAACTGTAACAAGGAAACAATCTAAAGGGAGTTTAACTTAATGTGTTAGGAAAAGTGTGCAATGTAACACCTTAAATTTATCATCAAGGTTAGTAAATAAAGTATTAGGAATTAATTCTGTATGTAATCACTTTTCAGATTTGTAGAAGATGTAGAAATGAATCTTGTATATAACCAATTAATGAGGTAGATTAATGGAAAATTAGAAAGAATTTTAATTCAAAGATTTTAAGTCCCTTGAGTCAGACAAATCTACTCAACAAAATTTATGCCAATTTAGAGGGTCGGTGAGGCGGTGGAGGAAGTTTCTGGTATGGCGATTATAGGAATTTCGCCTGACAAAATCCAATTCGCCAGCAAATTTTTCCATCTCAAAAACTACAAATAGATGCCTTGGGTCAGTGGAGAAAAGGTATCATTCTGAGGAAGTTATAGAGAGAAAATTATTCTGAATTGAGAGAGATTCTAGTGAGAGAAAGAGAGATTCTAAAGAAAGTGAGCTAGGAGGTACTTCTATTGAGAAAGATTTAAGCTATTGCGGATCTATGCCACCCATAATCAAGCCTCTTATCAAGGTAAGGGGGAGTGAGATTTATAAACTGTAGGGGGTGTTACTCTTAATAAATTATGTATGTTTATTGTTTTCTGTTAAGTTATTTCTTGATCGATGTTGTTTACTGCTTTGTTATATATTTGTTTAATCTCTTTATTACCCTCCAAATAACCTTCTGGTCATTCACTCTAGATAATCTTCTGCTTGCGGTTAGTGTTCTCTCCAGATAACCTTCTGGTCATTTCTTTATTATCCTTCGGATAAATTTCTAGTCATTCATTCTAGATATCCTTCTAGTTGTGATTGTTATTATTCTCCAGACATTGTTCTGGTCCTCTATTTATGATTTTCAATTTTTTTTCATGATTTCTCTATGTGTTACTCTTGGTTGATTATAAGTAAAGTTATTGAGTTTCATAAATAAAGATTTTATGAATGATGATAGAAATGCTTTTTAGAAACGTTTATGAAATTATTCTTGAAATGAGAGATCTTGAATTTGTATACATGTTTAAAAAGATAATCAAGTGTTAAAAGAAATGAGTAATTATAATGATAGGAAGGCAAATTGAGTATGCTTTGTGGTTGCGATTTAATCCGATCTTCCACATCAGAAAAGATGTGTTGTAGTAAATACTATATTAATTTTTATGAATATTAATATGATGCATGATGAATTACTCATTATCCATTCTTGTCTAATGCTCATACAAAGTTTAATTATTTTGTGAATTATGATGCATGATGAAAGTAGTGATACTTGAATTATGATTGAGGGTGTTGTAATTCAGTATAAATTGTTGTATAATCTATGGTTATAAAACTAATATTCCTTGAGAATTTCATGAGATGTGGTAAGGAGAACTTAGTGAAAAGTCTAGGTTCCTCGGTAAAGGTCCTATGTAAAATGTAGGATTATATATCCTTGGATTGTGGTAACTAAATGAATATTCCAGATGTTGATGTTTGAACTGAGAATGTTTCATTAGGTGGGTGAACATTCAGTGGAGTTTATGTTAGTACTTGGATGGAGTATTTGTTTATTTAAAATTTCAACAAATGCTCAGCATCTCATGAGTGGTGGGGTATATTTTGCTTTGGCCATATTTGGGGGCCAGTTAAGGTGTTGGACAGGTGGTCCAATTTGGCAGTTGGCCAAATATTATCATAGACAGTTGGCCTTGGGCAATTAGCCCAATCCCTCAAGAGAATTATTGTACCAATTGGGTAAGATATACAACTACAATCACTTCCCAAACAAGACCCTTGATGGTTGGGGTGAATCATCATGGTGGTCATGGATCCATACCTAAAGTAAGTGGAATTGAGTTTAGTGTTGAGTTGAGTGAGATTAATTTATGTGTTGAGATTTTAAGGAACTGAGTCCTAGGATGAATCTAGACCTCGTTGTCTATATAGTTTATCAAGATTAATATTTATGGTTTATAATCATCTCACTCATTTATGTGTTTGCTTTGTATGTTCTTTTCATATGTGTTTGTGATGTGATTAGAAGAGGAGCCTGATCAATCAACGGAGATGAAAACTGCTGAAGATTTCTTATATGCTTGAATTATTGTGTAATGATGTTATGTACTACGTTACTTTAGTTTATTTTCTATCAAAGGTACACTGCTCTGAATTAGGTAAATTGGGGTTGTAGTTATGATGTATTAAGATATTTTGAACAAGGATTTTGTAATCAATGTTTCTCTCATATTTATATTAAGAAGATTATGGTTCTTTATATTATTTCAAAATTTTGAAAATTCCCATAATTGTGTTGATTACCTTTGACAAATTTTTCATAAAATTCATAAATGAATAGGGTTGAGGTTTGGGTCATTACATGCAATTCAATAAGAGCATCTCTAATGAGAGGTTCTTAAGTGGATTATTTAACATTAAAAATATTATTTGATAGTGAGTCTCATAATGTTGGGTTGCTTAAAATTTTAGAGAGTTGTTTATATAATACTTTTATATAATAACTCTTTTATATTTTAAGTAACCCAATATTGTGAGACCCATATTAAAATAATACTTTAATGTTAAACAGCTCATCTAAAAACCTCCTATTAGAGGAAAGTAAAAAACCTTAACCTCAGGCGCAACTCGACATGGGTCCTCCAATTTAGAAATTCTAAGTTATTGGGAAATTCTGACCTTATTAATAGGGAATTCATATGAATTATTTTATTAATGATGTAGAAGAATAAGGGAAGATGAGAATAATTATTATTCTTTTGTTTTAGATAATCCATTATTGGAAAAAGGGTTACATTTAGTAAATTGTTTTTACTAAATATATTCTCGTGCCTTAATCTTTCTTTTCCTCCAATATTTCTTCTTTTTCTCAATTTATTTTTCTTTCTCTAGGAATCACTTCTTTCTCTCTCCCTCACCTCTATTCTATCTTGCTTTGCATGGTTAAGGTTTCATTGACAAAATCAGACGCAATCTCTTCCATTGTTCTTGATTTTAAGAGGTGATCAGTATAGGTATGTCTTATTGTAGTTTTCTTAACTTCTTTTTGTTCATTTTCGATCCTGTCGTTCCTTTTGAAAAGGGATTTTCTTTGAAAAGGGATTTTCTTTGAAAATCCTGATTTCTAAGGTTCCTATTTAATATGAAATTTTTGTCATGTTTCTATGTAATTTCTTCAGGTGGATTTTTCTATTTTATTTTAAGTTGGCTTTGGAAGGGAAAAATAGGTAAAAGGAGTTGAAACCTTGCTTGTATTTTGATTAATTATATTGTGGTTAAAGTAGAATCAATAGGAGGTGATTGATTGAGCTATTGAGTTGAATTTGATTATTATGAAAAATTGATAATTTTGGTGATAAATGATAGTTATTGATGATTTTGGGTAATGATGTATGTTTATTGATGACTTGGTGATATTGGATGTTTATTGGTGATTTTGAGTGATTGTTGATAGATTATGTTGTGATTCATATTGTGGTGATATATGAAATGAGATGAGTTGTTGGAATTGTGTTTGTGGATGATTGATGATTGTAATTCATTGATAAGAAATATTAGTGAATTGTGTTGTAGGTTGTTATGAGCAAGTAACAAAGCCCATGAAGTGATACATTGAATTAGGGAGGTAGATGGGTTTAAGTGATCTTGGTGCTATGACCATGTTTCAGAAGATGATGCAGTGTTAGGATCCTATGTCGAGTGATGATACACTGGTGTTAGGGCGTGTCGAGAGATGATACACCACATGATATACTTATATAACAACGTGATGCAATGTTATGGCCTTGTTTTAGGCGATGATACACTAGGCATCCATTGATTATTCAATGAGTATGCTCAGACTTCAACTGATTATTGGATAGGTCATATAGCTACCAGATACCAATATGGGGGAAGTCAGATGAGCCACTACCTTGGTATCTGAATTCAATGAAGTGATTCTTTCTAGAAAAACATCAGTTGTGCGTTGTGCTTACTTGTGTTTAGGTGGAGCATAAATGTGATTGATTTGTTGTGAGTGCTTATGCTTAGGTGAAGTATAAATATGATTGATTTGTTGTGAGTGTTTGTGTTCAGGTGAAACATAAGTATGATTGATTGGTTGTGAGTACTTATATTCAGGAGGAACATAAGTATGTTTGATTGATTGTGATATTTAATTAATGTTTTATTGATTGTGATATTTCACTAATGTTCAATTGAATTCTTTGAATTATATGCTTACCCTTGCATTGTATGTGTATTTCGTATGACTATGATGATTGTGCTTTGCAGGGAGTAGATATTAGTGATGACGGGGGGAGTTAAAAACTAGCAGGGTTGGCAAAGGATCAGAGGCAATCATGGAATTACATGTTTTGTAATAGAACTAGTCCTAAGTATGTACATGAATTACTAAGAATAACTAAGTTTGAATGAATGAAATTATGTTATGTATGAGTTGTGTAATAATTAAGTTTTAATGGAGAAATGACATTTTATGCATCTATGTAGTGTAAATTAGGTATTGATTATGTTTTGACTGTGAAAGAGCATGTAATGTATATGTATAGATGATATGTAAAGGAATTTGTTCAGTGAAAAAAAAGTATATTTATGTATGGTGGAATGGCAGGGAACAAGTTTTAGTAATTATATAACAGAGATGCTGCTATCTACATGATTCAGCTGGACGACGAGTCTCGCCCAGCAGGCTTTAACCCCTGTTAGGATTATAATATAACTTTGCATCCAAAGAGAGGTTTCCTCCCGTGCAAAGTTGTCTCATATTGGTATTTGTGCCTAGCGAGAGGTCTCACTGAGCAAGGTGCCTTTACTGGAACAATTTGAGACAGAGTTCTCATTAGACAACAACTGTTGTTGGGTGAGCTATTGTTGTGTTTAATAAGTTATATTTTATTTTAAATTTTGAAATTATTTAGACATTTGATGATATTTCAAGTATATTGTGTTGTAAATTTTATATTGGGTATTATGTATTTCAAATTATATGAAGAACAATTTAGATTATGTGAATAAAGGGTATACATAATAAAAGTAATATGGGTTGTTACAATTATCACACTCATAAAGTACAATATCTTTATTTAATGAGCTTTGGGTTGTTAAAAATACTATTTATTGTTAAGGTTTCATTTAAAGATGATTAGTCATTGACTTAGGTATTTGTAAAACTTAATACATTAGTGAATATATGTAAACATATGATTGAAAAATATTACAAATATAGGCTTGAATTTGTAAAATAAATATATTTAAAAAATTAAAATATTAAAGCAATTATAATTTAAAAGGGAGTGAACTTCAAAAGTTATTATTTAGTGGTTGTAGTTTCACATGGCATGGAACTCTAAACATAAGAAGAAAAATACGACTTCATTTAAATCCTAACTATCGAATCAAAATCTTCTCTTGCTTCATTGGATTTTGTTAGGGAAAAAAAAGCGTAACTTTCTAATAAAGGATATATGTGGAAAAATTTTATATAATTATTTAGATTAAAAATAAAAATAGTAACAAAAATAGAAATAAAATAATTTTTTGCAAGAGAAAATTAAATTATCTACAAGTTAAAAAATAACTTTTAAATTATCTATAAGTTAATTATCTACCCTAATTAACTTTTAAATTGCTTATAGAAAAGTTATTCAAACATTCCAAAACTCCACCATTCTTCAAATTTCACCAAAACTTGTTTATTATGTATTATTTTGTGTTAAATTAACGAATATGGTTGGGTGAATAAAATTAAAAATAAGTATATATATTATCTGTACCTTCTACTTTCCCATCCTTTGAATCATACAAGAGGTACTCAGTAAGAAGAACCACAACCTAACCACCACATACCTCAGGCTAGAACTCGGCACTTCAACCTGAGGTCCCACAACCCGACCACCAACCTGAAAAAGGGTAACTCGACCATACTTAATAAAGGAAACTAGGAACCTTCCCTACACTTAAAAAAGGTAACTAGGAACCTCCTAATGTTATAAAAAACTTAGGCATACCCCTAAAAATAGGTACGCTCTTTATTCACTCCCAACTCTCACTTGCTACGATTCACATTGACTTAAGCGTCAGAGTCCCTTTTGCAGGTACATATCTGTCTCCAGGAGCTAGCGACGTATGCAAGAGAAATCACAGTGTTCTATCCAAACCTGGTAAGAATATCTGACGTCGTCTGTGGGAAGAAAAAATTCCCACAACCATAAATCCAATGGTACAAACTCGTGGTTGTCAATCACGGGACACCATGAGCGACGCTAATGCCTTGGATACTCTCAAGCGACAAATGGAAGAAATGGCGCGAAGACAAGAGGAGGCGCTACAACCCCTCAAAGAAGAAAATGTAGACATGAAGATAACAATACAGGACCTACAAGCTAGACAATTGGACATGAACACAGATCCGCAGGCGCAACTAATGAAGAGAATTCTGACCTCTCAAACAGATATACCCTAGAAGAAAACACTCATCCTCGATGCACAGGGAAACGACCAAGAGAAGACAATCACCACGAGGACTCATCTGAAGATACATCTATGAGCCGGCACCACTCCGTTAGAGGTCACCCCCGTGGGAAAAACACCGGAAGGTCCTCCTTGAAAAGAGCAAGTCCCCTTCCAAGCAGGAGAGAACGACGACATCCCTTCGTTGACGAAATCCTCGACACCCCTCTCCCTCGAGGGTAGAGGCCCATAACAGTCAAACCCTAAAAGGGGAACTCCAACCTTGACGACCACATCGAAGCGTTTTTAACACAGGTAAACCTGTACTCCAATAATGATCATGTCTTATGCATGATGTTCCCAACTTCTCTCAGAAGTACAACTCTGAACTGGTGGTCTCGGCTCCCCCCAAACTCGATAGACACCTTCGATACGATTGTGAACAGGTTCGTGGCACACTATGCAGCGTAGTGACCAAAAAGGATGACAGTCGGCGACCTGATCAGGCTACAATAGAAAGAAGACAAACTGCTACACACCTTCACAAAATGACTCTCCTAAATGCTCACCTAGATTACAGACCTGAAGCCTAGGGTTGCCCTCCATTCTGCATTGGGAGCACTCAAACCAAGACGCTTCGTTGACAGCGTGTCAAAGCAACGACCGAAGACGCTAGAACAGTTCCTAGAATGATCCACCAAGTATGTCAACATGGAGGAAACTTCATCCCGACGATGAGACCTCCGACAATCCCTAAGCAGCAAAAAAGAGCACAGACCACCATGACTAGTAAAGGATGGAAACCACCCCAGACCTTTCTCAGATAGAGATTTCAAAAGGACGGGCCCTCGTCAGCCAAGATACACTACCTACACCCCCCTCACCGAGTCATGCACGAAGGTCTTGGAGGAAGCCTTCAACACAGCAGTCCTCAAGCTCCCCTAGCCCGCCCCGTCCAACAAAGGAGCCAACCAAGGCAAGCATTGCAAATACCACCAGAACTATGGTCACACCACCGAAGAATGCATAGCCCTTAGAGATCACATAGAAAAGATCATCCAACAAAGACACCTTTGTCAGTTCGTGCAAAAGAGCCAAACCGATGCTAGGAATCGACACCACAGAACAACTCAGGACCATCCTAGGGAAATACGAGAAGCTCGGACCTGCAACACCGAAGAGAAGAGTGAAGCCTCCCCCGATCAGAACATACAGTACAGCTTGTGACACAAGTCCGCAAGATCATCAACACCATTGCTAGCGGCTTTTCTAGTGACGGGACTTCCAGCGCTGCTAGGAAACACCACCTGAGACAGTTAAAAGCAGTAAACATGGTCTCGAACTCACAGACCCTCCCCGTTATGATCATACCACCTATCACTTTTGATGACTCCGATTTTGTGAAAGTCAAATCCAGACATGATGACCCCATGGTTATCACGGTCGTCATTGAAGACTAAGAGGTTTGCAAGATCCTCGTTGACCAAGGAAGCTCGGCATACATCCTCTACTAGGAAACTTTCAAACGACTAAACATAAGCAAAGGCCTAATCAAACCCTACCCTGATCCTCTACTTGGTTTCGCAGGGCAGCACGTCCACAGCCGCGAATACGTAAAGTTCATGACAACCTTCGGTGAAAGAGAATTGTCCTTAACCATACCAGTATGCTACATATTGATCGACGCAGACACCTCTTATAACGTACTACTCAACCCCAGGAGACACGATGCGACTCTCCTTAATCGTAGCCCACAAGTCACAAACCGAAAGGTCAGCACTGAGCATCAAAATTTTCACTTCCACCATAGCTCGGCGGAAGCCCTCCTCCAAAGCACATAACATCAAGCTACTCGACTAATCCTCCTTCGCCTCCTTCATGTGCAACACCTCCTTCTTCAAGGTCGTCTTCTCTTTCTCCAACCAATCCCTGATTTTGGCATCACGAACCCTCTCCACCTCTCTCTCCCTCTTCTCAAGAGACCCTCAAACCTCTCGCAACTCGGTTTTCTACAACTTGTTCTCTTTCAAACGCTGAGCAACCACAACCTCCAGGCCAATCACCTTCCCCTGCTTAACCTTCAAATCCAAGTTCGCCTTAGCCGCCACCTCCATGGCCACACTCCTTTCCTCAATCAACCTCTTCTTCTCCTCTACCACCCTCTTATTTTCCTCCAAGTAAGCCTTCATCTTCTTCTCGGCATCTACAATCTTTCCCTGATAATGACAGATGGTCGACAAGGAGTGTAGCAAGAACACCTCAGCAGAGTCAAGGAAGCCTTCAGCCCCCGCAAACTCCATCATCCTTCGATCTTCCTTTGACACCAACTTCTTGTTCAGCAGAAACTGCACAAACGTTAGGTCAGTGTTCCAAAGAGACGAGGCCTTAGGCGTCACCGTGCAATGATTCAACCAAGCCACCCGCTTCTTGTGGTAGGGATACACCATCTGCCCATGACGCGGAGTCACCCCCCTGTGCACCAACAAAGAAACAATGACAAACACCACCATTACACAACACTCGCATAAAACACATCTAAACCACTCTGCCCAGAAGAGGAAGTCAGGACCATCGCCAACGAAGGGGCAACAGCAGCAGCAGAAGCCAGCAGGGCGGTAGTCGAAGACGACCCCCCTGTAGGACCAACCTCACCAGAGGGTCGCACCTCCACTAAAGCCTCCGAATGCACCCTCTTGGGATGCTGAGGAGCCACAGGAGCATTCCTCCTCTTCTGATGCTTGCGCATCAGCTCTTCCGTTGCCTTAGCTGCCTTCTTTTTCTTGGAGGCGGACACCACCATTACGCAGGGAGTCACCCCCTTGTGCACCAACAAAGAAGCAATGACAAACACCACCATTACGCAACACTCGCACAAAACACACCTGAACCACTCTGCCCAAAAGAGGAAGTTAGGACCATCGCCAACGAAGGGGCAATAGGAGCAGCGGAAGCCAGCAGGGCGGTAGTCGAAGACGACCCCCCCTGTAGGACCAACCTCACCAGAGGGTCGCACCTCTATTAAAGCCTCCGAATGCACCCTCTTAGGATGCTGAGGAGCCACGAGAGCATCCTTTCTCTTCTGACGCTTGCGCATCAGCTCCTTCATTGCCTTAGCTGCCTTCTCTTTCTTGGCAGCGGACACCAAGACCCTCATAGCAGCAAAATCAAAATTTTTCATGATCACTGCAAACAAACAGAACACATCAACAACAATCCATAAAACTACACATAAGAAAGTACACAAAAACAACACTCACGCCTCAAGGCACTATCTACGTCAACAGAGTATTCTAAGTCTAGCACCGCCTTCACACTCATCCAACGGGGAAACTTGTTAATAATGGCTATGTCCTTCTTGTCCTCCTCCGAAAGCAAGTGCTTGACCCTCGATTTAAACCGACATGGGCGTTGTTGCCAATACAAGGAAAACCAAACCGAGCACCCATCCTCTTTGAAAAATAGCTTACGATTATCCTCGTAGGCCGGGTTCGCCTTCACCCTAAAGAAATTAGACTTAAAGCTCTTCCACAAGCTATTCAATAGCGTAAATAACAGGCCCGTATTGACACCCCGTCATAAACACCCAACCTACCTTAGTGTCCTCCCCACCCTTCACTTAGTAAAATATAGAAACTTGTTGATCAAGGGCACTATACCGAGCAGCTTGCACAAAATTTTGAAACCTCACAAAAAACCCTAGTTGTTAGGATGCAACTGTGTCGGCGCCACGTTGAGCTCAAACAAAACTTCACACTGAAAATTCGAAAAAGTGAGAGTCGCCTCGGCATGGCGGAACAAGTCAGTCGACATATATGTGAACACCTTCTCCCATTCAACGACTCCCAAATACACCCTCTCGTCAGTACCACAGACCTCCACCAACACCTAATTCGGCTGATCCAAGTCGGAGCATATACTCACCTCAGCCTGCAGCTTTTTCAGATCCCTCTCTGAAGTCATCAAGTTGGGATACGACCTTACCTTGTCTGCCACCCAATCATACCCAACCCTAACAAGTGGTGGAAAACCCTCTCGTCCCTCCTCTTACTTTTTCCTTTCGCAACAACTGGCACGAACGAACCTCCTTCCATAACTCCCTCTTGCTCATCATCACTCTCCTCAAGCAACACCAACCTTCAACGACGTTTAATCGCGCCACCCCCAGCCCCCACCCCCTTTGAACCCTCGAACCCAGCGGCAGCACCACGAGCCACCTCCACCAACTCCTCCTATAAACTCGTGCCACCAGCACCATCCCTTCCCATAGTAGCGCAAGAAAATGGCCCCTTCATTAAACGTGCAAACTCTTCCTCGTCCATAAGACTCAACGAACCCAACAAACGTTTTGACCTGCTCTCCGCACTTATCCCCTCTACCTCCCTCTCAACCATAGACTCTAGTAAACCCTCCGAAGAACTCTCATCCCCACTCGAAGAAAAACCCATGGGAGCTAGACATGCTACGAAAACCAGAAACTTGCAATGATATATACCAGGAAGTGCAACACGCAAATGGGAGGCAACCAGAGAGCAGCATGGACAACTCCAACGAGCCACCAACAACTAGGGACGCAAGAATAGGAAAACTTGCACAATACGCCACCTATATAACAAACATATAGGTGAGATTATTCACCTTTCTGCCCAACAGTAAAACATCACTTCGAATTTCCCACCACTCAGGATACGACACGTATTCCCCCACCCCACCCGCCCCTTGTACTCTTTACAGCCTTTTTGGATTTCTCGACACAGGACACGTCATCCTCAAGGCTAGGGGGGCATGTGTGCCCTCTACCTCCTCGTCTTCAGAATCATACAAGAAGTACTCAGTAAGAAGAACCACAACTCGAGCACCCCGCACCTCAGGCCAAAATTCAGCACCTCGACCAGAGATCTCACGACCCGACCATCAGCCTGAAAAAAGGTAACTCGACCATACTTAAAAAGGAAAACTAAGAATCTTCCCTACACTTAAAAAAGGTAACTAGGAACCTCCTAATGTTATGAGAAACCTAGGCACACCCCCCAAAAAAGGTACGTTCTCTATTCACTCCCAACTCTCACTTGCTACAACTCACACTGACTTGAACATCAAAGTCTCTTTTGCAGGTACACACTTGTTCTCCGGAAGCCAACGACATACACAAGAAAAATCACGGTATTCTATCCAAACCTGGTAATAACATTATCATTCCCTAAACTTAACTTATCTTACTTTAGTTTTTCAAAGTATACTAATATAATCATTTAGGTTCATTCGACTTTTAAATTTTAGACTAAAATGAAACAAAATGTATTTTTAGAAATGAGTTTTATTTTTTTTTTAACTTTCATAAACTAAAGCAATAATGTCTCATTTTTTTACCTTTTCATATTCATCCAAAAGATAATTTTTATATTGTAATTGTACTTACCTAAGAAAGTAAATCAAGTTCTCCCGAAGTTCACTAGATAGAATATAGTCGAGTTCGTGCAAATAAGACCCCGACGCTGAAGTTCGTGAGTGTGTATGGTGTTTTTTATTTAATTGAAAGACTTACGATGCCTCCTTTGCTTTTATGTAAATATAGTAATGGGAATGATTGATTAACATATAAAAGGTAACAAAAAAATAATAATATTGGGTTTATAAATGGTAATAAGGGATAGATAATAAAATTCATTGATTTTGTCCCAAATATCTTTAGCAGAGTTCTTGGTGGGTATTCAGTGATTGCCACACTAAGTTTGGGTTCTGCGTGAGGAGTCGTATCTGATCTGATCATCACACTGTGAGATCGTGCTAAGTTGTGGATGTGCATCGACCATGTGGGAGTGTACCGAGCCACGAACGAGGGTTGCTTCGAACACCGAGTATAACCTCAAGTAGCATGGTAATATTTTGATAATTAGACTGAATTGATTGGTTTGACAAAAAATCAATCCCTTGTGTAGATCAAATTAACCATAAAATCGACCATTTACTGAATTATTATAAAATTGATTAAACTAACATTAAATGGGTAGAACCAGTTTATCTAGTTTACAAATTGATTTTTTTTTTTTATATATAAAAAGGGCCATTTTTTTCAGTTAGTAAACTGGGTTATACACCATTTTTTTATTAAGTTCACCTTTAATACCAAATTTACTAACAAATAGATTTAGTAAGATTGACTTTTTTATTTTTTAATTGCCTTTAAAATGCATATCTAAGGTTTTAATTATATGTTATAATTTGCTTTATAACTTACTAGTGAAAATACAAGTGCGATTGCACATGTGTATTTGCATTTCTATTTTAATATGTTATAATAATTTTAGGGTTTTAATTTAATATTTTTTGTAAATTTTATATTTTGAAATATATGATTGACATGTTTTGAAATATAATTTAATTGACATGTTTTGAAATATATTTTGTTAATTTTATATTTTTTGTTTATGATAACATGATAAAAATATGTCAGATCATTAGTGAATATGTTAAATATGCAATGAATATGAAAAAATGGAAAGAGGAGAGAGAGTTTGAATAGAACTCAAAATATTGTCACGCATGTGTATTTGCATGTTTATTAAAAATATTTATCATAAAATATATACATATATTAATTATGTTTAAGGAAGATTGACTTGTGATAAGATGGAAACTGTGAAAATATGCAAATGTTAATAAAGAGAAGTTATATTTGTAAAAGTAGGAACAATCATAAAATGTTTAGAAGGTAAAATAATCATAAAATGTAGACAACAAAAGGTCATATTCCTATTATATAATATATAGTAAATATATAATATAATATCATATATTATAAATTATAGATATAGTTGAATAATTATGTATGTTGGATATCAATATTATAAAGTAGTATTTTGATTAAAGTTGGTCTAGTGGTAAGTTTACATGTGAAGTGAGAGGTTGTGCGATCAAGTCATATGGACAATTATATATGTTGAATATCAATATTATAAAGTAATTTTTTTTGTTAAAGTTATAAGGTTGGTCTAGTGGTAAAATTTACATTTGGGAAGTAAGAGGTTGGATTCAAGTCTTTTTTGTGACAAATTAACTTATCCTTTAATTTTAAAATAGGTGTAAGGGTAGAATAAATATTTTAAAAAATGGAGGTCAAAAGAGATATTCCATATTAATAGTATAGATAATCAAGGAGGAAGTACCTATAATTTATTATACTTTAATTTTTAACATTATAATTATCATGTTATTTTTTTAATATTATTTAATATAATATATTAGAAATAAAATCTTATTTTATTAAAATTGGTTTAATAGTTAAACAACTAAACCGTACCGGTGCTTTCACTTACGGTTTTGAAAGTAATGGCATGTAGGTTTCACTAATGTTTTAATCATCATTAGATGTCTCTTTCACTTCCTGTTTAAGTTCCTATAAAAATTAAGTAGTTATTACTTTTTTTCTTATTTTAGTTTATGTTCCAATTATGTAATGATTGACTAACAAATATTGAAAACTTACAGGATGTTTTCCAAACAATGATTAAAATATCTATAGAAAAATACTCATATTCAAACAGAAATTTTAAAGTTGGGAATGAAAAATTATTAATCGAGGGAAATGAGAAAAAAAAAATTTCAATTCGGTATAAAAGAAATAGTAAAGTATGATGCCAATTGATTAGTTTCATCTATTTATCTTTTCAATTCAAACATACATAAAAAGCAAAAAAATCAAAAGAGATAGATGCTTTTAAAAGTATTCTTATTTTATTAGCAAAGATAATAAATATATAAATAATTTTATAATTGTAATATTTTAATTTATAATTTTTACTTTTTTTCTCTCCATTTTTATTTTGAACTAATTTCTTTTCAACCGAACAATTCCAATTTACATATTTCTTTCCTTCCTTTTCTTTTTTTTTTCTTTTATAACACTTATTTCTTTTTCATGAAACCGAACATAATCTTGTAAAAATTAAAAAAAAAAAAAATCACACCATAACTTAAAAATAAAAACAAAACTAGCCAAAATTTCTTCCGAAACGCTAAAAGGAAATTTTAGGCTAACAAAATTACATTTTTTTCAAACCTATTCTTTAACATCTGTTCTTTTTATTTTTTTTGTATTTTATTTTTTATTTTTCTTTTAATTTCTTCTTCTTCTTCTTTTCTTTTTCATTTTCAATTATTTTCTTTCTTCTTCCCTTTTTATTTTCTCTTTCTTTTTCTTTTATGATATTTTATTTTTATTTATTTTCTTTCTATATTTCTATTTTACTTTTTGTTCTTTTCTTTTTATGTTTTTTATTTAAAATTTTTATATCTTATTTCATTTTTCATTTTCTCTTTTATGTTTTTCAATTTTAATTTTCTTATTTTCTCAATTTATTTTTTATTTTTATGTTATTTTATTTTTATGTTATTATATATATATATATATATATATATATATATATGTGTGTGTGTGTGTGTGTGTGTGTGTGTATTAGATATGTGAAAAATTATTTTATTGATTATATTTTAATATTTACAAATAATTTTAAATTTATTTTTATGCTTTTTCTTTTTATTTATTAATGTACTATTTTCACCTTATATTTATTTATTATATTTTATATTTTATATTAATAATATGATAAAAAATAATTTATTAAATACATGTGAATTTATTAAAATATAATTTCAAATTAATTATGTAAAAAATCTTATATTATTTTTTAAAAAATATTCTTTCTTTTTAATTTTTTCTTATTTTCTGTATATCTATACTATTATAATTTTATATTAAATATATATTAATATATTACAAAATAATTTTAAATTAACTTCATAAAAAAATCTTAAATTGATTTTTAAAAAATTTATTCTTTATTTTTAATTTTTTTTATTATGTTATATATATATATTATTTAATATGTAAAAATTAGTTTATTTAGTATTTAAAAAATAATTTTTAATATATATTAGATATGTTAAAAATTAGTTTATTAAATATATTTTAATTTTACGAAATAATTTTATATTTTAAATTTTTTATGTACGATATAAACGATTATATTATTCGCAAAAAAAGGCTGTAAAGTGATGTTTAACTAATATTTATTTAATATTATTAATGGAATAAAAATGTTTCATTCTCTTCCAAGTGCAAAATTTTATTATGCCAATAGTATCACCCATACCCATGAACGAAATCAGTCTCTAACCAAATAAGTAGAAAGATATTGAACCATTGTTTCTAATTCAAGAAAATAAATAAATAAATAAATATATAAAATATAATTTATTAAACATATTTTAATGTAACAAAGTCTTAAATTATTTACTCAATAATATTATAAATTGAATTAATTTTACTTTTTTATTAAAGATTCCAAATATCATTGACGAGAGATAATTAATCCTATTCATATATCATCATTATTGATAATTTTTTTTTATTTAACATAGTTGTATTTACAAAAATATTTTAAATTAAATCTTTTTTAATTTTTTTGGTTTTCTTCTTTTTTTATTTTTTTTATATTTCTGTCTTAACTCAACGATTGCCTTTGGGTTTCGAATTCGATATGGGGAAGGAGCGTTGTTGTTTTTGAGGTCTCGATCGTTTACATGGACTCACTTCTCATTTCATTTGTGGGCGTTTACATGGACTCACTTCTCATTTCATTTGTGGGAATTTGATGATCTATAAACTGTCTTTCTTCATTATTTTTATTTTTATTTATTCTTTTATATTTTTTACACTTCTGTATTTTATATGTTAAAATGTAATTTATTGAATATATTTTAGTATTTCACAAAATATACTTCAATAAAAGTATATTAAATTAAATTTATATTAATTTTTAGGCAGTATATACAACAATATCAATAACAAAAGAAATCATGCTTGATTAATATTTATTTATCAATATTTGTCAAATACTACTAGGGGGAGAAGTTATGTTTAATTCTCATGTGTAAAATTTTCTTTGACCAACAATAATCATACACTATTGATAGTGAAATTAGTCTTTGATGCAATAGGTTGGACCACACTCACTTTGCAATCTTTCTTCCAAGACAACAATATATAAAATAGAACAAATGTACTACAAAACGTTAATAAATAGTTTTGTTACAAAAGATTTTTAAATTTGCTTACTCAATAGTATCATAAATTAAATTAATTTTCCACTGAGAGGAACTAGGAGCATTCGCAACACTGGTGAAGGAAGTACCTTCCCACCAGAAGCAACAGTACTTTATCAACTTTTACCATTGAGTAACTTTTTTATTGATGCTTCCCTGAACAAAGTTGCTTTAGCTAGCAACTTTCCAAAGTTAAAAACATAATAAAAATTCATTTCTATGTTGCCATTGCTGCAATGGTAGGTGTTTTTTTTTTACTTTTTTGTATTTTTTTTATGTTTTGTATATAAATAGGGCTGGTTAAAAATAAAAATTACATATCTAAATATTTCAAACTTCTCTCTATCACTCTCAAAAATTTTTTAACTTCTTTTCATTCATTGGATTCAAACCAAAATCAAATTATCAACAACTCACAACTCCAAATTACCAAAATTCTCCCCATTTACCCAACCTAGAAAATATTTTTAATATCCTAGATTCCCATTTCATCCATATCAATTTCATATGTATAAATCACCACCAATTAACTCATCCATGCATCAAGGATCTTCAATGGGTACTAGTGGTGACCAACGTAATGAAAGAGAGCACGTCACACCATCTGACTTCGCATCCGAGTCTCAAACTCCACCATTTTCTACCCAAATTGAGTCAGAGAATATTGTGGACAATGAAGAGGGAGGATAGGAAGAATAAGAAGCATCTGAAAGACAACAAATATCATGTTTCTATGCAAAGGAAGATGAATATCTCGTCGATGCATGGCTAAATGTTTCAAAGAATCCAATTGTGGGGGTAAACAAATAAAAGTCAACTTTTCAAGCAAACATTGAAGATAGTTACAATAAATATCGTGTACAACACTTGAAGAAGAAAAATTGGTCAAAACTAAAATATTGATGACAAAAGATCAACGTTGGTTGTGCTAAATTTTTAGCTTGTTACAAAAAAAGAATATCAAAGAAAGAAAAGGGGCAACTCGGAGTCTAACATCATGCAAGATGCGACAAAAAGTTAAGTTTCAAATTGAAAACGTATGGGATATATTGAAGAAACAACCTAAATGTTTGGCACAATTTGAAGAATCAAGTAAGAGAACAAAATTTATGCTTTTGGAGAATATTCATCCTGGTCTAATGCAGATACACCTTCAAGTTATGAGTCAACATCACTTACCATAGATCATAATAGGGACAAATGCAACAAAGAAGATTGCAAAAGAAAAATCTTCTAATGTTGATCTCACTGCTATGGAAGAGGTACTCAAGAACAAAACAAAAAAATTAAAAGATATGGTACATGTTAAGCATGAATGCAATAGGTTGAATGCAATAGGCTGCGGGACGAAGAGATCAAGTTCAAGAACAAAGAATTTGACATGCATGTTAGCATATTAGTCTTGACAGAACGACGAAAAAATAAGTTTTGAAAATCAGAGAAGTTGCTACCAATATTCATTTAGGAAAATATTGAAAAAACTTTTAAAGAAAATGGTCTATGAAGCCAAATTTTGAGTTCGAGAGTCTATTACACACGTAAGAAAGGTATTAGTACCCTATAACGTTCGTATTAAGGACGATTACCTGTAGTTAAATGTGAAAAATATTATTGAAAATTTTATTTTAAACAAAAATATTATTAATATTTTTTTTTCTTAATTGACTTTTTTTATTTTTTTATTTTTTGGGGTTTGACAAGAGTGGACTCTTACTCCTATGTATGTCTATTTATAATGGAAAATCAGAGTATATGTAGTTCTTGAAATGATTTGTATGTTAAGTTTTTCATTTTGACAATTAAATTTTTTTAATATTGAGTTTATTTTGAAATATTATTACCGCAATCAAATTAGAAGTGCACTCAAAGTGGTCACGATGGGTATTTAATGTAACTGTCAAATAGAAGTACATCCGAAATGACAATTATTAAATTAGGATAACTTTTATAATGACTAAATAAAAAATACATTCGAAGTAGTCATAATTAAAGCTTTATGTTTTATGTTTTAATATTTTTTAAAAAAATTAGAGGAGTTCATGATAATAAAATCCGAAGTGCATCTAAAGTGATCGTCATGAACCTTTTTATAATTTAGAATAGTCAAATTAGAAGTGCATGTAAAGTGACTATTATTTATTTTAAATAATTTGAATAAAATAATAATAATTGTAATAACCAAAATTTTATAAAATATACCAAATTAGAAGTGTATGTAAAGTGATTATTGTAGTTTTCGTAATAGTCAAATTAGAAGTGCATCTAATGTGACCATTATTAAATTTTCCTTTCGTAGCAATAATTACAACAACTAAAAGATTTGTGATATTTAAATTAGAAAAACATATAAAGTGATTGTTATTAAAGTATCATTTTTTAATTTAATATTATTATCATTATCATTGTTACTAGATTTAATCTTAATTTTATTGTTTACCATTTCAGGTATTCGTAACAATATTTTAACTAGATGAAAAATAAAGTAAATAAAATAAAAGAATAGAATAAATAAAAAATAAAAAAACTTACTATTTACACTCACAAAAAACTAAAAATAACACATTTTGAGCATTAAAGTGAAGAAGATGCGCTTAACAGAGACAAAGGTGCGAACAAAAAATGGATAGTCCATAATGCCTTAGGCTAGCGGGTGTGCTTAGCAGAAAAGGGAGGTGTGAACAACCTGGCCCATGAGACGTGAAAGGGGGTGTGAATAGTAAATAAAGGTGTAAACAGTTTCCTTGCTGACGAGACTTGAAAAAAAGGTACAGAGAAGGAATTGTGAGTTAATACCTATTACAGCTTCAAATCTTTTCCTCCTTCACTCGTAATCTTGAATTTTCTTGCGGTTCCCTTTCTCTACTCCTTGAAAATTTTTCTAACCTTCTTAGAATTTTTTTTTTCTAAACCTTTTTCTCATTCAAATACCTTCTTTTATAGAGTTAGTTTGTGATTTTTTTACTCACAAAATTTTAATTTTTTTATACAAATCCAGAATCTAGTGGGATTGTGTTGGTAGTTGCAGCTGAGCCAAAGAGCATCTTCATTGATTGACAGAGCACAAGCACGACAGTGGTTCAGTGATTCAGAGGTGTTGATGACCTCTCTTGCAATCTCGTTTTCTCCTCTGTTGCCTCTGTTATTTGCTTTTTTTATTGTTTATTTTAATATTTTTTTATTGAAATTCTATTTGGAGTTTTGGCTAGTTTATGTATACTATAAACGTTTCTTGGTATGTTGACAATGTATGAAAATGATAAGATATTTTTTTTTTGTTTTTTCTGCATTTATTGTTTTTATTATTAATTTTAGACACAAAATATTGTACTAAAAGCTGGAAAAATTAGGTGTCCACAATGCAAATTCTCTATAAGGATACTAATAGTATGTCTAATGCACAACTACAAATCCATCAAAAGTTGTGTAGAAAAATTATAGAAAAATATGAACTTTAGTAATTATGCTAGTTAATTTAACGCAATTTTTATTATGTGACTTCTATTAATTATGCAATTTTTATCCATTAGTTAAATTTGAATTATGTATTTTTTTAGTCAAAACCAGTTGTTAAAAATTAGTTGTTATAAAAACTATTCATTATAAAAACTAGCTTTTAAAAACTAGTCGTTGTAACTCTATATATTCTTTAATTGTATAAAGATCTTTACAATTAAATTTTTGTAAGATTTACTAAACTTTGTAACGATGCTTTAGATGGACTCTAGCGACTCATCTCTTGAAGATGAACTCATCAAAGATTTGCTAAATGATGAGTACGAAAAACACTACATTAGGTTGATGATGGAAAAGGTACAACAACAATAACAAGTTATTACAGGAAGTGGGTGTAAGAGACAACATATTGAAAGAGATCGTGAGGAAGGGCATCTTCATTTGTTCAATGACTATTTCTCCAATAATGCAGTATACGCAGATAAACAGTCTTGTCGAAGATTTAGAATGCAAGGGGATATCTTTCTTCGCATCGTAGAAATACTTGGCAATCACGATGAATATTTTCATATGAGAGTTTATGCAACTAGAAAGGGGTTTCTTTCTCCATTGTAGAAATGCACGACTGATATTCGCATATTGGCATATGGATCACCTACTGATAATGTCGATGATTATTTCGACTTGGAGAAACCACAACATTACAATGCTTGGATAAGTTTCTGAAGGGTGTCTATAATATATTCGGATCTGAATACTTAAGAAGGCTTAACAACAATGACATTCAATACCTACTGCAAATAAGTGAGAAATGTGGTTTTCCAAGTATGTTAGGTAGCATTTGTATGCATTGGGAATGGAAAAATTGTCTAGTTGCATGGAAAAGTCAATTTTCTTGTGGTAATGCCTCAGTTATAATTGTGCTTGAAGTTGTTGCTTTACAAGACTTATGAATTTGGCAAGCATATTTTGGGGTTCCTGGTTCAAACAACGACATCAACCTGCTTAATGAATCTCTTGTGTTTAACGAAATTATGGAGGGAGAAGTTGTCCGTGATACAATTTATAGTGAATAGAACCCAATATAACATGGGTAGTACTATCTAATAGATGGTATTTCTCCAAAATGAGCGATAACTGTGAAAATCATTCCAAGTCCACAAAAGGATAAAAGAAATTTGTTTAGTTAACATCGAGAAGCGAAAAGAAAGGATGTAGAGCGCGCATTTGGAGTGCTTCAATCTCGATTCGCAATTGTTAGTGGCCTTGCACGTGCTTGGAAGATGAGCACAATCCAACATATATTATATGCATGCATAGTTTTGCATAACATGATTATGGAAGACTAACGACAGACATATATTTTGACCATTCTTATGGATATTCTACCAATGATGTATCAACAACCAACATAGATATTGGTTCTCATCCAACTTTTGAAGCATACTTGCAAGGAGACATGAAGTACATGATTTGAGACGTCATAACCAACTTTAAAATGATCTTGTGGAGCATATTTGAGAATGTTTTGGATGTGATAATTAACAAAAGTAACACTACTAGTTGTATTAATTAGTTATTGTTTTAATTATATAAATTTATATTCTAATTACTGTCTTTTATGTTGTGTTATTTGCATGACGTTAGCTATTTTTATCATTTAAAATAAATTATAATTTAATTACATTTTTAGTTTTATTTTTTATCTTTTAAAATAAACTATCATTTAAAATAAATTATAATTTAATTATGTTTTTAGTTTTATATTTTTTATTACACAAAAATATATTTTACGTAATTATAGTCTAAACCATTTTTTAATTTTTAAACTTTAATAATTTATAAATAAGATAATTATAAATTAATAAATAAGTTATTAATAAAATATAATGAGTTAAGATTTTTATTGGGACCCGTTGAAAGAAATTTTGAAGAGTTACTAGCATTGTAGAAATTTTGTGCTTAAAGTTGCTTGTAATTATGTATACGTGTGGGTTCTATTGGAAGCACTCAAATAGAATTTATCCATTGTGGATGCTCTAAAGGAGACAATATCATTTCAAAGACTCAATATTGTAAATTGTCAATTTCTTTAAACACACTCTCACTTGTTATTCAGACTCTCAATGTTTACAATTTTCCGCAAAACCATAAAACACTCTTACCCCTATTTTATTCTAAGTTTATTTACAAAGCATCGCATAGTTTTATGACTGCATACAAACTTCTATCCACATCTTTGAAAGACAATCCTCACCCTCTTCAAACAGACATAGAGAGAAAATTCTTGTATGTAGGACATACTTATTACACTCAATTAAACTAATCACATTTTAAATTTCGATGAATTAGGCATTTGGATCTTATAAATAAGAACACAGGAGTAATTATTCCAAAACAATATATGAACTTTCTGTAAAATAATTTTATATACACAAATTTTATGAAAATAACTTTAACAAAATATTTATAAAAAATTTTAAATAATTACAAAACTATTTCATAAATCAAATTAATTTAATTTATTCAATAACAAACACTACAAGTATTATTTATAAGAGACAATATTACTTGAGGCCCTTATAGACAAAACCAGTGTGCACATCAAATTTTTTTTCTTTTATTATTTTAATCAACAATACTTCAGAATCTAGAAAATCATTTTAGTTTTAAAGAAAAACTTATATTTAATTAAACATCCATAGGCAAGTATTATTTAAAATTAAATATGTACATATAAAGATACTTAACAAAATAGGTTTTAACAACTAATATTACAAACAGTTTAATTAGTATGCATTAACATTATAAAAGAATATTGCACTATATTTAATCACATATTTTCATTTATATGAATTTTAAAATATTAATTGGTAAAATCAACAAACTTACTATAAATTAAGGGTTATGATTAAATGTCAGTGTAAAAAGTTTTACACTGTCAATACATATTAATTAAACTCTATTATAAAATCTCATAAAAATGCTACTCAAATATTATTAATTAAGTTATTATACATTTATTTGACATTTTTGTTAAATCCCATGCAGATGCTATTAATAAAATATAAATTTTATTACGCACATTTTTCACATATATAGGTGCTAATTAAAAAAATATAAATTTTTTATGCAAATTTTATTTATTAATATTTATATAATAATATTAATTATATTTTTATAAATATATAAAATACACATATAAAAATAATTTAAAAAATAATTTAAAAATAAAATAATTTTAATTTAATTATTAAAAATATAATAATTTAAATTGGTTATAATTTCTTCTATGACAAACACTACAGTGATTGATTGATGACAATCTTAAATCTTACTTGACACTACTATATGTAAAACTATTGTGGGTCAATTTTTTTTATGAGTATTTAACACTATTTATATATAATATTACCTATAATGCTATAAAATTATTTATTTTTATAAGAAAAATACAGTTTACTTAAAAGTATTTAAAATATTTTCCAAAAATATTGGTTATGGAATAGAAATTATTGTAAAAATACATTTTTCTCCTTCTATGAGTGTTGATATCACATTAAAAGTTTAAAAAATAAGGGCTTAATTATTTTGAGTTGTTCATTTGAATTTGTAATTTCTCTTATTAAGCGACTGAATAATAATAATTATGCTTTTATGATATGTATTGAAATTTGAAATATATAAATTAATTTTGTACTTTTTTTAAAAAGAAAACCATATATAAATTTGACGTTAAATAAATATGTTGAACTTTATACAATGTTATACCCGTGTTATAGTTAGCTAAACAAACATATTAGCGTATGACTATATGCATAATTAGCAATTACAATCGATTAGCATATTAATAAAAATCTATAATGGTAATGGCATGGGACGCGTGATCAAATGGGTTTTTTAATTACAAGTCATATTTTAATGGCATGTGGAGGAATATATGGGACACTATAAATTTCTTCTATAATCAACTGTTGCTCGAGTCTGGTTCATGAAAAGAGCGTTATATTTAGAAAAATGCTTCTTTTAAGATACATTTTAACTATTTTTTAAGAAAATATAAAACTTTTATGTGTTTTACTTTTTTTTTTCTAGTGAACTTTGGTTAAAGGAGAGAACAAACAATTATATTCATTGAAAAACTAATTAATGAATGATTACATGAAGATAATTTATATATATAAGTGAGGGGTGTTCGCGGTACACTTTGATATGATTTTGAGTCTAAAATTAGTTCGAACTAAACTATAAAAATAAGTGTGGTGCGGTTTGATTCAATTTAAATTAATTATAAAATCCAAATCAAATTAAATCATACCAATCTTTTGTGGTTTAATTTGATTTGGTTTTGCGATTTAAAATTTTTATTATTAAGTATTAACAAATGTATTAAAAAAATTATTTCTAAAATTGTATAAAAGTTTAGTTACTTCAAACAAAATTATATAAAAGTAGTAACCTTAAAGTTAAAGTATAAACAATTAATTTATTTAAACATTGCATGGTAGTGGTTGTCATCAAATTATATTCAATGAAATTAAATCAAATAATTCATATTAATTGAAAATCTTAATTAAAAATTAAGTTAAAATCTTATAAACTTAAAAACAATGAGCAATTGTACACGCCTTGTTAGAGATTTACTAAAATAATTAAGAATGGATGATTTGATTTGGTTTGGTATACTTTTAACATCTCAAATCAAACCAAACCACCCCAAACTAGAACATTCTTTTGCAGTTTTTAGTTTGGATAGTTCAGTTTATGGTCTTTAATTCGGTATGGTTTGATTTTTAACGCCTCTAATATAATAATGAGCTAACTAACTTCTAATAGACTACTAGGAAATTACTTTTTAATAACTTTAGTTATAATTTTATAGGAGATGTTTGTTTCACACACTAAATAATTATTTATGAGAAGGGAGACATGAGAACGTAATTTTTTTTTTAAATAAGAGAATGTAATATATATTATCACGTTTTTATCACTAATTTTAAAAATTCACATTTTAATTCTTTGACATTCTTTATTTTTGTGACTGTTTTAACTTTTATTTTTCTATCTTTTATTTTTGTGGTAAAGAGGTGAGAAAGTTAGTTTTTCATGTGAATTTAGAAATTACTTATAAATACACATGTAACTTTTATTTTATTTTTTTTATTTCAATTATTTTAAAATTTCAAAACATTCCAAAAAATATCAAAATATAATCATACAATTTTAAATCTATCAAGGCATAATATTTTAAGTTTGATTATTCCTAGAAATGAGATTCCTCATAATATAATACAAAAACTTGAAATAAGTGTCTCATAATTTTTAATAAATTTTAACTAATAAATAAACAAAAAATTAAAAAATGTTAAAAAATACTATATGTTTTCTCTTACTTTTTTTAAACTATTGTTAAAACTACCTTGTGTGGTAAATGCTCTTCCCGTTTTCATCTAGTACCTTTCCAAATATCCATTTAATGGATATTCATGAATTTTTTAAAATATGCATATATTTACAAATATTTATGATTAATTATAAAAGATAAAAAAAATTTAAAATACAATTTAACTATTATTTTTTTCATTATGTTAAATAATATTTAAAATAAATATTAAAACTATTTGAATATCTTAATCACTTATACTAATAAATTTTATTCAATTTAAAAATTAAGTTTAAATTCAATGCCAAACTAAAATTAATTAATTAACTATTATAAGATGTATTTAATAAGATATAGCTCATTGGATGTAAATTGATATTGTCCTAATTTTGATAGTTATTACCTACAAATATACAATATTTTAAATAGGTACAAGTAAAATTATGAGTATATGAAAGAGGGGTAGAGAAAAGTCTTGATCCTTATTACTAATAAAAATTAACATTATTAACAACACTAACATTTGATCGATAAAAAAAAAGTATGAATATATAATTATCTTTCCGTATTTGTGTTGTACCAACCCTATTAATTATAATTAATAATAATTTTCATAAATATAAATTATATATTTAATTCTCAAAGGTTTATATGTAATTTCTTGTTATTTATTTTTTTACACTTTTTAATTTAATTAATAATTTAATATATAATTTGTTCAATAATAAATAAGTAAATTAAAATTATAAAAAATAATATAATAAATTATTCAAATCCAAAAGAATCTAATATGAATGATATGATGTGTATTAAAATTTTATATTTATTAACATCCTGAATAAATATATTAATTTGTCTATAATATTTGTGAAAAAAAATATCACAACAAATATATGTAAATACGAATATTTTTGTCATCCAGAGAAAAAAAAGTTAAGAAATATACTATTTTTTATTGAATAAGGATACTTTTCACTTAAAATTATTTTTAATGCTCTAACTACTGTTCTAATAAGTATTTAATAGTTGTTTTAATGTAGATGTCACTACATGATGGTAATATTAAACATATGATAATTTTTTAAATATTCCTCCCTGTCCATTCATTTTTAATTGTCTTTTTTTTGTCTTATTTAATTATCATCTTCAAAGCTCAAACATAATATAATTTTAAAAAATATTTATTGTATATATTAATTAATAGTAATGAATTTTTTATTGAAAATGTTCCAACTCTGATTTTAAGTTTTATACTATAAAATTCCTTTAAATAAATTTTTTTAATAACTTTCAGTTACGCAAATTTAATACGATACTTAATTACAAACAAATAAAGTGTTACGTACGGAACAGTTTAGATGGTTCTTGTAATGAATTAGATGTTTTTTTTTTCTTCTAATTTCGAAGTATTTAAAAACCAAGATTTTATTAACTGAGAACTTCTAACAAAAAATATATAATAAACTTGTTTTATTTTTTAAAAAGATAGCCCTTTTGTCTAATTAAATGTCGTTGGGACGGTAACATATATAAACATTAATCAATGTTAAGTTTTTAACCATTATTATAGCTAATTACATGCATAAATATTCTCTTACTTTGATTTAATGCGCAAGTAAAATATACAAGCTTCAGTTTTTTTTTTCCCAATTCATTTGAGTTATTTAATGATTATTTGTGCAAAACAAAAATATTTAAAAGTATGGTTTACGCTTTTACAGAAGCCTAAATGATATTTTAATAATAAATAAGTATTCAAAATGCTAAAAAGAAAATATATTAGATAATTGTTACACATTTTGAATTGTACGTGTTCTTAACATTTTTAATTTTTATAAAGAAAAAAAAGTTTTGAAGGTAGTTTGAAATAGTTAGCTTGTACCCTAGAATCGATAGAAAAGTCAAAATGTGAAAAAAAAATTAAATTTGATAATTAGCTTAACAAGTTATGCCCACTGCCTAGCTTATTCAGTTGACTTTAGTTTTATAATATTTTCCCGGTTATTCAAAAAGAAATATGAAATGATGACTTAATATAGTATTCACTTTCTTGGCTAGTACATCACTTGATTAGCAAGGCATGAATATATATGCATACATTTTATTGTATACATGCAAGTTTACATGCTAATATTTATTCGTATTACTATTCTATTGCAAGTATTAAACCAAAAAATGACAGAGTGTGCGTTCTACTCTGCATAAAGCTTTGGATTACCTTGAGATTATGTTCATTCACCCTTTGTTGCTCTCTTTTATAGCAACTACTCTTCACTCATCTCATTTCCTATTTGTAATAGAGATGATAAATAAACTCGTATTCATAAGTAATCTCTGAACTCGTCTTGAAATTGACGAAGAATATCCGGTTTGACCGGACATGGATACGAGTATGGAAAATATCCAATTTATTAAGTCGAGGATGAAGATGAAGACAGGAATGGGGATATAATATTCACCTATACCCGTACCCGTCTTCGTATCTGTCTCACTCTATTCTTATCTTATTTTAATGACTAAAATATTTATGTCTTAAAAAAAGAAAGGTTTCACGTTTAATTGACAAATTACAAACTTTGCATTTATTAGATAACTTTTGAATTAATATAATTTTATTTAAACAAATTATTTTCTACTAAAATATTATTATAATTTTTTTTACGGGTACGAATATACCCGATACCTGATGGAGATGGAGATGAAGACATAAATCTCATACCCGTCAGGTATGGAGACGAGGATAAGAATGAGTTTCAAAAGTAAAGATGGAGATAAGAATGTCATACTCTTCATCGTCCCATCTCGTTGTCACGCCTGATTCGTACGGATCTCTTTCAACCCAAAAGGTTAATTTTTTCTTTTTCTTTTTCCTAATTTGTGTTTTAATTAGTTTCATTTGCATTAGTGTTCATGTGTGTGCTAATTAAGTTATTATCATGGAGATGAGGACAATGAAGATAACACTTTGGTTCTCTCTCGTGCGTAAGAGCAAAAAGTGCTTTGTCGACTAAATGTTTTCTGAGTCCATTTATCTCCACGTTTCATGCATTTACATATATACCTTTCAACTCTCCATGTTTAAGTTGGGAGTACATATACTAATTCGCACGCTAGTTTCATTTTGGATAGATACATATAGGATGATAATTGATACTAACATGTTTAAGTGGAATAATACTATCTCTTTATTCCGTTATTTATTTAATTAAACTCTAAGTCCAACTATTGCAAGTTATTAAGAAAACAATATTTTTCTCCGAAATTTATTGAAACTCGTTTTGTGATTCAAGTTCTACGACATCCCTAGAAAATGCAATGCATCTAAATCAGTCTGATTAAAAGCAAGTCAATCATGCACACGCCATCAGTTTGTAACAGCACATACAATCTCAGAACTCAATGCCAGCTCAGGTGAAAATTTTTGTTTTTTTTTAATTTTAATTTATAATTATAATTTTAAGAGAAAATACATTAATTTATGCAATTTTTTTTTGAGTCGGATAGGGGTGGTGGTCACGGAGGAGTTTTGAGTCGAACAATTTCATCTCTAGAACATTTTTTAAACATAGTGGGAGTGGATAAATTGTTTAGGGACGACCTTCACCGTTACCTACGAAGAAACTCTGAGGTTTTCGAAGATTAATTTTCATACGATGTTGCAGGAAAAGATTGGCTTGTTCAGTTCGCGCCTAAACCACGTCGTTTTGTTCTTCTTCTGCGTCGTTATTCCAGTGCTTCTCTAACAAGTACCAAGGGGAAAGTGACACGGTCACAAAAATAGATGTTGTACGTGAGTTATAAAGATAAGGTGGAGAGGTTTATTTATCATGAACCTTCGATCCGATCTAAATCTTCTTTCTCTCCTTTTACACTTTCCTTTTCACTGCACTTTTTCTGCATTTCTTCTTCGATTATATTACTTTTGGATTTCTGACTTCCATCTTGTCCCAATTCGTTGACATGTAATTGATTCAATTAACTTAATTTATTTTTTTTAAAAAAAAAAAAAAAAGCGAAAAGATGCATTTCCTCGTGCTAAGCCATCTTTATTCTTTAGCAAAACTCAAAGTCTCTCCGCTGAGAGGTCGATAATCTTAATTCTTAAATTTGTAAGAATTTATTTTATATAAAAATAATAAATAATTTATAAATAATATCTAATTAAATATTTCAATGATATAATTGATCAAAATCGTAAACTGTGAATTTCACAATCTTAAATGAATAATATAATTAAACATATAAAAGATGTTTGATATTATTAAAATAAAAAAAAGTTTGATATTCTTATATAGATGAACAACATAGTAAATAAAAGGATGATGAAGTTTAAATATATACAAAACAACTTAATTTATTAACTCAATAACTGAACCGTAAATTCTAGAATTTTTAGAATTTGTAAAGTCTACTGAGTTAATTCAGAGTTAACGAAAGAGTTCACTCAAAGTTAAATCGCAAAGGATAAGTAGACTTGAAAATACATAATAGTTAGAGTTAATTCAAAAATTTGAAAACCATAATCTCTAGGGGTTTTTTTATTAATGAAAAAGTAGATTTTGTTATGTAAATTAATTTGGATGATATGAAAAGATATGTTAATACAAAACACTAAACGTAAAATTCAAATTTAAGCGAAAACTTGGCTTGTTTAGTTACATGGCATTTAGTTCTCTTAGTCGTGAAAAATGAAAATGAATTTTGGATGGTTTTAGATTTTTTTTATATAAATTAAACATTTTTTTATAAGCCAATTGTATTATATTAAAAATTAAAATACAAATAGCACAAGTTATATTATAAAAATAGGATTTAACATCGATTTTAGAGAAGAAATCATATCGGTTTTGAACTGGGGTTGTATGTTTATGAATCACACTAAAATTACACCTCAATCTACATCAATATGGAGGTGGGATAGTTGCAACCTCTAGAAGAGTGTGCATTGATTATTCTAAGAACTTATGTGAGTTTTTATTTTTATTTTTTGTTATTATTTTATTTTTAAAAGAATCGACCTACAATTCATTGTTTAAACTAGTAATATTATAATAACTATCATTCAAAAGTAAAAATATATATAATATTATTAAATACATATAAAATAAACTAAAATTGATAAAAAATATAAGAATAATTAAAATTTAATTTAAACATAAAAACTATATATATAGAGATATAAAACAGTAAATTGTTAGCTTTTGAGTTAAGTGGACTTTATTATGGTTTTTCTTTTTCTTCTTATACATAATGGTTGTCATTTTTTGGAGGCTAATATTAATTCCATAAAAAAGAAAGTAGAAAACAAATTTGCCATAGAAGCAAAGTTATATTACCTAAGCAACTTTCTTATTTATTATATTAAATTTATATTTAAAAAATTATTTTTTTGGTTCTGTTATACCATGCAACATTTATTCGTCTAAGAACTGAAGTAACAAGTAAAGGTAGATACATGAGTAAAATATATTTTTAATTTCTTTAATTTAAACTATGTGCAGTATTTTCCTATTGAAATTTTTATGAGAAAAATAATATGTACAAAATTATTTAATTAAAATATTTCATTATTATAATATGGTAAATTTAATTTTTAATGTTTTAAAAATAATATAAATATTAAATTGTTGATGGGAATTGGAAATAAAATACAAAAATAAAATAAGAAATAATTAATAGAAAATATAAATTTAGGGGCCTAGCTAGATGCCAAAACTGGCTCCTTGGGAAAGACAGAGAAGTACCTGAATGGCTAACGGTGCATGAAACAAATTGGCCAACTATTTGGTTTTATTTCAAGAAAGTAACCAAACCAAATAGGCTATAATTTGTAAAGTATGAATAAACTAAAAACAAATATTGTACTACTAAATACAAATCCATATATTCTACCTATATAGACTGTGAAAGGAAGAAATGTGGCTCAAATTCTATCCATACTTTTATATTTTCTGCTACATTAAAAAACGACAAAAATCTAATTTAATTTTAATTAACGTGATTATTTTTGCTGAGTTTCTGCAATCTCCTCCTATAAATTTTAACATATATATACTCATTTAAAAGTTATTATATTTTATCATTAACCAAAATATAAATTTATTTTTATTAAATGCAAATGATGGAATACAAGAATAAATTTAAATTTGGAAGACAAAAAAATCACCTAAATTTTTAAGGAAACTAAAAATATATCTAAACCTAAAATAAAAAACTAACATATCTATTGTCAACAAAATGATATATTATTTTTTTATTATTATTATTCAAACTAAAACTAATGCATCCAAAAAGTCATGTTCTTAACAATTCACAATGTTAGATAAAAAACCAAGAAATTTTTTTACCATCTATCATTTGTTCTATACAAAGCATATATGTCATTCTAAATAAAAGTTAATAACACATTCTTAATCCTAAAGCCTACTTGTATAACTTGAGCTAATTGTCTTAATTCTTCCATCGAGTCGTCCATTAACTGTAATAAACCGAGTAACATTCAAACCAAATCCTCGAATAGACTCCTCAATAGTAACCCTCCCAGAAAAAGCAATTCTAGCACAAGAGTCCAACAACTTTTTTATAAGTAAGAAACTACAGTAACCAGAAAAGATTTATTTTTGTATTACATATTAAAAATTGATCTAACTAAATTCTTAATATTTTTATTTGACCTTATCTTCCTTTAATTAATTCCTCAATATTCGCTCTAAACAGTCCATGTCCTGTAGTTTACTTCAAATGTTGCTTTGTTAAAATAAAATAAAAAATGTGAATACAATATACAAAAATGGTGAAGAGTGACAAGTGAGGAAGTTAAATACAAATAAAAGTGGTGCAGTACGTTCCTGTTCCGATATAAAGTGTTGAAGATCTACATGTAATATCCGGGTTGGCAGGTAGATTTTATTAATTGAAGTTTGAGCAAAACTTTGAGATTTGAGAAAGAAACTTGAAAATGAATATATTAAAAGTTGGCAGCATTAGCATTTTTGAATTTTGAGTATGAAGCCAAAGCGAATGCCTTACGTATCTTAAAAAGATTCCAATTAGTGTTAGCAGCATGTCCAGCAATTGCAAATAAATGCTCAGCGGCTTCCCCTGCGCTTTCCCCAAACATGTTTCCCAACAACCACCTATTTCATTGGCCTCATATATATCACTAAAATTGTCATTAATTTACCTGTTAGCCACCACTCTGGTGCAGTTTTCAAGGTGGCACAAACATTTTGTCTTTCAGTAGCTTCAGCTGCATCTACAACCTTGTCTACATCATTAAAAGCGACAAAAATTAAACAAGTCCCGGTACTGCTGCTTTTTTCTTCTTCTTTGGATTCCAAATTAATGTTATCAACAACACCTCCCCAGGAAGCATCGTTAGGAATGCATTTCCAGCCTTTGATTTAACCACATGACCCATCACTGATCCACTAACTATACCATTCATTGCCAGTAGCCAAATATTGCCTCAATAATAATAGGACTGCCAGATTAGTCTATGGAACCCATATGAGGCGGTTAAAGTTCAACCTCACACCTTTTTCACCTATCATCCTAGCACTTTTTGTTGTGAGACTCCGTACAACAAAGCCTATCAAACTTTATCTATATTTCTTTTGCAAATATTTTCAACAGTAACAACACTAAACTACTTCAATCCTACCCATGTAGTTATAAATTTCTAGTTAAGGATGGATTATACAAATTCTACATCACAGACCTCGTCAAACTTGGAATCACCAAGACGAGTAGTTCGTTTCCTGTGGTTGTGGATTGGCTTGTGAGGACCACACGCCAAGAAGAATAATCCTTCAGTTATGTGCATATGTCAAACCATAGTGAATGTTACGATGCAGAGGTAGTATTTTACATGTCAAGAGGTTTGCAGAACAAATTTCGAACCACCGGGCAAACGCAAACACGTTAATGTCATTAACACCATAATCTAATTTACAGTAACATAACTCACCCAAAATAGTATTTTAGAACAAGATTCCCACGACATCTTTAGATCCCCTTTCAGAGAACTAATAAAACACTGTAAAACTGTGAGATCCAAATCGCCATTGTCACATGAATAGAGAAATTCAAAATCCATAAAAGATTCAAGAATAGGAATGGAAAAATAATAAGAATAAGAGCATCACTTGGTGTGAATAGCATGGGGGAATCCAAGGCGAGGGACCCTATTCTCGAATCCAAGGTGAGAGGCACACCTAGTCCAATGTGGAATGTAAGTTATTCACACAAATTTATTAGTAACATTGATTGAAATCAATCATGACACGAAGAATTGGCAAACTTAGGGCAAATCATGATGGGAAAGCACGAAGCTTAAAACATCATTAGCAACAACAATATTTAGAGTAAGTTTGGGTCTAACGCAAAACAATGTTTAATAACTTATCTATTAAGAGTTTTTCAATCTAAAAAATGGTATCTGGATTAATTATTTTTTTAACTTTTAGAAAATTTAAAAGTTCTAAGCTGAACTTTTTGTGAAACTCAAATTGTAAGCTTTCAAATTCTTATGAGAAAAAAAGTGGAGAAGAGAAGATTAATGAAAACGAAAATACAAAATATAATGAAAATGAAACACTGACCTGGCAAGAAGAGCAACAATGGAGAATTCTGCAATCGCGAAATGCACTCCAATGGCAAAAACCACTAAATAGCAATCCACCATAGGCTTTGCAAGTTAGTGAAGGTGGCTCGTGGCGGAAGACTGCAAGCGGAACGTCATTTTTTGGAAGCTCTCATGAGAGCTATAGTGAATGCGAAATGGATGCTTAACATTCACCTGCGCAAGATCACTTCCAAAAACAGTGATGGCCAAACACTTTTTGATTCTATTATCAAAATTATTAGTCGCATCACACATGCACTGGTGGGAAGCCATATGTTAAAGGAAATCCTAAACCCTTACTCGAAGCTCAAAATCAAAATCCATACATGAAAGGGCGGAAAAACAAATTGAAAAGCAAATTAGTGGCGAACAAGAACTGTGAATGAAACAAAGTTGTGATGTGGACAATGACGAACTCCAATAAGGTAAAATGAGGAGATTTGGGAGAAAAGGAATCAACAGAATGAAGAGATTTTGGGGGAAAGGGTTTTATTTGGAAGATTAATCACGGGGAAGAAGAATTTTGGAAAAGGAAAATTTTTTGAAAATTTTAAAACACACCTGAATCAGCTTTAAGATAAACCCATGTTAGAATGAAGCTTACCTACAACGGTCATGAAGCAAACCAATGTAGGTTTCTATTCCTCAACATTTGTTCTCAAATAAATTGATGTCCACTTATGCAACCAACATAATTTTCATAGAAGCAGTGTAAATAATGTAACATTTATTTACAAAATTGCCATCGTATCTTGTATAAAAAATTTGTAATAGTAAGGTGTGTTATCCTAACTCTTTACTGAAAAACTATATACTAACAAGTAAAAACAATATAAAAGTCGTCTCACACACACAAAAGTATAGATTCATAATCCATCTCGAAAACAATGCAAGGATAATTTTGTCACTCTGCTCCAGTCGTCTCACACACACAAAAGTATGGATTCATAATCCATTCTCGAAAACAATGCAAGGATAATTTTGTCACCCTGCTCCATTTCCATGAGCACAATTTAGCTTTTAGAACAATATTTTGAATGTCTGGGAGTTTTGACTTAAAAAATAATGCATTTTATGTCTTCTACAATTGCTACATGATTGCAAACCACACAATGGACCAAACTTTCCTAACTCTTGTGCTGTTGTTGACTAGATCCAGGAATTGAAGTCCATGCATACAAAAACTGCTAATATTAAAAGGTTGTAGAGATTTTCCACCACGTGCATATATGATCCCATACTCTGGTAGACATTGGGTAAGAGACAAACAAATCACACACTCATTTCCGAAATGCTTAATAAATTCTTAATTTTATGTAAATGGATTATGATTCTGTATGTTTTACTTTTTTTATTTTTGGTATCTTCTGCCAAGTTTTGTAACTTATTGATTTATCAATACAATGCTTAATTTATAACTTGTGTATGAATTGGAGTGACATGACGAGGAAGCGACATTGTTGTACGAGTCATTGGGTTGCGAGGTCTCTAGAGGAGAGGTGTATTGGAACCTAATGGGAGATTTTAACTCAATAACTTATACAAGAAAGGAAGGGGAATGATAATAATTAGAGGGATGAATCTGTTTAATATGTTTAGAAAGTATACTTCGTATTGAACAAATGGGAAATCTATGAGTAGATTGAGCTGTTTTTTTATCTCTACTAATTTTTCATAAGCATAGGGGAAGGTGGAGCAGTGGGGTTTACCATAGAGTGTGTCTTATCATTGTCCCGTAATGTTGCAAGAGGGGGAGGTGGATTGGGGTCCAAAATTCTTTCATCTTCTGAATTGCTAGTTCGAGGATAACCAATTTAGAGCGTTTGTTGAAGAAGAATGGAAACGATTAGAGATAAAAAGAAGAAAGGCGTTTGTTTTGAAAGAGAAGCTAAAGATGCTAAAACATAAGTTGCATACGTTGAATAAGAGCATTTTGGGGGACATTGTTAAGGAAATTACTAAAGGTAAAGAGAGGATAAATGAGTCTGAAGTGAAAGTAGAGGAAAGGGTTCTAGATGAGCAACAGTCCCGAGGGAGAGTGGAAAGCATGGTAAACCTAAGGAAATGGCAATCAAGGAAGTGTTCTTTGATGTATCAAAAGTCACAGATACATTGTTTAAGGGAAGGTGAAGAAGATCCAATGAGATTTTGAGTCTAAATTTTGGAGGAGAAGAAGTGGTGAAGGTGGCCAATTTAAAACAAAGGTTTAGAGAATATTTTCAGCAACATTTCTAGGTTCAGGATTGGAATTTCCCTAAGATGGATACTTTACCTTTTAGACATTTAACAGTAGAGGAGAAAACAGAGCTAGAAAGGCCTTTTACCTAAGAAGAAGTAAAAGCGGCAGTATGGGAATGTGAGAGCAACAAGAGTCATGGTTTAGACGGTTTGAAATTCTGGTTCATTAAGGAATTTTGGTATTTGGTAAAGGAGAATTTCTTGAATTTCTTTTATGAGTTTCATACTAATAGTAAACTCATGAAGGGGTTAAATAGCTCTTTTATAACTCTTATTTTGAAAAATTCTTGCCACTAGAACTGTTGGTCGTTATCGACCTATATCATTTATAGGGTGTATTTACAAAGTTCTAGCAAAAGTATTGGTGATACGTCTGAAGGGGGTGATACATAAGGTCATTTTAGAGAATCAGACAACTTATATTCAAGGGAGACAGATATTGGATAGGGTGTTAATAATTAATAAGGTGGTGGAGGAGGCGAGAAGAAATAGAAAAGAGTCGGTTTTTCTGAAGGCAAGTTTTGAAAATGCATATGACTTTATTAGTTGGGGGTATTTATGTCAAGTTATGATTAAGATGAGTTTTGGAGCAACATGGATCCAATGGGTAAAACAATGTGTGAGTTCGACAAAAATCTCAGTGCTTCCAAATGGAAGTCCCATAGAAGAGTTTGGAATCGGAAGAGGTCTTAGGCAAAGGGACATTTATCTCCCTTCCTATTCCTTATTGCACCTACGAGCTTAAGTTAAATAGTTCAATTAGCAGTGGGGAAAGGTTTATGGAAGGGTTACATCATAGGGAGAGATAAAATTAGAGTATCGCATCTTTAGTTTGTTGACGATACACTTTTAATAGCACAATCAGATAGGGAGACACTTGTAGTAATGAAAGTGGTCTTATTTAATTTTGAATTAATATTTGGGCTCAAGGTCAACTTCCATAGGATTCAAGTCTATAGAGTGAATGTGCATGGGTCAATCTTGGCCACAATTTCAAATTTCTTAAATTATAAGGTGAGAACTTTCCCTTTTAAGTATCTAGGTTCTTCGGTAGGGGTCAATCCATCTAGGATGGCGACGTGGAAGCCAGTGGTAGAGGGATTAAAAAGATGGTTGTTAAGGTGGGGGAATAAATGTGTCATTAGCCGGGAAGGTGGTGCTTATCAAGGTTATATTGTCTGTGATACCTTTCTATTATCATTCACTTTTCAAGGCTCCTAAAGGTACCATTTCTCAACTTCACTCTTTGTTTTGCAAACTTTTATGCGCAGGGAATGCAGCAGGTCGAAAGGTCAGTTAGATGCCTTGGGAGTCAGTATGTTGTCAAAGAAGAATGGAGGTTTGGGGTTGAGAGATGTGCCAAAATTTAATTTAGCCTTTGTTAGGAAAGTGGAGGTGGATGATGAGGTTGGAATCGAAAAGTTTGCGGATGAAGACATTGCGATCCAAATATGAAGGGGTAGAAGGGGTGTGGGAGGGAGAGGGTAGTCAGTGCTCCGGTAGTGGTTAAATTTCACTTCTATTGAAGTAGAGGGAGGGGATCATTCAGGGTGATGGTTGGGTTAGGTTAATAGGTGTATTGGGGATAAGAGAGATACTGTCTTTTGGAAGGATAAATGGTCAGGAGGCTAGAGCCTACAACATCAATTTAGCATATTATTTAGGGTAGCCCTAAATAGGGAGGCATCTATGAGGGATGTGTGAGATGATGGAGTGATGCAATCTCACATAGCATGAAATTAAGCTAGGAAGAATAAAGAGAAGACATGGCAAAGAAGGAGTTTCATGAAGACATTTAGGGTCATAGTCTTTAAATTGTGTGTAAATATTGTGTAGTTTGATTAGTACTTTTAGTGGGTGCTTGTAGTATTTCTAGGGCCTTTGTATTTTGGTCATTTTACTGTGTAATTGAGTACGGGGTATCATTAGTTATTTATGTGGGGTGTATGGTAAAAGGTGAGCTTTTTTGGAGCAAGAGGATGAGTAGATATTAATTTACACACCCCATGTTTGATTTCCACACCTCTAATATACACATGTGCATGAGTAACATATGGGACCGACATGTTCCTTCCATGTGGCACTACTTTCTCTCTCCATCCTAGGTGGCGTCTATTTGTCTCTTAATTCAAATTTGAATTTGAATTAAGGGAACTAGATACATTATTTTAGGATCTAGGTGGCACATGAGGGAACTAGATCCATTAATCTAGGGCCTTGTTTAGATCTTACATTCTTAACTCCCCTAGCCTTAGTTGAGCGTCCCAAACCCCTCTCCTCTCTATAAATAGCAATCACCTCATCACTTGTAGGAACCTTTGATCATTTTTATGAAATACATATTTTTTGTGAGACTCCTTGTGAGTGTTTATTCTCTCTAACTTTGAGAGTTCTTCTATGGATTTTTATCAAGAATTCCTTCATTTGTGGCAAGCTTCTACAAACCTAGGCTTATCTCCTTGGAGTGGTGCCTCAACCACCATTTTCTACCTCTCTATCTATATCTCATTCAACCATTGGAACCTCTTAAAGTAAGATCCTAGGGAGAGCAATCCAAGATTGCATCATGGAGATTAGAGGTGGAAGTGGTTATGGAAGAGGGAGCTTTTTGAATGGGACTAGGGGAGACAAAGTTGTTGGAGGTCTTAAAGAGTAGATTGGCTAATCAAGTAATAGACAATGGGGCCCAGGACAAGTGGATTTGGAAACTAGAGAAATCAAAGGTTTGTATGTCTCTTCTGCTTACAGGGTGTTGTCAGCAAATACTCAGCAACAATAGGAGAAATTCTTCTCAAGAATATAGGTGACACGTGTACCCCCAAAGGCTCAAGTACTGGCATGAAGATTGGATGTAGACAAACTACCTACAAAGGAAAAATTGGCAAAAAAAGGGATTCTACATGGTGATGGTGTTGTTTGTGGAATGTGTGGTGTGAGACTTGAAATAGTTCTATGGAAGAATATCCAAAATTATGTGGTTCTTCGTTTTACCTTCATTTTCTTCTATTGAACTATTTTTTCCTAAATTGCTTTAATTGAGATCGTTTAGGACATTGACAAGATGTTTATTATGTTTAATTTTTGGTCCGTGAGTTTGTTCGTCATTTTCAATTGGACTTGGATGTGATGACTTGCCACGATGATCTGATATGTATCTGAAATATTTAGAGAATTGGAGGGAAGTGTGGCGTAAGATTTAATAATCATGCCAAATCGGTTAAAAATTGAATAATAATAGTAACAATATTAAGGCTTCACTAGAATGTCTAAATGAATTTTATAAAATTTATACATTATGTTTTTATATTTTGAAAATGTAACATTGTGTTTTATATTGAAAAAATTTTAATTGATATTCTTTTATTAAATGTTAAATGTTGACTTAAAGGGTTTAATATTAACTCTCACATGTCATTTCATAGAAGGACATCAATTGAGAATTTATTTTAATCTAGAGGCAAAATATCACATTTTTAAAATATGGTGCACAATGTCACATTTATATTAATATACTTCTTTTTATAAAAATATAAAATTATTATTTTAAATAAGTAATTTATACAAACACATAAAAAATAAAAAATATATTTATTTTATTAATATAGCTTTTAATAAATAATGCGAGATTCTAGACTTAAAGTGTCAGTTAGACAAGGGCCATAAGAGGGAACAGACTGCTAAGAAGAAGAAGGCAGGGGATGACAAGAAGATGGAACAACTTGCTGCCAATCTTCTAGAGGCCGAGAAGGAGGTGTGCATGGAGCACCCCAATGGTTTCAAGAAGTACGTTCGTCGGGAAATTCTCTTCACAGGTGTTGAATCTTCATGTTTGGATGTGAATAAAGATGTGAAGGACGACTAGCTTGTGGACAAATCAGATGAGGATGAAGAGGAGGTCAATGTTGAGTGAAGCATGCATCCAGCTTTCCTATTGCTTGGTTGTTCCTTTGCTTTTATTTTAGACAATTTCAATGCCTTGTGATGCTCCTATGTATTTTGGGCTTGTGATTATAGAGTGTCCTGCTTTTAGGCCTGTGAATATGAAGAAAAAAGATAATATATGATTTCCTTATAGTTGGTAATAGAGAAGATTAATATCATATTAAAGATAATCAGGGGAATATCTCTAAAGATAATTGTGAAAAAGATAATATATTTGGACTTATACAAGTTTTTTGTTCTTAAAATTTCACCACAAATCACTTTTGGTTGTTAAAATTCAATTTTTTTTTATTAACGTTATCGGTTTATAAGTTCTTATGTATTTGGTTATATCAGATGTGAAATTGAAGATTATGGTAGAGGAGAGTGATTCATGAACATAAAGAGAAGTGCTATCTCTCAACAACTTTTTAAGGACATTAACAGGAGAAGAAAAACTAAAAGTAAATCAAAAAATAAAAAGTATATATTTTAAAGACGAAAAGTGATTTTTTATAAAACTTTAAGAAAAAAACTTATTTAAGCTATATATTTATTTATATCGACTAATGTAATTTTGAATAATGGATATTGTTGATTCAGTTTAGACATACACTTTGGTTGTTGTTTTAGAGACTATTTGTATTATGTGTTTGGGCCTTGAGCTTTTTCTTACTCATGTTTTTTTTTTTTATTCTTAATTTTGGTTGTTTTCATTTTGGTCATTTTTTTCTATTCTTTATCGGTTAAATCTACGGGCATGGACTTTAATTATTTTTTTAACAAGAACTTTAATAAAAAAATTATTTAATCTATAAATAATTATCACCAATATCAAATTAAAAATATTTCAGGAAACTATTTAAAAATTAAATATTTCAATGATTTCTTGAATAGTTTCACAAATATTTAATTCATTCACCTAAAGGGTACCCTTATGTTCTGGTTGATAACAAGGAAAAAAATAAAATACATAGAAATAAACAGAGAAAAATATGAAATAAGGAGAAATTTGAGATTGTTTGGTTTAAAAGAAATAAAATATAAATTTAAAATTCAATTAAAAAATTGAAAAGCCTAATTAAAAATTAATAGATAGTTAAAAACTTACTAAGTAAATTTTTAATAGACTATTGACAAATAAACAACACAACGAATAAAAGTTATTAGCCTACAGTGGCTAAATCTTGGAATCAAACCTGCACAAACTTACTAAGGAATTTATCCCTATAATATAATAATACTAAATGTTTATAACATAAGCGTTCTCAATTTCCCTAATATAAAAGCCTATCATGCTTCTCTTCTATTAATTGGGTTTCTCATTCATCAAATTTATAATAAAAACCGTAATATTCCGAATCAAAATTTAGTTTCATTTAAGACTAATCACTCTTTCTCACAGAAATCAAACTCTGGTTGTGATTCCATACAAACTCAGCGCATATGGTGGACTCCCATTGAGTAATTAATTTTATGCTTAAATCCTCAATGATGTGATTTAGTTTTTTTTTAGTTGAAAAGAGTGAGCAATTCAAGCACCTACTCAACCAGACCACCTTAACAATGTGATTTAGTTAGTTTTAAAAATTTTCACCATAATCAATTTCATAATTGTTTACTTCAACTAACATTTATATTTGAGTTATGTTTTGTCTTGAGTTTTCTTAATTCAATCATTTAGATTGTTTGAAATAGTTTTGAAAATTAATTTATTTAATAATTTTTTATATATAATTTATTATTATTATTGATTATAATCATATTCTTATTTGAATGATTTTATTGGCAAAAAATATAAAATAATAAATTTTATTTTGATATAATAAAATATAGTTTTATATAATAAAATAATATAAAAATATTTCATCGAAAAAAATCATAAATAAAAAATTTTCAAACACAGTTATTATTTTGCATGCTAGTGTATGTTATAATCATATTTGTAACAACCCTCATATTTAACATCTTAATGACTCTACTCTACCACACTTTACATAGTAACATTTTACACAACTTCTCATTGGTTAGAATGTTCCACTAATTTAGTAGTCCTTTCCAAAATGTCTAATTGTTTTTGGGATCAATGATTAACCTCACAACTAACACAACGTGCTTTGTCCTCACCGGTTCACTCTCACACTTTTTGGGAAACTTTCCATAAGATCACCCTCCCCATAATGTTCTAAGTCAAGCAATTTATATGTAGAGTTCTTAAAAAATGTGCTATAAAAAAGCAAATGCATCATATTAATATAGATAGCACATATTAATTCTTTTAAACTATCATAAACTTTATAACTGTCATACTTGTACATATTTTAAATCTTTCTTATTCTATTGTGTCCGAAGTGTTACAAGTCCACCAACTTTCACTTGGTTCATCTCAAACCACAGTGTACTGAAAGAGAAGACCTACTCTAATACCATAATATCCCTCAGTTTAGCCTCTAAATTGCTCCATCCATGATACTTCATTCATTACTTAACATAATTCCTCATCAATTAAAACCTTGTAACATAGTTTAACTCCACAATACTTTAAATATAAAAATTTTGAAACACCTTTTAGTCTTGGACCCTAAGACGTCGCCTCTTTAATCAAGTCCCAAGATCAATCTTGCATGGGCCAAAAGGTTATTAAGGGATTATAATCTATATCTTCACCTAGTGTCGCTGATTTGGATAAGAATGTCTTGAGAGAGAATTGGGCTTTGTAAAATTTAATTTTTACTATGTTTTTTCTCTCAAACATGGTAGGAACATAGGAATTGGAGAAATATCTAAGATATACTCAAATCTTAACAAATACGTCATTTGCATTTTTAACTCGTCTTAGAAATTAGACAAACAGAACCTACTTTAAAAAAAAAAAAAAGAACAGGTACAAATCACATAATATGAATTATATGAGCAAACTCACATAAATAGGTAGGGATTAAGGAATATATCCCATGAAATAAAAGGAATACATTTATAATGAGTAATAATGCCAAAGAAAGCTTTAAGTGCCATATGCATCTTTAAAGCGAAATACGAAAACAAAAAGTCAAAGCTCCAACCAAGACCGTGTAATTCGTGCGTCAACCCTCAATCCATCGAGAAAAGGTGAATTCCGAAAATTAATTTCCAGAAAAGGGAAGTACATTTAACATATGCTTAAATTTCACGTCCACCCAAGTCGGGTTTAACATCCCAAGCAAATAAACATAATAACACAGCTATGACTTCAAGACATTTGTTTTTTCACTTCTCTTTCTTATTACTTCACTTCTTTTTTAATTTTTATTATTATACATATTTTATATCAAAACTACCCCATACATATTAAATATATATATATATATGTATATATATATATAAATCCTATTTTATATAATTTATTATTTCTTATTCAGGGAGGTATCGGGTAACACAGCATCACACAATTATCACAGTTTTAATTTCTAGTGTTCCAAAAATTACTTTCTGAAACATGTATTTTCTTTTTTAACACTCCATAAAGCATTTTCCATAACAAAATTACCATCAGGAAAGTAGTATCCAAACATGCCTTTAATTTTTTGTTTTCCAAAATATATTTTTCAAAATACAAAATGTTATTCAAGAAAGTACTTTTGGGAATGTTTTCTTTTTGTTTTTCCATTGTCTCTTTGGTACTTTAATATTTTAAAGTTTTTCTACTTCTTGTTATTAAGATGTGAGATAAAGGCCAAAGGGTGAATATGCGAGCTAATGAATCAATGGTGTTGAGTAAAAAAATCAAATAGAATTGCAAGCACAATTGAAAGAAGAGAAAACGCTAACATCAAGGGGGATGGGGAAGTGCGTGAACGTGATGAGGGAGTACTCAATTGTGTAATTGGTTTAAGAAGAGTGTACAAAGGAAATAAGATTTGAATTAAAAGGGTTAGTTAAGTAATTTACTTTCAGAAAAAGGAATTAGTAAACAAAAGGAGTAGAAATGGCAAAAGCCAAAGAGGGGAAAAATCAATGTTCTTATATTTATATATTACACTTGATACAAGCCACAATTCACATAGACAAAGAGAATGAAATAACTAATCCTATGGAAATTAAATGAACTAAAAGAACCATGTTTACATGCAGCAGGTGCAATGAGAACACTGGCCACATTCCTTACACACATCCCTAGCTACAACTTACGGAAGTGAGATAATGAATAGCTTTATGCAAGAGGACCATAAAGAGTTGGAATTTATCTCCAATTCTTGCATGATACACAGTCACTAGATTGATTATCACAAACCAACTATAAACCGATTTTTACCAAGTCTCAATCTTTAGATCCACATTCACCTATCATTCAAACCTTCTACTAAAGGATTCTTACCCCGAGAGCTACTAAGAGAAGAAGTTCCTTGGTTCATCAAGAAACGAACCACAACACATGTTATATTGTCAGCACTACCTCTCTGATATGCTTCTAGCATCAGCCTCTTTGCTGCCTCCTCAGCATCCCCAATTGGTTTAATCATAGAAACAGCTTCCTGAAGAAGGCTTCAAAACTTAGGTGAGCAGGAAAAGTAACAACATTTCACTTTATTTGTTTGGTAACCTAAATATGTTACAGATATGAATTTGGGTTGTGATAATGATGCATTTTATTCTTTAGTGAGAAGATATGAACATCAGTGCTAACCTCATTTGAGACAACATCCCACAGCCCGTCACTGGCCAGAATAAGAAACTCAAGGGAGCTGTCAACTTTTTCTTCCTGAAAAATGACAAATTCACAAATATGTAACTTAAATATACTAAGAAAGAGGCAAGACAAATCAGGTTTAAAGCTACATCAATAATAAATGTGCACCAATCACGGCCGGACAGCTCATCTACTTTTTGTTATACTAACAGTAACTACACATAATTGTTATCAGTTCACAGCTAACATGTGTTTAACTAAAAGAAACTTTCAAGTGCTACTATACAAGGTTAGTTGTAGACTAGGAGTTGAGATACAACATTTACGACTTCATCATAATGTTTCAGCTTCACTGATGTAAGTTGTGACAATTTCAAGACACTGCCATCCACCAATGTCAAAACAATTACAAAGGCCTGCATGATCATGTGTATTCATGAAAGTTTGTTACTTTCATTTTGTCAAAAATTCATAGTTTCCTGAAAGTGTCAATCATTAATATACTGTAGTAAGCTCTATCTATATTGCCTTTAATATTCATTTTCTATGTAAAATATGCCTTTAGCTCAATTTTAATCAGAATTTAAATATAAATAAGATCATTGAATATCACTATATCACCTTGTATGCATACAATGTGAACCATGCACCCTATATAAGCATCAGTTGAAATGAATCTATAACTATATAAATATTCAAGAATTATGTCACTATCCATAGTAGACACCTGTATTTCTGGATCAGCAACAACATATTGCTTCAGGAGTCTATCACCAAATGCACGAGAAACAGCAAGAACACCTCCAACTCTCCATGTTCCTGTACATGTGATTTTATTAATAATGATATTTAAATTAAATAAATAAACTAAAGCTAACTACATGTTACATGATGCCCTTACCAGCCCACATAACAAAGCCTCCTGCTTGTTCAATCCTTTTCCTCTCATCAGTTTGGTCCGGCTTGTGATCTCGAGAAACAGCAATGGCTAAAAGAAACCACAATTGGAAGAAAAAATTCAGTAATCATTCAACATAGAAAGGTTGAAGTCACTCTCTCACAATAAGAACAAAAACATGAACATGCATGTACGCACCATTTTTATACAAGCATTAAATTGCACACCTAAAAATTGAAAGCCAATTATATTTTTTATCAATAATAAATGATATCAAGGTAGCCATTCCCTAGAAGGATAGGCAAGAGTTCTCAATAACGGAATTCAAAATTTAAAAAAGAAGTCATATTATATATAAGCACATTCATATACAAACTAATTCAAAATTAAAAAAAGAATTCATATTATAGAAGTCATAGTTAATTGAATTATAAAATATATAATAACATCATTAATAATTATCTACACATGCCTAAGAATGTGTACAACACTGTATATATGTATGTTTAAAGCTAATACTCTTACCGTTACCACCCCTGCATATAACAGCTCGGGAATCCCCAACATTTGCAACAAGCAACCGGTCACCAACTAGAATAGCAGTGGAAGCAGTTGATCCTGCATCTCTGTTATGACCATTTTCTGATTTCAGAAATTCAGAGTCGGTATGATTATATGCATCAGCTGTGAAAAAAAACATTGACAGGAAAGAAAAACTTATTCTCTGGATTTAGCAAATAGGATAACATCAGACATAAGGATCATGCAGCAACAGGTAGGAGATAACATACTTATTGCTGATTTGGTGTCAGAAATGAATTTTGGGTGACTGATAAGATTACTAAACAGGTTTTTCTTAACATATTCAGCGGCACGAACACCACCATGACCTGAAAAGAGTTATAGAAATTTACAGATACTTCCATTTATCAAGCATTATATATAGGTATAGCCAATAATTCCTTCGACCAAAACTTTTTAGTGGAAAAAAATATGATATCAAATTGAAAAACACTCTAACCAAACAGATCAATAAAAAGAAAAATACTAACAGATAGAACTATACCATCAAAAACTCCGAAAAGGCCCACTACTTCACCATTAACACCATCAATTCTGGTCTCATAAAAATCCTCCATTGAAGATCTCTTGCCAGGAGAGCTAGCATACCCATAGCTGAATTCTCCATTGTGACTATAAACACAAATCATAACAAACCGTGTCACAATTATTTCATGCAATCTCATTCTTTAGTTTTTTTTAAAAGGAAATGCCGGATAAATGCTCATATATAATGGAAAAAAATAAAATCAAGCAGAGACGTGCATCCTCGGACATATGTCCCAGTTGTGACACAGAACATATTTAATTTGATAGACCTCAACCAATGTCATTTTAGTGAAGATCAACAAGCATGCGAGAAGAGGGTAAATAACAGAGACAGGAAAAACAAGGGAAAAATCATCATCCTACGCCATACTAGTTTAACAAAGGCCTTGTCAAAGAATTTTGTAGTACAATGAATACATCATAATTCCAAAATGTGTTCCATGAATCACAAATACAAAATCTATGTAAAAACAAGAATCACACATAACAAAATTTTGAATAAGCAAATCAACACTTCGATCTCCAAGTATGAAAAAAAAGTATAAAACCAACCATACCAATAAATACTGGTATGTGTTAAATGCAAAAATAATAAGAAAAAGGAATCAGACAGTTCTTGATATAAAGAAAGATGGACATGTGAGAAAGAATTTAACCTTAAACCCCCACCGCTCACAATTGCATCATCGGAAGCATGAACCTGGCTAGAAGAGGACAGAACTGAATTGAGATAGCCCATATTAAAACTAAAATATTGTGGGTACCCAGATACTATTTCTTTGACCAAGATAAACAAACAACACCACTACTGCGTATTCTTTCTTGCCAAAGCCTCCAAGTGATCATAACATTAGTTGGGTCATTCAAAAATCCAAGTTTTAACCTGCATACATAACCCCACAAGGAATAGAGTATAATTAATTTAAGAAGGATTGCTAGAATTTGCACAGAAAGACATCAACTTTGTACATGGATAATTAGATATTGCTACTAATACGGCTAAAGGCATGAAGATTCTGAATCCATGGTGGAGCAAGATTAGAATTTGGGAAGAAATATCTAAGGAGAGAGAGAGTACCTCCGAAAGGGAAGAGAAAAGAAATGCCATGATAGAGAGAGAGAAAGAGGGTATTGTATTATTCTGTTTTATTTAAGTTGAAGAAACTCAAATCACACGGTTTTGTTCAACAATTTAGAGATGTGCAACCATAATATGAAAATCTTATCATAGTCTTCCTGAAAATTAATTGCAGAACAATTTACTTTGAAAAAGCAGATATTGGGTCAATGAGAGAATGAAAAGTCAAATAGAAAAAAAGGGAAACATTAATTATCATTAATTATTAATTATATTTGTGGTGATTCCTTAGAAGCTGAAAGGTTGTTTGGTGAAAGATGAAATTAAGATTAATCATTGATTTGATTTTGTACTAAAATTGGTTGCGTTGCAAACGCGTCGCCGGCAGATGAGCTAAGGTTTGGGTGGGACCTGGTCAATGCCATAAATAACACAGTTTCTCATAATGCACTCAACTTGTTCATCTACTGACACGTGTCACCTATGTGCTATGCACGCCCCAACACATCTTAATGCCTCTCTTGTCCTTCCCTGTATTAAATTACTCTCTGCTCTCATGCTCTCGCTCTCGGTATTAAATATTATTTTACTCGTGTTAAGAAATCAATTAAGTCACTCAAACTTTACTGTTTCCCCCAAATGTTTTTTTAGTAAAAGCATAAGAACAAAATACAGTGAAGCACCTTTTCAAAAACAACATATAGTGCATAAATCAAATGGTCAAAGAAAAAACATTTTAAGAAAAGTTTAATTAAATGAAGTAAAAGTAATTAATATTCTTTTACTATTTTAGAAAATAGTGTATTTTTCTTATAAAATAGAATTGAAGGAATATTTTTTCTCACTCTAATTAATAACCAACTAGTGTTTATATGTGAGAAAAGAAAAAGGCAAAGAATTGAATAAAAATGTAAGAAAAGTAAAATAAAAAGTATAAAATAAAATTATTTCGTTAAGGTAAAATATAATATTATCCTAGTTCCTAATTATAAAATATTATTGACTAATTTACGTTTATTGGTATTAAACATACCAATTTGTTTGTAAATGTAATATTTTTTTTCAAATTTATCATCAATATTATTGGATTAATTAGTAAAAATTTACTTAATTATCCATAATAATAAGAGGCAGAAATTTTGAAATAATAATAAATGTCTGTTTATTTTTTTTAATTTCAAAAATTTAATTAGATTTAGTTTATGAATCGTGTTAACCAATACTCCTTTTTGTCTAAGGATATGTTTAAGTAATTAAAAAAATATTTTTTATTAAAAATTATATGCGAGCACAATTTAAAATCATTAATATAATTTATATATTTTCATATAACACTCTCTTCTTCCATTACTTTTAGCATTTTTCTTTTTTTTTTCTTTGATTTTGATAAAAGAGAAAGAAAAGTTTAAGAATAACATGCAAATTATATGATTAAAATATAAGAATATTTCAGTAAAAAATTATTAACAGAAAAAAATCTTTTAAAAAAGAAAAAATAAGTGATACATTGACAATATGATACATTTTATAATAAATTTTTTACTTTAAGAATAAATATCTTAAAAGTTATATAAAAGAAAGTTTGTGATTATATACTCAACCTTTTAACCTGACTATTTTAAAAGAATTTGAGGATAAATTATAATTAGTTTTGACATTTAAAAAATAAATTTTAATTTGTAAAATAAATTTAATTAAATACTAATGCAAGTCAATTTTTACGATGATAATTTCTCAATTCATATAGCTTGGATATTTTCTAGTGATGTTTAATTTTAAAATAATGACCTGGATAATGCATACTTAATTAACTATGAATCTATCTATTAAATTTATATCTATATATAAAGACAATACCCCATTTTTATTTGCACTTTTTAAATCAATCCATTCCCTTTTTAACCTCAAATTGATTGAATATTTAGCAAGGTATTTAAATATGGTGACCTTTATTCAAAAATTAACAAAATTTTGTCAAATAGAGATTTGAACTCACAACCTCTGACTTCCTAAATATCAACTTTTATATACAACATATATTATATATATATATATATATATAATTAATGAGAATAAGACATTTTAATATTCACAGTTTATGACTATTTTTCCCTTTTAAACATTTTATGACTTCTCTAACAACAATAAATGTCTTCACATGTTCTACCTTACTACAAATCAAACTTCTTTAAACATAATTAATATATGTTTACTTTTGATCATAAATAAAATGTGAATACACATGTGTTGTCGCACCTTTGTTTTTGCTAATAACAGTCATTTACTACCTATAATTGTATTAACTTTAAATTTTATAGGTTAAAATAACTCAATATATTATCAATATCTACAATTTAAAAATTATATTCCCTATACTAATATTATTATGGAGTAAAATTTAAGATAACTATAGAGAGTAAAATTATTTAAAATTGTAAGTATAGAAAATGAAATGAGTTATTATTATTTATAGGAAGTAAAAAAATAAAATTAACACAATTTTATGTTATAAATGAATAATTTTTCCTAGTTTATATATATAGATATATATATATATACAAAAAAAAAATTATTATCATTTTGTTGTTATCATGTATGATTTTTTGTTATCCATTTTTTATAGCTATGTAAATGTTATTATTAAGTTTTCCATAATTCAATTAGTAATTAAATTTTACATTTGGTCAATTTATTGCATTAGTTGTCAAATTACAAATAGTTTTGAAAGTTATATATGAAAATAAATAATTCTGAAACCCATTAGTTCAAATCCAACGACAAAATATCATTCTAATTAATTTTATTTGAATTTGATATTACATTCAACCTAAATCTAATTCAACCAGATTATTTTTTGTTTTATTTGAATAAATTTTTATCCAAAAATTGAAGCAAATATCAGGTATGCTCGAGACATATTTAAAATCTGCATATGGACATCTCTCCCAATTCGTAAAATTGAATCTTAATTTGTAAAACATTAATTATTTCCCTTGGAATCAATTATCTGTTGCTAATAACTCTTGATATTTTTCTTTGTTATCATGTTTCCTAGATTTATGTTTTACATCATGGAACCGGAATGAATATTGTTGTTAGGATTTATGTTCGTTGACTTTATTGCCTTTTTGTGTACGATTAGTTTGGTCTGCCTATGTACCTATAAAAGGAATTCTATGAGCAGAAACGTTGGAATCTGAGTTGAACAGATACGCTTGGGCTAACTTAATTTGACATTTTCCTACTCTGTCATTGATGATTGATGGAAAACTTGTATGCCATTAACTGCAAGTTGTTTGTTTTTTTTTTTTCTATGAATTTTCATATATCTCATATTCGTGAGTATCACATATCTCTGTTCCAATTTTATGGTGGAAATACTCATTCACTGCAAGTAACATTTCTCATACAAACTAAGCAAATATTATAATCTCTAAAAAAAACAAACTAACTAAATATTTAAATCTACATAATATCTTAAATATTTGAAACAAACTTAATTTTTTTATCAAACACAAATATGAATACAAATAATATCTTTTTTAACTGAAGATGAAGACGAATATGATTATAAAATTATTCAAATACCCACACGGCCACACGTCATCTTTGTATGTTTTTTTTTTTAGTTTCTTTTATCACAACAAGTGTACACACAATATTTTTTATTATTTTTTGTTACATTATATTATTTATATATATATATATATATTAAAAATTTTATTGTTATAATTTAAAAATATAAATAAATTAGCTAATAGTTAAATAATTATAATTATAGTTTAACAAAAATTTCAAACTTCTAAATTTAATAAAAATATAAATTAACTCTTAATTATTTATCTTTAATTTCTTTGTTTTTTCATAATTTACACTTTAAATTAAAATATAATTAGTAACCCTTAAACCATACTATAATTTAAGTTTAAAGTATATAAATAAATTAAAATTATAAAAAATATAGTAAATTACCTACAAACCTGCAAATACAGTGAGTACATGGTAGAAAGCATGACCTACACCATACAAATTATTTCGTGCATCAATTTTATCTTACAGATTGGTTAATCGTGTAAAAATGGGGGAAAAAACAATTTATATATGGTACTTTTTAACTGGTTTTCATTAATTGACAAAAAAACTTGACCCCATTCCTCCACGTATACTAATCTATTTTAGCGTTTTTTTTACCGTTTGCACTCATGGGAAAAGAAAATTTTTTAATGATTAAAGTTTAAGATCGATTGTTATCGGAAAAGAAATTTTAATTTTAAAAAATCATATCTTACAAAAAAAAATACCATATTATTTTTAAGAAATTCATTTTACCATGTACATCTGTCTTCAATGATACAATATGAACAACCTATAGACATCTCTCATTCAAGTTCAAATCAAAACGATAAACATATGAACTAATAAGGTAATAGATCTAAATAACCCTCAAAAGTCTGAATCCAGATCAAGGACCATTTTTCTTTTAATTATAGATATCTTCCATTACAGAAAATCTTGTTTAATTATCTTGTAAAATCTATAAGTAACAAACACTCAATCCAAGTACTTAACACAACTACATCCTCAAGATTTGTTTGGGATGATTTTATGTTTTTCATCTATAATTTTTAAATGTAATTTTTAAAATAAAGCGAGTTTTAAAAAATAAAACTAAAATAATTCTTAATTCATCTTCAGTACTTTTACTTTCATATTCAAAATCAAGAAAAATTATTTGTGAAAATATTTTTAATTTTAAAATACACATTCTGCATGCATTTGACAATGGTCTTTCCTAGTCATTTTGTTTTGCAAAAACAATCTTACTTTTATATTAAAATTTCCCCACTTTGTTTAAAAAAAGCATTGGGCTGAAAACGTTGACAGCGTAAGACTACATAAAAAAAAAGAAAAAAACTCATGAACTATTAAAAAACCTGAAAAATGTAAAATTTGGGAAGCATGTAGGACGAGTGTAGACCTAAAAAAATGTAGAGGAAAACATTGGACCCATTTCTAATTCACGAGTGTGTACGGCTATATTTCTACCTTAATTTGTGAAGAAGTCTGGACAAATAGAGCCAAGAAGCTACCTGTAATTTGTGACTAGAATGCAAAGCTAAAGCTGAAATAATATCTAAAGCAAATTTATGAACCTCGGGCTTCACTGCCATACGAATAAGCATTGCTGTCCACTCCTCTGGCGCCAACCTCACCACCCTGCAAAGGTATTCAAAGCCTTTTCCAATCCTGGCCAGGATAGCACGCTCCTGCAACGTACAAGACTACATGTAGGCCATTTGGCAGAATAAAATCTAGTTTTAGAAATTCATTGTTCAGTATATATAGCTTTCTTGTTAAAAGTACATACTATCGACCTTTAAATTCCTGCCCTTTTTTGACACTCGTATGGACACTGCCCTACTCAAATTCAAATACCCTATCCTAAATGAAGGGCAGGAGTTAAGGAAAAATAAAACTTTCTTGTTTAGTTTCACGAGGGGGAGAGCAAATAAAATTTACTATCATTATCATTTCATATATATTTTCATTGTAATAGCAAAGGTTTATAAATTTTCGTAGGCAGCCTGCTTTTTTCTTCTGAAATCAAGAAAATGTTAGTGCCCACTAATGATGAAAGAGACAAGGTGATGGAAGAGCAAGGAGATAGAAGCAGGTGCTTCAAAACAGAGACAGTGATAGAATTATCAAGGGGCTCAATCGCCTACGCATGCTAGCAGCCGAGGCGGAGTACAGGTGAGGAAGGCAGAAGAGATTTCAGGGGGGTGGAGAGAAGGGGGAGACAATTTAATTTAGTGTATAGTTAAATTGGCCATAACAAAAATATTTCAATAATCATGATTAATTATAGCATTAATCCATTATATCTTCAATTATTAATGTAACTCCGTATATAATTGAGTTTTGTTAAGTAATTTAAAGATAAATGTTCAAAAACAATTGGTTTTGCTTTTAAAATAATTGGTGGAAGGTAAAATGGGAAAATATATTGGGAATTTTACTACACAACCAAGAGCTTTTTCTTTCACCAAAGCAATACTCTCTCCATTGTTCCAAACATGCATTCAGTCAATATAGTCAACAAACTTCAAGTCACTTTCCTAGCCTCCAACTCCCTTCGAGATTTTGGAGTGAAGGCAGAAAATAGAAGAAAGAAATTTTGGATCTTTCATTTGTCCTTTCCTCCCTTTCTAACTTTTAAACCAAATAATGAATTTCCTCCCCAAACTAAAGGCGAGGGGTGATGTGTGGGGCAACTAAGGGTGTGAGACTGAGGTTCAAAGATAATCATAGTTTCATGCTCTCACCCTTTTCAAGGTCCCTTTTGGTCATCCATTGAGAACCCCTATTTCCGAACAATGCATTACATCACTATCACACTGTTGTCACTGTATGCCACTCCCCACCAAACATCTACCACACCCACATTCCATTCCATCACCTCCTCCACAAGCCCACCTTGTCTCACTCTGACCTCAAACAAAAAATATGTTCTAACTTATTCTTATAATGATAAAATCCATTATAGTTCTCTCCATGTTGACATCATACTATCTGGATCAGCATGATCCGCACACTTCCCCATAGAGTGTTATTTTAAAAGGTATATGGGGAATGGAAACCTCCTCACTTTTACCTGAATTTACCTTCCAGATTTAGGAGTTTAGTTATTGGATATTTAAGTTATTTTAATTTCTTCTATTAAATGAAAATAGATGAGTTTTGTTGTCCAACAAAATATGTGAAGGATGCTAACCTCCATGGAAAGTGAGGAGCTTAGAAACTACTTATTCCCTAGAGATGTGCACATGCATGTAGAATATATTTAATGTTTAGATGTATGGCAATATATGGGCCTAAACCCATCTCTTTGTATTAGCTTTGTACAATATATATATATATATATATATATATATATATATATTCTTCATGGTTGTGCTAGAAATAAGGATCCATGCATATTCATCTCTTTCTACATGGTATCTACAGCCTAGTGGATCCTTGCTCTTAAGTTTTTTTTTTCGGAAATCGTGTTTCTTTTCAATTTTCGGCCATTTTTCGCTGCTGCCGCCATTCAGGTCACCAATCCCACCACCAGAGTCGCCATCCTCCGATGATTTCTGCACCACCGGAATCTCCTTAATCAGAGATCCTACGCATCCTCAAACAGATGCCTCCATTGATGACAAAGATTGTCTTCGATGGTCGAAAGTTGATGCTCAAGTTTGCAGTGTTCTGAAGTACACTATTCTCCCTTCTCTGAAGCAAATATTTCAGGCACATGACACATGTGCTGGAATTTAGGAATAGGTTCGGTTGTTGTACACTAATGATACTCAGCGTCTCTATGGCGTGTGCCAAAATCTACTGAGCATCGTTAACCCCCACCACCTTGATAGTCCCATGGCTGAATATTTTGGTACGGTTCATGGTCTTCTTCATGATTTCAATGAACTATTGTCCCCTGTTGCCACTCCTGCCCAGAACTATAGCAATGTGAAATATTCTTTATGTTGATGGGCTTCCTGATGAGTATTCGTCCGTTCGCGATCAGATTTTGGGGTCTACGACTATGCCCACTTTGAACTCTGCTTGATCCACCTTGTTGCATGTGTCGTGCAAGTTATCACCGAACATACCTCCTTCTGTTTCTCCAGTAACTCCTTCCACGGTGACTCCTTCACCTTGGTATCTCAGCGTGATAATCGTAATCGCTCTCACAAACCTGGCCGAAGTCGTCCCAGATGTGACCACTGTCACAAACTTGGCCACACCATTGACTAGTGTTATGCTTACATGATCGTCCTCCACAGTCGACTACTACTGTTGCTGCTCAAGCTACACCTCTTGCTCCTATTGATTTTAGTACCCATTCTTTTGGTAGTTCTAGATCTCCAGTTTTATTCAACAACTTTCTTAAACAATACGAAGAACGTCAGGTCTCCAGCTATACTGCTTCTATTGCGCACGTTGGCACTTCCTTTGCTAATGTCACTCACTCTGTCTCTTTTGGCCCTTGGGTCCTTGACTTTTGCACTACCGATCATATATCTAGTTATAAGTCTCTTTTCTCCTCTCTTTCAACTTCTGGTCTTTTACCCTCTGTCACTATGGCTAATGGCTCCCAGACCCTCTCTCATGATGTTGGTATTGTTCCTATTTTCTCTTCTCTCTCCATTGACAATGTACTTTATGTCCCTGGGTCTTCTTTAATTTATTATCCCTTAATCGACTCACTCGTTGTCTTGATTGTCTTGTTACTTTTAGTAAAGATTTTGTTTTCTTACAGGACCGAAGTTCGGGACGGATAATTGAGACTGGATGTGAGTCAAATGGCCTTTATCACCTACGGACGTCTACTCATGTTGGCTCGGTTGTGGATTCCCCTGCTCTCATTCATGCTCAATTAGGTTATCTTAGTCTTGTCAAGCTTCAATGCCTTATATCACGTCTATCTAAGTTGTCTACTTTGTCATGTAAGTTGTGTCAATTAGGAAAACATAGTCGTAGTTCTTTTCATAAGATTGTCCCTGAACGAGCTGTGTCTCTTTTTGCTTTAGTTTCACTTAGATATTTGGGGCCCAAGTCATGTTCATTCTAGCTTAGATTTTCAGTATTTTGTAACTTTTATTGATGATTATTCTCGTTGTATTTAGTTATTTTTAGTGAAAAATCGTTCTGAGTTGTTTTCCATATTTCAGACCTTTTATAATGAAATTAAAACTCAGTTTGGTGTAACTATTCATACCTTTTGTAGTGATAATGCTCGTGAATACCTTTCTTCAGGCTTTTCAGACCTTCGTGTCTTCTCATGGTATTCTTTATCAAATTTCCTATGTCTATACCCCTTAACAAAGTAAGGTTGTGGAACGTAAGAATAGACACCTTATTTAAACAACTCGAATTTTTTAACTTCATGGCCATGTTCCTCCATAATTTTGGGGAGATATTGTTCTCACAGTGTGTTACCTTATCAATCGAATGTCTTCTTCTGTCCTCAATAACCAAATACCTCACTTTATTTTATTTCCTCATAACTAACTTCATTCGTTACCCCTTCAAGTTTTTGGCTCCACTTGTTTTGTTCACAACTTTAGTCCTAATCTTGATAAATTGTCTGTTTGATCTCACAAGTGTCTTTTTTAGGCTACCCTAGGTCACAAAAAGGGTATAAGTATTTCTCACCTTCTTTTTTTCGATACTTGATCTTCGTTGATGTCACCTTCTTTGAGTCTTCTCTCTACTTTTTGTCCAATTCCTCTTCGTCCGAGTCTATTTCTGCCTCCACCACCTCCTCTTTTGTCTTCCATCCCATAGATACATCTGTTGTACCCATCAATCCACCACCTCTACCTCCTCTTCGGGTTTATCATCACCGACAGCATATTCGACTTTCCATTGGGCTAGCCATTAACTCTACTCCGATGCCACCTACTCCATCTCCTCTGCTCTTCCTTGTGTGTCTAATCTACTAATTATTCTTCATAAAGGTACATGCTTCACTCGTAATCCCTTCCCACATTATGTTAATTTGAGTTATCACCAGTTGCCTCCATCTTTCTATGCTTGTCTTTCTTCCATTTCTTCTGTGTTCATTCTTAAAGTTGTAGGTGATGCCTTATTCCATCCTGGTTGGAGATAGGTCATGCTTGATGAACTATGTGTTTTTTAAAACAGTGGTATTTGGGATCTTGTTCCTTTGCCTCTTGGAAGTCTGTTGTTGGTTGTCGGTGAATCTTTACTATAAAAGTTGGCCCTAATGGCACTATTGATCGCCTCAAAGCTCGTTTAGTTACTAAAGGTTATACTCAGATCTTCGGGTTAGACTATAGCGACACATTCTCTCTTGTTGCAAAGATGACTTCTGTTAGACAATTTTTAGTCATGGTTGTGCTTCGACATTGGCACCTCTATCAGTTGGATACCAAAAATGTCTTCCTTCATGGTGATTTGTTAGAGGAAATTTATATGGAGCAACCTTATGGTTTTGTTGCTCAGGGGCAATCTTTCGGATTGGTATACCGTCTTCTCAAATCTTTATATAGTCTTAAATAGTCTCTCAGGACATGATCTGGTAGATTCAGTCAAGTAATCCAACAGTTTGGTATAAAGCGTGATGAGGTTGATCATTCTATGTTCTATCGTCATTCAGGAGGTAAGTGCATCTACATAGTAGTGTATGTTGATGACATTGTTATTATAGGCAGTGATATCCATGTAATTTCATAATAGATAAAACACCTCTGTCATCATTTTTAGACGAAAGACCTTGGCAATTTTAAAAACTTGGGAATTGAGGTAGTAGAATCTGACAATGGGATTGTAATTTCCCAGAGGAAGTATGCATTGGACATCCTAGAGGAGGCTAGGCTAATGAAATTCAAGTCCAATGACACACCTACAGATCCATATGCTAAACTCCTGCCAAGTTTAGGGGAGCCACTTTTAGATCCTAAGAAGTATAGGAAATTTATTGGGAAAATGAACTACCTCACAGTCACTCGTCCTGACATCTCTTTTGAAGCCAATGTGGTAAGCCAGTTCCTTAATTCACCCTGTACAGGACATTGGGGTGTTGTCCTCCGTATTCTAAAGTATATTAAAGGAGCCCGTAAAAAAGGTTTGTTATAGGAGTATAATAATCCTACTCGGGTTGTGAGATACTCATATGAAGATTGTGCAGGTTCTCTCACTGACAGGAGATCTACTTTTAAATATTGTGTTTTTATTGGTGACAACTTGATTTCCTAGAAAATTAAGAAGCAGGATGTAGTGACAAGATCTAGTACAAAAGAGTATAAAGCTATGGCTATAGCAACTTGTGAACTTATTTAGCTCAAACAGCTTCTTGATGAATTCAGATTTGGAGAGGTTACACACATGACTCTAATTTATGATAACCAAGTTGCTCTTCATATTGCTTCGAATCCAATATTTCATGAGAGGACCAACACATTAAGGTAGATTGTCACTTCAATCATGAGAAGATTGTATCTGGAACTATTTCTACCTAGTTTGTTAGCTCCTATGATCAGCTAGTTAATGTCTTCACAAAATCATTGTGAGATCCTAGCATTGATTACATTTGTAACAAGCTTAGTACATATAATTTATATGCACCAGTTTGAGGGAGAGTGTTAGATGTATTTCAATATATGGATCTAACCCTATCTCTTTGTATTAACTCTTTTGTACAGCATGCATATATATATATATATATATATATATATATATATATTATTCTTCTTGGTTGTGCTAGACATACAAGGATTCATGCATATTTCATCTCTTTCTACATTTAACAAAGAAAATACCTCAAATAGTAATGTCCTCTGGCCTTGGGGATTCTCATTTAATACACAATCAATCACTTCATCTTGCAGAAACACATCAGCTGCTTCTACTATATCTCGAAGAAGGAAATGACGCACTCTAAGACCCTTGTCTGATAATATGAATAATAAAAGATCTTCAGTGGAATCAACAACAGCATGCATGTCAAATAATTTCCAAACAGAACTTGAAAGCTTTTCAGAACTAGGGTTTCCAGTTATCTCGGAAGCTTGTTCAGATATTGCTGCTACCTGAAACAAGAATTACATTCATATTACATACAGTTTAAAATTGTATAATAATTTATCCACAAGAGTATTCAAATTTGAAGGAAGAAATGAATAGGATCTACATTTGCAATGCTAAAATAATTACTTGAAAGGATTATGAGTTTGAACTCTAACAAAGCACATTTACTTCTAAGGAAAAATATTGGCATTATTGGATGAAAACACAAACTGCATGAACTGTAAATTATGTCTCTTACTCCCTATTTAGTAGGTTCTATTTCTGTTTAATGGGATCTACTTGTATTTCTTCCATTTAACGGTATTGGTAAGATTGTAATGGAGTGTGTTTGCTAACATTACTCAAATTAATGATGTAGTTAGTCCTACACAGCAACTATAAATCAACCCATATCACATAGGATTCCAAACTTTCAAGAGCAAGTGCACAAATAAAGTAGTCTATAAATTTATGTCAATGTCGAACAGAAATTCTGTTTATTTTAAGAAGTTATGATCCAAATGATATATAGATCGGGTAACCTTGTGAATAACTTGTCAGCTTATTTCAAGCAATACTAGAATGAACATATTCACATCACAATTATATCGTACGGCCGAGAAGAAAAGCCAAGATAGACTATACCAGGCGTTCTAGCCTGTTCCACCTAATGGATCCATTGTTACGAATGAGAAGTTCCCTCAAAATTCTTCTCATGTCAGGGCTAGGGTCTGCTATAAGTCTGCCGATGACAAATGGATATGCACTCTCAATGACTTTAAAATAAGGATCCAGAACTTTAGCTGTGCCTTCTAGCGATCCCAATGCTCTTATCACAAGAGCATAGTCTGGTGGGAGGGAGAAGTTAAATTCATACATCACATCATATAGTTGGTTCATAATTCCCTGAAATCCAAAGCAAGATTAAACTTCAAAATACGAAGTGCCATTATACCCAGTAATTGTTCTTCACATAGGTATAAAAAAACATGACCTTATAAATATTAACTTAGGAATTAACTTGAAGCTTAGAAGTTCAGCACCAGAAAAAAAAAATAGAATAAAACAAGCCAGAAAAGGGGTGAAAAGAGGATAAGACACAAGTACTTAATCCCAAAGCAGAGATTGCACCAAGGATTTATCCTTGAAAATTCAAGCATTCTTATCAGACAATAAGCACCAAAATGGTGGATAAATTGTACACCACCCGGGTTTCCCTCTGTAGTCACCCCCTCCCCCTGATTGACAAATTTGAAAATGTTCAAAACTCTGCTTTGGGACACTAAGGGTGATGACCAAAATATATGATCAACGCCAGTTATAGCTACTACAGAGCAAAAATTGATCCTTAAGAGCAATATAAAATGCAAAACAAACCTGAAAATCTTGAGTTTCACCAGTCCGATCAGCAAATGATGCTTTCAGTGCATCAGAAACTGAATGTATATCAACCCCTTCAGGAATAAATCCCAAAGAAAGAAAGTCATTTGCCAAGCTCAAAGAATCACGATTAACAAAGTGCACTATCTGAAAGAGAGGATTAACTTAGTAGTAGACACAGACAATAAAGAAAATTATCCATCTCCACAATATAATGCAGAAGAAACTTTAAAAGAAAAAAAAAATTATACAGAGAATGCATGCACCGGAAACAGAAACAGATATATAAGATGGCTGAATCCAACGAATGATGAGATTTCTTATATATCAGGACACAATCTATGAGTTTAACGGTGATGCACTGATAATGTAAACAGTTTTACACTGTCAATGCACCACCCTTTTTCTCATAATCTATATTGGCATCATAAAAAAGTTCAATAAATTCAACACATTTTCTTGTAAATTACATAATAACTACTTTAATACCATAGATTCAGAAAAGCATGACTCTGGAGTTAAAGTCAGATCTAATGAGAGATTATAACTAAGTGATTTGCAAATAAATTATTAAAAGCACTACAAATAGGAAGACCATTTACCAAGTTGACATAAAGCATGCATATTAGATGTAAACCTTAGACTATGCTGAAATCAAACTTTTGAAGAGAAAAATAACATCTGAGTCAAAAGCCAATTATATCGTTAATGTGCCGTTGAAGGGAAGGGAACATCAGAATAATAGTCAAACAGAAGAAAATGGCTGTTAGTGTATGACAGAAGACAAAAAGAAAAATGTACAAGATTGGAAATTTGGTGAAAGGGATGGGAGGAATCAGTTGCGAAGAAGGACAAGCTCAAAATACTGGACAGCTGCCAAGAGGAGACTCAGAGAAATGAGGAGAATCATAAGTCTAATGAAGAGGAAAATCATATAAGGGGCTGGAACATTAAGGGATATCTTGTGTTTTCTCTGTTTTGGCTGTCATTTTGATGGCTTCAGAGTATCTTATCTTTGGTGTAAGGAGCTGAGCTTCATTCCTTTTGCACAATATTATCCAGAATCTTGTTTCTATCATTTTAACAACTCATGTAATTTGAACTTCTCAAACGTATTTTAGGAATCAAGACATTGCCAATTTGTCATAAAATGTAGTGGAAAACTGGAAATTATAACTAGTCAAGTCAATTTAAGTTAACATCCGTTAAAACGAGTAATATTTAGATATTTCTAACCATTTGAATAAGTCCAATTCGATAATGCCGAGGAATATCACCCATCATTCCAAAGTCGAAATACGCAAGTGATCCATCATTTATCGCAACAAGGTTACCTGGATGAGGATCAGCATGGAAATAACCAACCTCAAGCATCTGCCTCAAAGAGCAATATAATCCCTACAAAGCCATAAGGAAGAAGCAAGGGGCATCAATTGACAGTGCTTAGCATCTTAACTAATCATGCACATATTTAGCCAAAAGATATCGTAACTGGGCATTCAATACCATTACAGAAACATGTGAGCATACCAAGTTAAAAAAAAACATCTAGACAGACAGACGATAGCGTATAAGTCAAAAGAGATATATCATATACATGAACAATCGAAGCATTTGACCAACAAAACCTATGTAATTCATACCTGGTCGATGAGTTCCCTTCTGTTCAAAGAAGCTTCGTTCAAGCCTGTTTCATCTGTAAGCTTAATTCCATCTATCCACTCCATTGTCAGCACAGTGGAGCATGTGTAGTCCCAATATATTTTTGGAGCTTTGATGGAATTTGTTCTTTCTTTAACCCCACCTGTACATTTGTTGCTATGTTCATTACCACTGTTGAAAAGAGTCAACAATCTAAATTGTTTGCTAAAACACTAGGCACTATTTAGATACAAAAATGGTATAACTTAAGACATTGCATGCTGCCTCTCATTTGAGGAACAATTATCAACTATGGATTGTTAAATAATAGTATTATTCTCTTATTTATTATGATTAGATAGCAATTGGGGAGTTACTCCATATTACCTATTTTAAATGTATATGACTGTGATTGTATGTCAATGTACACATGAATTTCTTATTTATAATGAATAATAGGTACAATAAAAAGGAAACAAAATAAAGATAATTAACAACTAAACCCGTGACACACCCCTCAAATTGGAGCATATATGTCATATGAGTCAAGTTTGTTACATATACTATTATTGGGAAAGAAACTCAAGTCCCACATTGACAAGTGATATGGTCAAACAAGAGTATGTAAGTGAGGTGCAAACCTTACCTTACAAGCGAATTTGGTGAGGTTGAGTTAGGTCCAATTTCAACATTTCTAACATGGTCTATAGAGTCATGTTAAAGGAATACTAAAAAAAAATTTCTCTCACCGGGGGTGCATGAACCCCGGTGACCTCTTTTTGTTTGTCATTCTTATCCTAAAACTTAGTGTATCGATATTGTTCATCTTGTCTCTGTTTTCTCTTCAATGATAGATTCCATTGGCTCGTTTTGCAAGTGTTGTTACGAAACGGTTATGCCGACAAAGGCCGCGATTCACAATGGCCATTTGGCCTAGTCATGGCACGATTCCGCCATTCTATGTGTGGCGGTTGCCATGCAGAAATGTTGTGGTGGCGCATGGTGCCCGATTTGAGCTTTTTTCATTTTTTTTTTTTTTTTTGCTTTTGGACCCCTGTCGACCCGGCCCGGGTGGATACCAAACATTGATTTTGGGCATATATAGCCGTAGTTTCACACTTCTCTCACCTTCAACAAAGATGAATTAGTCACACACCTCTTCCGATGACGAACCCAACGATCGCGCCCCTCCTTTAGCGAGTTCTACAGGTGCCGATGACAAACCCAGCCACCACGCGACATCTTCTCCCACTTCTTCTCTTCGCACGACCACTTCCTCTCCATTGCGCGACCACTTTGTTAGTCTTCTCCCTCTTGTGTGACCATTTTCTCCCTCGCACACTTCTTCTTTCTTCAACCAGACGTAGGCTCTCTCTGTCTTATATATCTTCTTTTTTTTATAAAAGATATTAATTCTTTATTTCTTTTTCAGATTTTATTTTATAAAAGTCATATTTTTCAATTTTTTTCAGTTTAACAACCATGTCACAGGTAGAAATAAACACCTCAAATGTAACAAATACATCCTCAAATTCAATTAACTCTAAGAGGATTGACGTTGGATGAAAACACTGTACACCAGTGAGAGAGAATGATACAAATGAAATCTGTTGTGACTATTGCTGGAAGGTTACAAAAGGATGTATAACAAAGGGGAAACAACATTTGATTGAAAAAGCGAAAAATGTTACAGTTTTTTTTATGGCTCCTGAAGTTGTCAAGTTTGAGATAAGGACAGCTATGGAGAGAAAGAAGCAGAAGCAAAATGAAATATTTAAAAAGGTAATGCAAGATATTGAAGAAAATTTTGAAGAACGGTTTATGGAAATGGAAAGTTTTGATGCTCCGTCTCACCTGCCTCCCGTTGGTGATTTGAGATTTAAAGATACTAGGAAGGGACCTATGGACCTTTTAACTCAAGCTCAATCTACAGCTACAAAGAATAGGAAAGACAAACTGGTGCAAGCGGGCATAAGAGAGCTTTGTGATAAAAAAACTTTAGAAAGGATATACCAATACATAGTTCGCTTTTGGTACCAAGCTAATATATCTTTCAACTTAATAAGTTAGAAAGTTTTCAAGACATGCTTGGCGAAATTGAAAATTTTGGGAAACATTTGAAAGTTCCTTCCTACCATGACATTAGAGTACCACTCCTTCAAAAAGAGGTGGATTACACTAATGAATTAATGAAAGCACTAAAGATCAATGGACAACTTTTGGGTGTTCCCTAAGTTTGTCTGGAAGGTTATATGACGGATGGCGGTCAGGACCTTTAAGTATCATACAATCATGGCGGACAAAATATATATATATATATATATATATATTATAATATAACGTAATGCAGCAAGATCATAGTTAGTTCCATTGTCCATTATAACTTGGATAGCCTTTTCCTCTCCAATCTCCTCTACAGTAGAATCCAACAACTCAAACATCTTTTCCCTGGTCTTTACATAGTCAAATGCATCCACAGACATTAAGAATATTATCCCAGAAGAGGAGTTCACCAAAAAGTTTATTATGCTTCTTTATTTTCTATCCGTCCAAGCATCTGACATTAGGGAACACCCAGAAGTTGCCCATTGATCCTTTAGTGCCTTCATTAATTCATTAGTGTACTCCACCTCTTTCTAAAGGAGTGGTACTCTAATGTCATGGTAGGAAGGAGCCTTTAAATGTTTCCCAAAATTTCCAACTTCGCGAAGCATGTCTTGAAAACTTTCTAACTTTATCAAGTTGAAAGATATGTAAACTTAGTAACGAAAGCGAGCTATGTATTGATACACCCTTTCTAAAGTTTTTTTATCACAGAACTCTCTTATGCCCGCTTGCACCAATTTGTCTTTCCTATTCTTTGCAACTTTAGATTGAGCTTAAGTAAGAAGATCCTTAGGTCCCTTCCTAATATCTTTCAATCTCAAATCACCAACAAGAGGCAGTCGAGACAGAGCATTAGAACTTTCCATTTCCATAAACCCTTCTTCAAAATGTTGATCAATATCTTGCATTACCCTTTTAAATGTTTCATTTTGCTTCTGTTTCTTTCCCTCCATAGTTGCCCTTAGCTCAACCTTTACAACTTCAGGAGCCATCAAACAAATTGTAACATTTCCCGCTTTTACAATCAAATGTTGTTTCCCCCCTGTTATACCTCCTTTCATAACCTTTTGATAATAGTTAGAACATATTTCATTGTATCATTCTCTCGCAATGGTGTACAGTGCTTCCATCCAACGTCAATCTTCTTAGAGTTAATTGAATTTGAGGATGTATTTGTTACAGTTGGAGTATTTGTTTATGCCCCTGACATGGTTGTTAAACTAAAAAAAATTGAAAAATGTGACTTTTATAAAAAAAATCAGAAAAAGAAATAATATCTCTTATATAAAAAAAAAAAAGAGATATGAGACAGAGAGAGAACCTACGTCTAGTTGAAGAAAAAAGAAGTGTGAGAGGGAGAAGACTAACGAAGTGATTGCGCGAGGGAGAAGTGGTTACACGAAGAGAAGAAGCAGTCGCAGCAAGAGAAGATGTCATGCGGTGGCTGGGTTCGTCATCACAGGTCGTCGACGCCCATAGAACCCATCGGAGTAGGCGCGTAGTCGCTGGGTTCGTTGGAGGAGGAGGCGTGCAACGAGTTTATCTTCATCAAAGGTGAGAGAAGTGTGAAGGAGCTACAGATGCCCAAAATCAATGTTTAGTATCCACCCAGGTCGTGTCGACCCGGATTCAAAAGCAAAAAAAAACACGAAAAAAACCCAAACCGAGCGCCACACCCACCGCCACAACGTTTTTGCCATGGCGGCCGCCACACACAGAATGGCGGAATCGCGCCATGACTAGGCCAAACGGCCATTGCGGACTCTATCGCCATGCCGTTATGGCGCTGCCATAATTGTTTCGTAACAACACTTGTGTTCCTTGATGTCAAATGCTTGGACAAATAGAAAACAAAGAAGCATAATCAACTTTTTGGTGAACTCTTCTGGAACAATGTTCTTAAAGTTTGTGGATGCATCTAACTATATAAAGACCGGGGAAAACATGTCTAAGTTGTTGGATTCTATTGTAGAGGAGATTGGAAAGGAAAAAGTTGTCCAAGTTATAATGGACAACGAAACTAACTATGTTCTTACTGGTAAGTTGCTAGAAGAGAAAAGACCAAAGATTTATTGGACCCCTTATGCTGCACATTATTAGAGGATATTGGTAAGCTTTCCACTATAAAAAATACCATTCGGCGAGCTATCTCTCTTGTTGACTTCATTTATAGCCATCCAAGCATGTTGACCATGTTGAGGTTCTTTACCGGTGGGAGTTAGTGAGGCATGCAATTACTTTGCAACATCTTATCTTTCCTAGGACAGGCTTTATCAAGAGAAAAAGAATCTTCGAAAAATGTTTGTGTCAGAAGAGTGGAATGAAAACAGGCTAGCAAAGGAAGCCACTAAGACGGTCTTGATGCCTAGTTTTTGGAAGAATATAGTTTTCATTTTGAAAGTGATGTCTCCTCTTGTAAAAGTGCTTAGATTGGTGGATACTAAGCAAAAACCAGTCATGGGCTACATATATGAAGCGATGGACAAGGCAAAGGAAATCATTGTGAAATCTTTTAAAAGTGAAAGCAAATACAAGGATGTGTTTGCATTCATTGATAAAAGATGAGTTATTCAACTTCATCACCATTTACATGTTGTTGGTCACTTTTTAAACCCGGAGTTCTTTTATACAAACCCTCAAATGGAATTTAATATTGAGATTATTAGGTGTTTATATGATTGTATAAATAAATTGCTAGGAGATTTGAAGATGGAGAAGATTGTTCATAAGGAGTTGGCTCAATATAAAGTTGGGAGTGGTATGTTTGGGTCTACAATTACTAAAGCAATGAGGGGTGAAGTTGCACCGAGTAAGAGACAAAGCATTGCAACTTCTGAACTTTTATTCTTCAAGTCATTTGCTTAAGTGTATTTGTTGAATATTTTGTTTGCATTTGTAGCTCAATGGCGGCAGATGTATGGTTTAGATACTCCTAATTTGCAACAACTTGCAATTAGGATCCTTAGCCTGGCATGTAGTGCCTTAGGTTGTGAACGTAATTGGAGTGTGTTTTAGCAAGTAATTAATTTCCTATTTAAAGCCAACAATCAATATCTTCCTTATAGTTATTCCTTAAATAATGAGTATTTATTTAATTGTTTTAGGTTTATACTTAGAGAAGGAATAGACTCGAGCATTAAAGATTACATGACTTGGTATTTGTCAACTATAATCAAGCACTCCTTGAAGGTATAACCTTAAGGATGAAATCGATCCAATTAGTCTCAATGGAATTGATGATTGTAATGAGTGGCTAATTGGAGAGATGGATGGGTAAGAAGATGAAGATGAGAGGGTTCATGAAGGAGATGACGACCTTACTTTGAATCAAGTTTAAGAAGCTTCGGGACTTGATGAGCCTAGACAATACACTAAGCATTACAAAAGTAAACAACTTGCAATTGAAGAGGGACAAGTAGGAACATCTTCTAATCCTTCTAAAAGAGTCCAAGGAGTAGCTTCAAAGAAGAAGGGAAAAAGAGTTGTTGTTGAAGCAGCTGAACCATCAGAAGATTCAGATTCTAGCAATGAGGAGGAATTAGTGCCAAATGCTATTTTATCACATTACATTGATGAGGATGAGGAGGATTAAACAAAATAGTTTTAGGACTTATCATTATGTTTACTGTTTTTAACTTTGTTTCTTTGTTTTGATGGTTATTTAATCATTTTGTTTTGGTTAGGAATTTATGTTTTTAAGTTTTAATGATGATAATATCACTAGATTATGAATGTCATGAATTTTAGATTGTTACATTATTGGTTTTATATATCTGCTTGTTATTTTGCTATTTTTGCATTACACACACACATACACACACACACGCACACACACACATATATATATATATATATATTTTTGCATTACACACACACATACACACATACGCACACACACACACACACACACACACATATATATATATATATATATTTGTCCACCATGGCAGTATGGCGCTTAAAGGTCCTGGCTACTATCCGCCGTATTTATGAAACTTAATATAAATACATGCATTGTTGTGTAATACTCCCTATGGCCTATGGACTTGTATATAAGCAAAAAATTAGTCTTGTATAAAGGTCTTAAATATATGTAAATCTAACTAATTATGCTCTATATAATGATATCATGCTTAAAACACCCTCCATTTAATTGCAATTCTATATTAATTTTTTTTATTGATGATGTAAGTTCCATTGAAGGACATTTTAAAAATAATTTTATTTTTTACTTGAGATAAGTAAAATTAAATGAATCAAAGTATAGCATCACTTATTGAAGTTTTGTGCAATTACACATCCCCCTCCTTTTTTTACCATTACTTTTGCATCACATGAGGGTGTGTTAGTTTAGAGTTTGACATGGATGTTAGTGTAATATTTTCAAACATATAGGAAGTGTTAATATAATATTTTTAAACTTAAAAGAAAGGTTAGTGTAAGAAAATTAAAAAAAAAAAGTAAGGTTAAGGTTATGTTGATTTGATAAAAGTTCGGACGTGTTTCTATAATTTGCACAATTAAATGATATCAACTAGCATTCTTAATTAGTGTGAAGTTTGTTATGTTTGCTTGAATATGAGTCCAAAGAGAGTACTAATAACACATGGTATTCATCATGTCTATTGTTTTCTCTCTTAACATCATCAAGATTAAATATTGAGTATTATCTACAAAATGAATTTGGGAATTAAGAACATGGTTGAATTGTGGACATTACCAAATGATATCATCAAAGAAAATAGAAACTAGCATTTTTGGTGCAGATGTTGAGCATTTGAACTTACTTGCAGAACAGTAGAGAGAAGCAAAGCGCTCAGCATTTTTGCCCTCTAGGACATAATCAATTTCATCAAACATGTGCCTGACCTGTTGCATTAATCTACAATGATTAACTCATAAAGCAATTGTAAAACAGTAAACTGAAATATAATAGTCTATAATAGTCATCTGGTGTAAATCATCACAACTAAAATATATATTTCTGAAAATGTCAGGTGAAAAATAAGTTATAGAAAGCAAACAAGATATTTGCGCTCCGAATAAAGGAACTTACCATTTCATTTACTGCCACCAAAAGATCTTTTCGAGCCTTGGCAAAGCGTTTTAATTGGCCCCCGATCATATGGAATAACAAAGCGTCAAGAGTCAATGAAAGTGACATACCAGGCCTCTGTACTTTTACAGCCACCAGCTCTCCAGAATGCAGGTGAGCTGCAACACTTGAAGCAACAAAAGTAAACACTTCAATCTCCATCAAACATGCAAATATCATTCTTAAATTTAAAATTTAAGAAGCCAAGCAAATACAGAATATTCAAATCAGAGTAAAATCTAACCTATTTTTTTTGGCAACTCACCTTTATATACTTGCCCCAAGGATGCTGCTGCAATAGGTGCTGGGCTGACATCATTAAAAATTTCATCAATAGAAACACCCAAATGGTTCTCAATAGATCTGATTGCAACATCAGTTGGAAATGGAGGTATTTGATCCTAACATGAATAACAAACTTTTAAGGAATTAGCAATAAGTTGACAGAAGACAAGAGCGTAACAATAATAAATTGATGCACCATTGCACCTGCAGTATTTGATTACATGCTCTAGAAGTATAATGGAAGAAGTCACTGTACCTGTAGCTTGGCGAGTTCTTGACAATATACTGTTGGTAATATGTCAGGACGGGTGCTCAATGCCTGCCCAAGCTGTAATCACGAATGGATTAAGTCAAATATAAAAACTGTACTGATAATATATTTAATATATGTAGAATATTATTATTGCTCATTCAGTATATATAACATCATAATGATGTTATATATAACATCATTATGATGAAGGGGAAAGGAAAACAAAGAGAAAAAACTTCATATCTATATTCAAGCGATGAAACCTAAAAAAAAAAATCTAAACATAAAACACAAGTTACCTAGAGTAAGAGAATTAGAATTGGAAGCATGACTATTGCATTTCTATTGTCTATGGAAAGGCAAAAGTGGATATACAAAATGATATATCTCCAATTAAAACAAATAATGGGAAAAATAAAGATTATATTCCCTCTATCCCTAATTATAAGACCATTTCCAAACAATTCTTAGTCCCCTTTTGTAAGACCCTTTCCTATTTACTAGATTTATTAATTTTTTTTTCCAAAGCTACCCTTAATCCATTAACAAATTTTTTGCTTGTCTCTCTTATTCAAATTGAAGAATATGAATAGCCTTATTCATAAAGTTTCTCTCTCCACATTAATTAAATAAAAAGAAAGAATACCCAAGTTTGAAAGAATAGTATTAATAATTGACATATGTAATGTGATTACCTAAGGGATGTGTTTTTTTTAAAGGGTCTTATAATAAGGGACGGAAGGAGTAAAATGTAGCAAAATCCCTAGAAATAGTCATCAAGTTATTTTGCAACAGAAACCATGCAAACTTATTTTAGAGTAAAAGCAGAAGTTTGTATGAGAAAGAGAAAATAATACTAACAAAAAGTGCTTATCTTAAACTAACCTCAGCATAGAACATATATATTATAAAAAGAGTAACACAAAAAATTAGCAGATGATAAAAACAGAAACCAATAGGAAATAACCTGTGAAAAAAACTTGCCTTAATGTAGAAAGGACCCAAGTGTATTAGAGTTTCACGAAACTGCAAAAATACATAAATGTCACTGTTCATTCAAGTCAGTTTTCCCTAACAAGTATTATAAAATGAATCCACATTTGCTACAGCTGAAGAAAGTTAGTGGAAGTATTATAAGTGGTTTGGTATTTTCTTATAATCTAAAAGGCTAAATGTTACTCTTGGTCATTTATGTTTCAGTGTTTTTTGTTTTGATACATTAAAAAATCTTATTGCAATCTTTTATGTCTTCAAAGGATTTCACTTTGGTCTTTTTTACTGAAACATTAAATTACTTAAATATGCCAACAAAAAAGTGTGACGTGTCTATTAATGCTGATTGGAATGATGATGTGGCATGTTAACTGAATTGACATCATTTTAAATAGTTTCATTTGATCCTTTGTTTTTAAATGGTTCCATTTTGGTACTTTAAGTTTTTTAAATTGCTTCATTCTAGTTTATTAAGTTTGCAAAATGGTACATTGTGATCCTAACAGTTATATATGATGTCAGAGTCTAATGAATGAAAGTGAAGACATTTTACCAATTTTCTTCCAAATAGATGTGTTGTATGCTATATAATGCATTTACTGTTTACAATTTTTTAGCATCAGTAATTGGCGTGTGCAGGTGAAAATCATTTTGACCTTACACATATTAGTCATGTGCATACTTGCACATATGTCAACTATTGATGCTAAAAAAATGAAAACTGGAAATACATTACAATATTCAATGCAGAAACAAACTTAGTAAACTAATTTGTGTTGCAGCAGATTCAATCTCCAAAATCTTCTTTATACCATGTAAGACACTACCTTCCCATGCAAGATATATGGCTTTAGTAGCCTTCCGTATATTTTCTAAGAGAAGTGCTTTCTAAAGTTATTGTACAGGTGTCTAAGACAAAACCTGTATGAAAATTTTGATAGAATGTCCTTAATTACATTCATTAGACCCTAACATCATATATAATTTGTCAAGAGCAAAAATGTACTATTATGCAAACTTGATAGACTAAAATGAAATCATTTAAAAATTTAAAATACAAAAATTGAATCATTTAAAAAACATAAAGACCAAAACTAGCATCATTTAAAATGAAGTCATTTCAATTACATACCACATCATAATCCCAATCAGAATTAACAGACATGTCACTTTTTTGTTAACATATTTAACATTTCAACCAAAAAGACTATATGAAACCCTTCAAAGATATAAAGGACCAAAATGAAACTTTTAAAATTTAATGTATTAACAAAAAAAAAAAAAACACTAAAACATAAAAGGACGAAAAGTAGCATTTAGCATTTTAACCAATCTTAAATACACAGTTCACATTTGAAAGCACATTACAAAGAAAATCCCTTCATCAAATGAAGCATTTATCTCATGCAACAACTAATTTGCTACTACAACATTTATCTCAACTACAACAAAACTCAATACTACAACATGATTCACATGATATTATAATATCTGTTAGAATGCCTTAGAACCTTTCTTTTTTTCCTTAGAGTTAGTTGTTGGTGTCCATTATTATTGGCAGGTATTTTCTGTTAGTGCAATTAAGTTTGTTGCGGCCACTTGTACTCTCTGAATATTCATTCTAATCCTATAGTTTGCTCCTCCTATGGATGTAGCCCAATTCTAAGGGTGAACCACGTAAATTGTGTGTGCAATTTGTCTCTCTCTCTCGATCATCTCTACCCTCGTGTGTTAGTATCCATTTTCTGGTTTCACTGTTCTATTGTTTCTTTGGTTCCTTTCCTCTACACACTAGCATCAAGAGCTCAGATTTCTACCCAGGGATTCCGGTCATCCGTCCCAAGAAACAATCTGGTTTATCAAGATTTCTCTTCTGCCCCCTTCCGCTGCGATCTGTGCAAAGGAACATCCAAGAAACAATGTCAAACACCATCAAGATCAACAAGTTCAATGGAAAAAACAGCTTCAACCTGTGGAGGATCAAATTGTATTCCCTGTTGAAAGACCAACGTGTTTGGGGACCCCTTACATATGTTACTGTGAAGAAAGAAATTGTCACTGAACTAAAAGAACAAACAAGTTCCACCAAGATTGAAGATCTTGCAGAACAAGAAGAAAAGGTACACTCACTGATTCTGATATCCCTCTCAGATGAGGTTCTTTAAGAAGTAGTTGATGAGGAAATAGCAAGTGAACTGTGGCTAAAACTAGAGAAATTGTATATGACCAAGTCCATATGCAACAAGCTCCTCTTAATGTCGCTTGTTTGGTCTCTACATGAAAGAGCATATGTCTCTTAAGGACCACTTAGAAGAATTGAACTCTATCTTGACGGAATTGAGAGATATTGATGTCAAGATAGAAGATGGGATGTGACCATGATTCTATTGGCATCCCTACCACCATCCTATGAGAGCTTTGTAAGCTCCCTAAGTGTTGGCAAGGAATGCATTACCATGGAAGAAGTAAAATCCAGCTTGTACTCTAGGGAACTTCACTTCAAGGCATCTGGAAATGTAGAAGAAACAAATGGTTCAAGGCTTCTAGTCTCTAATCCTACCAAGAATGTCAAGAAGAAGAAGGACAAGGGCAAGAAGAAGACCAATGTCAATCCTAAAGAAATCTGCAACTATTGCAAGGAATCGAGGCATTGGAAGAAAGATCGTCCTAAGAAGAAGAGCAAGAAACCATATGCGGCAATTGTCAAAGAAGAAAGTTCATCGGATAATGAGCTTGTGTTCTCTATTGTTTATCATCATCGACAATTTGTAGACCAATGGATCCTTGACTCTGACTGCTCCTTTCATATGTGTCCTAATAGAAGTTGGTTTCATACATATGAAGAGAAGCATGCTGGCAATGTCTATATGGGAAATGATGTCCCATGCAAGACTGCAGGAATTGCTAATATTCAACTAAAACTGCATGACCAAGTGGTTAGGACTTTGACTGAGGTTAGACATATCCCAAACCTGAAGAAAAAATCTTATCTCATGTGGCGTGTTGGATGGAAAGGGTTTTAAATGCAAAAGGTTGTCATGGAGATCAAGAAAGGATCAATTGTCATAATGAAGAGTGTTAAGAAGGGAAAACTCTACATGCTTCAAGGTTCTACCTGTGTTTAGATATGGACATTTGAGCTCCCAAGCCCACGAAACCCACAATCTGCATAGTACGTGAGCCCTAAAATTTTAGAATCATTTAGATATGTTGGCTTTTTAGGCTCAACCCGTAAAACTTACAGGTTTAACAAGTTAACCCGCGGGCCTCCGCATAATTAATTTTTAAATAAAAATAATTTCACATTATTTATAAAAATGGGGTGTCATAAGTAAAAAGGAAAAAAAAAACAATACTTTTGTAATGACATTTAAAATTTGAGATTTTTTATATTTGAATGCACTTATATTTTATTTGTTTGTATTTTAAATTTAAACTATTTTATTTTATATTTTAGAATTGAGATTATATTTAATTATTTGTGGACATTAAATATTTAACTATTAAGTAATATGTACTCTAACTTGACTTAATTATTGTCTTGTAATCCATTATAGAGTGACTTTAGATATATATTGAATTTTTATAATAATTAAAAATGAGACAAATTGTCTTTTTTTTTAAATATTTTTTATATTTTTATGCAGGTTGACCCGCAGGCCTCTACGGGCTTTGCAAGACGGTTGCAGACTCAAATATAATGATCCTATTTACAATCGGGCTTCATAGACCGAATTTTGTGGGTTGCAAGTTGCAGGTTTTGCGAGTTGAGTTACCCGCATGCTCATCTCTACATGTGTTGGTTCTGAATCAGCCTCGGTTGCTTCGAAAACTGATAAAAGTCTCCCAGACTTGACTTACCTTTGGCACATGAGTGAGAAAGGTATGATGACCTGAACAAACAAAAGTTGCTTAGTGATTACAAGAACTAAGATTCTATGAGCACTGTGTCTATAGCAAACAACATAGGATCAAATTCCCTAAAGCAACCCACACTACCAAGGGTACACTGGATTATGTCCACCTAGATTGTCGGGGCCCCTCTAGAGTGTCTTCCCTTAGAGGTGGAAGATACTTCCTCTCCATTACTGATGATTACTCCAAAATGATATGGATTTACATCATAAGTCTTCAAGTTCTTCAAGGAATGGAAGGTTTTGATAGAAAATCAAGTTGGAAAAAAAGTCAAGAGACTAAGAACCAACAATGACTTGGAGTTTTGCTTTGCTGAATTCAATAAATTTTGTAAAGAAGAAGGTATTGGTAGGTAATATAATGTTAGGAACACTCCTCAATAGAATGGGGTAGCTGAAAGAATGAATAGGACCCTACTAGAAAGAGCAGATGCCTGCTGTCCAATGTTGGCTTGAGCAAAAGCTTTTGGGGTGAAGCCATCAATACAACATGTTTCCTTATCAATAGATCACCATCAATAGATCACCATCCACAGCCATAGGATTTAAAACTCCTAAAAGAGGTATGGTCTAACAAACCAACAAACTATTCTATTCTTAGATTCTTTTCCTGCAATGCCTACTATCATGTCAATGAAGGAAAATTAGTTCCTAGATCTACGAAAGGGTTGTTCATGGGATATGGTGATAGGGGTGAAAGGGTATAGGATATAGTCACCCACTGAAAGGAAAGTAATTCTAAATAAAGATGTTATTTTTTATGAATCACGCTTGTTTCACCCGAGAATGAAGGTTTCTATTTCAGGCAAAGGAAGTAAAACATCTCAACAAATGGAGAATGAAGTCACCTCAAACAAAACTAAAGAAAAGGAAAAAGCCAAACAAAACACCTAAGACACCTCAAGATGATTATCAACCTGAAGTCATAAGTTCTTATATCCCATGCCAAGATGACGCCACTGATTATGCTAAATCAAAATCTGAAATTCATCAGAGACCACAAAAATAAGAGACCTCCTAAAAAAATATAAGTTTGAAAATATGGCCACTTATGCTCTACATGTAGCTAAAGAAATTGAGTCAAACGAACCTGCTAGCTATAAAGAAGCAATCAGCCATACAGATAGACAAATGGATCTTAGCCATGAAAAAGGAAATGGAATCACAGCAGAAAAATCAAACTTGGAGGCTCATCAAGCTGCCAAAAGGAAGACACATCATCGGCTGCAAGTGGCTATTCAAGAAGAAGTCTGGAACTTCAAAAACCAAAGGGGTGAGGTACAAGGCTCAGTTAGTTGCAAAAGGCTTCAACCAGAAAGAAGGAATAGATTACCATGAAATCTTCTCACCCCAGTTATCAGACATACTTCTATTAGAATCCTATTTGCTTTAGTAGCAAGTTAGAATTTGGAACTCGAACAACTAGATGTCAAAACAGCATTCCTACATGGAAGGTTAGAGGAAGACATTCTAATGAAGCAACCTGAAGGCTTTATGGTTCAAGGTAAAGAGGATCATGTGTGCTAACTTATATGGCTTGAAGCAATCCCCGAGGCAGTGGTATAAAAGATTTGACAACTTCATCATCAGTCAAAACTTCATGAGAAGTCCCTATGATTGTTTGTGTTTACCATAACAAGATGGAGGATGATTCCATGATATATCTTCTACTTTATCTAGATGATATGCTCATAGTAGCAAGGAACATGTCAGATATACAGAACCTGAAACTGTTGCTGAATGGAGAATTTGACATGAAGAATCTAGGTGTTTCTAGAAAGATCCTTGGAATGGAAATCTATAGGGATAGATCTTGAAAGAAACTATTCCTATCTCAGAAAGACTACATCATGAAGATCCTATCTCGGTTTGGAATGATAAATGCTAAACCTCTCAACACTCCCTTATTGGCCAAAGAAAAACTTTCAATTGCTGTCAAGGATCAAACTCAACATGACTCAGTCTATATGTCACAAGTACCTTATGCTAGTGTTGTTGGCAGTCTTATGTATGCCACGGTATGCACAAGGTCAGACCTTGCATATGCGGTCAATGTAGTTTGTAGGTACCTCAACCAACCTCAAAGGGAGCATTGGCAAGCTATAAAATGGATTTTTAGGTACCTAAGAGGAACCACTAATGTTGACCTGATTTATGGTTCAAACTCAAGCTGCCGCTTGTCAGGACAATCTGATCCGGATTATGTTGCAGACCTGGAAAAAAGGAGATCATTCACAGTCTATGCTTGCACTCTTGGAAACTATTTGATCAGTTGGAAGGCAACTCTGCAACATTTCGTTTTTCGTTGCCCTATCAACACAGAAGTCAAGTAAATGGCTCTCATTGAAGCTGCCAAAGAAGGAATCTAGTTAAAAGGTCTCGTGAGTGATCTCAAAATCTATCAAGAACATGCTTTCATATTCTGTGATAATCTCAGTGCAATATGCTTGGCTAAAGATCAAGTTCATCATGATAGAACCAAGCATATTGATGTAAGGTACCACTTCATCAGATCAAAAAACAGGATTAAGGTCCAGAAGATCAACACCTTGTAGAATCCAATTGATATGTTCACCAAACCAGTCCCTAGAAGCAAGTTATTGCATTACTTGGACCTACTCAACATTTGATGTTGGAAATAGTCACTTTGATTAGAGGATGCAGATTTGTGTTTTTGGAATATAGGTTCTAACTCAAGGTGGAGATATGTTAGAATACCTTAGAACCTTTCTTTTTTTCATTAGAGTTAGTTGTTGGTGTCCATTATTATTGGCGGGTATTTTCTGTTAGTGCAATTAAGTTAGTTAACTGTATGCCCTTTTCTTTCCTGATTCTTATATATAAGGATCACTCAACCACTTGTACTCTTACTAAATATTCATTTTAATCCTGTAGTCTGCTCCTCCCATGGATGTAGCCCAATTCTAAGGGTGAACCACATAAACTTTGTGTGTGCAATATGTCCCTCTCTCTCTCTCTCTATCATCTCTGCCCTCGTGTGCTAGTATCCGTTTTCTGGTTTTACTATTTTCTATTATTTCTTTGGCTCCTTACCTCAACAATATCATATTGTGAATCATGACTAAAAAGAAACAATGACCTCATCCTTGCCCATTGCTTCTACTAGAATATGGACCTAGGACCTAACTCAAATTATAATATGGTATCAAAATGTATCTTAAATACATTGATGGACCACCTACATTAACATGCTCTAGGCTCATTGTCCTAAACATGAGAAAGTGTCTTGGAAAGCTACCTTAGTTGTGGTCAACCCTAGGTTGCGATGTTTCGGAAAAATCAAGCCAACCAAAAAGGTTTCATGAAGCATCATTGTGTTGATTATGGAGCCATGGAAATATTGAGTCTTAGAAGGTTGAGATCCCATATTAACTAGATATATGGCCTAAATAGTGCCTATAAGGTTGGTAGTCCTTACTTTACAAGCCTATTTTGTGAGATTCAATTATGCTATAAGCTCAAATTCTAAGAGTTTCTCCAATAGTTTTCTTGGTTTTCCTCTACCTTAAAGATGTAGGGTTGCCCTCCATCCAATCCACCCTTTAGTAAATATCCGAACCACTTCAATAAGATTCCACCATTTTTTCTCATTCATGATCCTATCTTGTTTAGTATGTCTACTATCTTATCTAGTATGTCTACTCATACAATACAACTTTCTCATTTTCAATATACTAAGTTTATTCCCTTGTTATACACACATCATTGCAACTTTTGGCATTCTTTAATAAATTTTCCCTTAAAGGCTTAAACTATAGTAATACCTTTAGCCACAAATAATACTTGATGTACTGCCCCATCTCATCCACCCCACTTGAATCCCATGGTTAACATCACAATGTATTTCTCCGTTGTTTTGAGAGATGGGCCTAAGATACTAAATTGGTAACTTGTGCTGAGGTATGGTCTCCTAGTTTCACCAAAAAGCTAAGATTGATCTGCCTCCTGCTAAATTCATGTTCCAATGATTCCATATACTCCATCTTACTTCTAATATTCTACTTGAACAAAAGTCATGAGCTTCCAAAGTTTGTTTCAACATCTATCTTCCCCTTTATTTCCTCTTTAGACTCCAAATAGAACTATATCATCCAAAAAAAAGCATTTACCTCAAAACAAAGGAAATTGCACAATTCTGGACAAAAAATCATTTATGATTGAGACTGTAAATGTATGTTAATGTGTGTCTTGGATAATGAGAAAAAATAGGATCAAACAAAATCACTATTGATTACATATGATCTCTCTAATAATGACTAAGGATTAATCTAATAATAGGTAATGAGGGGTAAATCTCTGGTTATTATCTAATCATAAATAAGGGAACAATATTTAATCTCTAATAGAGACATTCACTTCACCATAATAATTCATAACCATAACCAAGATTGCATGATAAGTTGTGTTGAGTGACAGAAGAAGCAGCTGCATTGTTGTCTCTCTTGTGTTCTTAAGGCTCCATTCCACTTGTTTGTTTACCCAATTTCTAAAAGGTTTTCCAATAAAGAAGCTGCCTTCAGTTTCTGTTCAACTGGTTGACTGATTTTAATCCTCTCCAATATCAAAACAACTTAATGAAATTATTTCTTCAGTGAGTAATTCTTTACCAAAAACATAATAAATTACAGTAGACTAAACCTATTACCCCAAACCAAAAGTAATGTGCATTCACTCCCTAAAACAGTAAAACCGTTTTTGGCAATTTCACTATGGGGCAAAATTGAAAGTATAATAAATAATATGGGTCTCGTACCTCTACCACTCTACTTTAATCCCAACATTTTCACTTAATTACATTTCATTCCACTCTATCATACAAACACTCAACTACTTAAGTGTATCAGCAAATGTGTATGAAAAGCACTGACAAAAGATAATACGTTACCTTAACTGCACGTGTTTTTGTGTCTTGAACGAATAATTGCCATATCATTAGCCTAAACACATGATATGAAATAATTGCTGCTCTGTACAAAGCCAAAAAGGGGCCAAACCGGTAGATAGGATTGAAACTCTTAGAGCTATAAGTTCCAAGAGCATGCCCAAATTTACTTTCCAGTGATTCCCGCCTCATCCTCGCATACTCAGCTGAGGGCGTTTCGCCATGCACGCTGGTGAAACCAGTGGAATATCTGCACCAGCATCCACGACGAACAAAAATTTGAAGATCGTATAACATGAAACGGATCAAAATTGGATTTCATAACAATCGGATAATGTATAGGGGCATATCAACTCACGGATGTCGGTGCAATAAGCAAGACGAGGAACGGAAATCCAGCGGCACGCATTTGCGTAAGATAATCTCAGTGAAACTCTCGTGACGTAAATCTGCAAAGGAAAAAAAAATGTCTCACTACAATAATAGTAACGATAACCTAATTGTCATTCAACTCTAACAATTTCAGCAAGTAAAATTGAATAGAAAACAATCAGTGGAAATCAGAATTTTTCAAGGGTGCAGTGATGAGAGGAAATAGTACGTGGGAACCTAAGAATGGCAGCTCGGTGACGGTAAAGAGGGGCGAAGGCATTCCTCGTCATTGATATGTAGGGCAAACAAGTTTAGTGGAAAGCGTGGGAAAACGGTGAACGTCAATTGTTTGAGAAAATGCATAGCTGCGAGCAATAAGTCATTGGTTTGATTCGATGGGTAGCTGGGGTGACTGGTTAGTGTGTATGACTAATCTTCTTATTGCAAAGCTTAATGCAGAGGAAAATTACACGTTTGATGTAAGTAAGCGAGACCCTTGATAGATGGCACTCCCCCTTTCATTTTTCCTTTTATTAATATATATTTTATCCTTAAATCTACTTCAAAATGAAAAAAAAAATTAAACTATTTTTATAAGTAAAAAACTTAAACTCACAATTTCTAACTTCCTAAATTTTTATTTATCGCCCTAGTCCAATCTTATAATTTTAATAATTTTTTTCATTTGCACTTTTATTAACATGAGTTTAATTGGTATACACGTGTCAGTGTAAAAATTTTTACACTAATATTCAATCACAACCCTTGATTCATGCTAAATTTTGTTCACTTTACTCATTAGTATTTTAAAAATCACATAAAAGTCATGATTGAATATACTATAAAAATCTTTTAAAATGACAATGTATATTCTATCTTATCAAACAGAAGATTTGATTTCCTAAACATAAACTTTGTCACTAAATCAACCTTGTAACCTTAATAAAAAGATTACTTTAAAATCTTTATATCCAAAGCCATAATTATATATTATTATTATTATAAAGGCAATATCCTTTTTCATTTGCACTTTTATTAATACATATTCTACATTTATACCTATTTGAAAATAAAAAAGTAAACTACTTTGTCAAAGAAAGATTTAAAGTCATAACCTTTGACTCTCTAATCATCAACATTGTCACTAAACAAACCTTATAACCTTCATAACAAAATTAGGATTTAAACCCAAAATTTCTAACTCCCTAAATATAAATTTTGCCGCTAGACCAACCTTATAACATTAATGATAAAATTACTTTAAAACTTTTATATCCAACCTCCATAATTATTCTACTATCAATAATCCATTATATATATATATATATATATATATATATATATTATAATATACAATGGGAATAAGATATTTAAATGTCCACATTTTATGACTCTTTTACTCTTCTAAATATTTTATAACTTCTCTCACAATAATAAACGCACACATTCACGTGTTCTACCTTATTACAAATCAACATTATTTAAACATCATTAATATATGTTTGCCTTCAATCATAGGAATTGAAAGTATAAGTAACTATTATTAATCTTTAATACATAACTGTGTCAAACACTTATAAAAAAATTAACATCTATAATAGTTATGTTGATAATAATGTCGAGTAAAATTATCTCTCGTAGATATTACTTGTATTGTTTATCATCAAAATATCAAAGTTAACTTAATTTAAGATACTATTTAATAATTAGTTTGAATTTTGTTAACAATATTTCTTAAAATTAGCTATGACATATGTATCATATATTTATGAAAAAATTAACATTATTATATAATAAATAAAATTTAGATATAAAGTTATCAAATATAAAATCAAGATATTGTTTTATAATAACAAATTATATATTATTAAAATTTTAAAATGTAAATATGTTAAATTATCAAAAATTAGTTATCATTATTATGTAAATAAAATTTAGATATAAATTAAAAAAAATAAACTCAATATATTGTTTTATAATAATAAATTATATATTATTAAACTTTTAAAATGTAAATATGTTAAATTATAAAAAAATTGTTAATTATCATTATTATATAAATATTAATAAATAGATATAAATTATCAAACATAAAAAAGATATATTGTTTTCTAATAATAAATTATATATTATTAAATTTTTAAAATTTAAATGTGTTAAATTAAAAAAAAGTTTTGTTTTTCATAAATGTTCCGGTAGAATTATTTTCTGTCAATCCTAATCATGGTTTATTCATAGAAAATTAGAACTAATTTAATAATAAATTTGAATACAATTTTCCTTACTAACAATAACGGTGTATCACCTATTTTTTATATAAAGTAATAAATAAATATTAAAATATAATTAATAAATTATATTTGTTGATAGTTTATGGCGATAATGACAATGATAGTCGTGATGGTTACGGCAACAACATCGATGGTGGTTATGATAAGGGTGGTGGTGGTACGTTGAAAGAGGTAGTGATATAATAAAGAAGACATGTGATATCTTTAAATGAGTTATTTTAATCTCAACCTTTTATTTAAATTAGGATTGATACAAAATATTATCATTATTCTCACATAAAAACATCATTCTCATGTGATAAGTCACATTGTATATATATATATATATATATATATATATATATATATATATATATATATATATATATATAAGATGTGGGGCGGGGAGGTTGGACACCATAGTACCCATACTCGCATTTTTTTGCGATTCCATACCCACTCATACCGATATCCATTTTCACATATAATTATCCGTCTTGCATGAAGATATTTTTGCAGGTATCTGTAGGGTCTAGGCCCATTTTGTCATCTTGTATACATCCAACTATTATGATTATTTCATGCATTCAAAAGTGTGCTACGTGGTCTTCACAGTGTCATATCACCATTAACTAACTCAAAAATTCACTTTAATAACAAGAAACTCCAATAAATTTACCTTTTATATTTTTTTATTTTCATTCATCAATTATGTTAGGTGATCCTTATATTAAATATATTATTTTAATAAAAAATTATTTATATTCATTAATTGTGTTATGTAATTCTCGTATTAAATATATTATTTTAATATAAAGCAATGATTGCATTATCAAACAATTCAACCTCAATTTTAAGCAATTTAGTTATATCACATAGATGTGCGCCCCAATGGCAAGCAATTGTTGCTTGGATTGAAAACCTACAAAGGAACCTCCACAAAAAATGCTCTATATTACATTATTACATAACATTTTAAGATTTTGGAACACGTTTTCTTTCTTTGTGTGGGTCTTACCTAGGAGTACTTATTTTGTTTTTCTCTTTTTTTGGAATTTTTCAATAAATAGAGAGAAGTTTAACCCTCTTTTGCAATAATAGTAATTAAATTAAATTTTTATTTTGAATATGAATGTTTGTATTTTTTATTTTAATGTTAATGTTAACTTACCTTTATTAAATAAAAATTTATTTATTAATATTTTGATTGTTTTTTATTTTCATGATAGATCCTATTTTATAATTTTGAAACATTTTTTATGGTTTCAAATAGATTTTTTTATTTAAATTTTATTTATAATTTTTTATACATAATACCAAATTTATTTTTAAAATAAATAATTAATTACTATAAATAAATAAATATATTAATAAATAATTTTTTATTTAATTTAACATTAATATTCAAATAAAAAATACAAACATTTATATTTAGCATGAAAAAATAAATTTAATCATTATTGTTGTCAAAACATTTTCAAATATATTCCACCAAAAGTTTGCTTAAGTTCGTAACAAAAGTTAAAGAATAGAAATAAAAAATTCAACCTTTAGGTGTGTAGGATTGCATTGAAACCTAGAATCAATTAAGAGATTTAGCCTAAAAAGAGAGAAGGAGAAGAAATAGAACGGGACACGGAGAAGAAGAGTAAGTTTTTTATTTTGAAAATTTGAGGAAAAAAGTTATAACAAATGACTATTTAAATGGTCTCATAAAAATAGGCCTTAGCCCAAAATGAAATAGGTCTAGAGAAGCTCAACTGAACCGACTTGAAATAAAATTAGAAATTATAATTAAAGAAAATTCTACAAAAATACATCAAAATTGGTAAAAATGCAAAAAATTATTTAAGGATACCTTTACACCCTGGTAAGAACATAGTATCTAAAAAGCTCGAAGAAAAATACATCTACATAAGTATAACTGGGAAAGAGCCACATTGGAAAACCTAAGAAATTTACACTCAAATTCAAGAACGGAAAGGTCACAACAAAAGGGATATTGGGAGAACCAAATAGAACAAACTCAACATTCAAAAATTGGTGCATTAAATATAAATCAATCTTCTTCGAAAACATTATAAAAGTGGTTTTTTGTAACTCACTCACATTAACATTGACAATTTGCTTGGATGCTCAGCGACATCACTCTCACCCGAGTATAACCAAGGGTTGTCAATGCAAGGACATCGACCTTTCTCCTATTTCCCCATCCTCTTTTCCAACTCAGCCCTAACAACTTTCTTAGTGATAAGGGTTATGTTACCCCCTCGATAATAACACCAACACTACTCACTAAATAACCTTTCCCTTTGACTTCCCTTTCAAAATGAGAAATAAGAACCCATCATTTTCACACTCAAAAAGCATAAGAAGAAAGGTCCAAAGTTGCCTCTTCACTTGAATCCTCCTCCCTTATTCCAAAAACCTCTTTATGAAGCATATAGTGACTCGTTTTACCCCTAACCACATCCTTAGAATCAGAAGACATGAAAACAAAATATACAATGAACAATAAAGAATACAAAAAATGTACCCTAAATCAAGGTATGAAAACAAAAGAAGTTTGAAGAATGACAAATTCCTTAACTATGACGCAGGTTTAAGGCAACAAAGAAAAAGGGTGCAATGGAAAAGGAAAGAAGAAGAGCAATGAATTCTTAAAAAAAACAACCTACCTTTTCAAATTTAGACAAACGAGAGGAGAAAACTGGTCCAACATTATGAGACAGATAGTCTCATCCAAAACCCCTCATGAATACCCCGCCAATCTAATCAATATGGCATCAATTACAAGGTGCAAATGTGGCACTGGTAACTGCCTAAATTACCTATTTTTACATAGGTAAAATAGAGCAGTTATCCTAATTCTTTCTTATTTAATGCCCTTTTTTGTCATATTTCTCTTAAAATTATATTTATATAGGAAAATAGGTTTAGGATTTAATTTATGCACATTTTACCACTATTTTCTTATTTTTGTTTGTTTTGAAACAGGATGTTAGAAAGACCGAACAAATGACAAAGAATTTGAATTAACTAGTATTGTGACAGGATGTGGGCGCCCAACGCTTGGATTATTTGGGGACCAAGTCATGGTGAACAATGCTCACTTTATGGGCACCTAACACTCGGGTTATATTGTGCGATTGGGATGAATGCTCAGAAATAGAGCTAAGACTATTTAAAGAGTGCTTTTGTTCTGGAGAGGGGATTGCACACTAGTTAGGTTGTTATTTAGTTAGAATTTGATGTAACTTTACCTGAACTCTTGTGTATTTTTTCTCTTTAATCTAAATTTATATTCAATGTTGGTGTTCTTCTTTACTTTGTGCATGATTTTCTTGAGCTTTTGTGAGTTTTACTTGTTGAATGAGCGCGAGAGATGATTTTGACTTGTAAAATGAAAAGAGCTCCCATGGGTTTTATTCCTCAAGAAAGATTAAAATTCATTGTCCATCTTAAACTTTTTTTTCTTAATGCAAGTTGTTTGAATTTAGATTATGCGAGGGATCGATAGTCTCATACTCAAATAGCTTAGTTCCTTGCTTGCGATAGATCAAGGTTAAGGATATTTTTGTAGTTGATGGGAACATAGGCAGTGAACGACGATTTTGGGTTCATTTATACACTTAAGGATTGTTTAGTGAAATCAAACTCAACTAAATCTCATACGTGTAACCACCTATTTTATTTATTTTTGCATTTATTTAATTTATATTTAGCAGTGTTAATTAATTTATCTCTCGTTTGTACAAGTAGAAAGTATCGAAATTTCTGAGGTATTATCCAAGTCCATGTGAAATTGATCTGATATTTATCGATACTATATACAGTTGGTGCACTTGTCGGTAGTAGTGTAGAAAATTTGCACTTAATCAAGTTTTCGGCATCATTATTGGGGACTTGCACTTAAAACTCAAAAACTTCATTCTTTAGACTTGGGAAATTTTGTTAGATAGTTTACTAACCCATTCTTTTATTTTCAGTAGATTTAGTTTTTGTTGTTCCTGTTCTTAACAGTTGCTACTAATTTCCATTCTAGTGCTCTATGTATTATCATTTGTCAAGTGAAGCAAAACACAACCACAGAGATGGAAGAGAAAGTTGGGAGCAACTATTCCCAATTTGAACCCATCAATTCAAATCCTTTCAAAGTTTGAAAAGAGAAGAACTTTCACCTCATCACAACCTCCTCAGTCATTCTATCAAGATTACACTCGAGGATCATGCTACAATCAACAAACTCAAGTACCATTATCAATCATAGTGGTACCAAGAGCATCTACAACCATGGTGCTAAGGCAGCACCTCAGAACCTCAAGAAAATTTTCAAGAATCCATCTATTGGTCAACTCAATAGGAAAAAAAGGCTTCATATAAGGCCTCACATGAACCACTTCCACAAACCTTAAAGCATGACTTTTGCTTTGGACTACAGTTATCAAGGCTACTTAGATATGAATTATCAAGTTGTACGTCAAAAGAAAAGGTTTGAAATAGAGGAAAGGATTGAAGAATACAAGATATCTTCTTCAAACACAATAGCCACTCTGGAAAGGATGAACAAACAAGTTAGTCAAATTGTGGAGCAAGTGAAGGAGATGAATAAAGCATGTTTGGCTAGTTGTGAGTCACACATTGAATCCTAGAATATATCCATTATCAATCAAGGAACATATGAAGATGAAGATTCAAATACTTAACTCAGTGAGAAAGAGGATGAGGAAATAAGAAAAAAGATGAGCGAAGAAGACTTAATGGAAACCACCTTGAGTGTAAGCTTGTGAGATGATTAAAAGGTAGTTGAAGTGAAAGAAAAGGAAAGTGGAAAAACTCTTTATGCTAATAACCAAGACTAGGTGCCCAAGTCTCATGTTATTCAGGAAGTTCATCCATAGGGAGAAAGTGAGCATACTGACGATCAATTGGAGAAGGAGAGTGACGAAGAGAAGTCAAAGCTTCTTGAAGGGTTGGTGCTTATGACTGATTCAGCTTCAAATAACCCTCCTGTTGATGTTGGCATGGATTCTACAAAGGAAGATTCTAGGAAAGCATAATCGATAGTGCTAAGGAGGCCTAAAACCATGCTAATGAGGCATAAACACGTGTTCCACTTCAAAGAGTTCGTGAAAAGGATGTGCAAAAATGACAAATCTTGACTTAGAGCTGAGGAACCCGGATGGAGACCTAAGTTATCTTCTAGGAAGCAAGGATCTATCTGGGCTAATAATCCAATAGACCTATGAGGTCTTGAATCGTCAAGCTCGTGACATTAAACAATAGCTCATTGGGAGACAATCCAATTTTCTAACCCTTCCTTTTATTTTTCTTTTTCCATGTTTATGTTTATATTGTTTAGTTTGAGTTAATTATGGTAATTAGTTGATGTTGTTATGTTGTACTATTATGTGTTAATTATGTGGTGAGATTATTATGTTTGTGACATGTAAATATGGATTATGTGATGTTGAAATATTAGTGAGTTGTTAGCATGTTAGTTGTGATGTTTCGACTACTTGTGGTAGATTGTGTTGTGTTAATGTTATTATATTTTACGTGCTAGTTGTTAAGTTGATATGCTTAGGTTAGTACTTGTAAATATTAAGTGTTTAGGCTAAATTGTTATGTTTTAGTTTTAATGTTTAGGTTAGTAGTTGTTATGTTTAGGTGTTTTAGGTTTGTGGTGTAGATGTGGTCAAATAGCCTCATGTGCATGTCTTAGTAGTGTTTTATGTGTTTTAGTGGTTTTTATGTTATATGTGCTTTAAGTGTTTCATGCATCTAGGGTGTTTTATGCATTTAGTCATGGTTCATGCCTTAGTGGTGTTGTGAGTGTGTTATGTGCATATAGGTAGAGTTGCATTACATTTAGGGTTCATGCTTTAGGTTGTTTAGTATGTTAAATTGTGGAATTGACATATGCTTGATTAAGTGTTTAAATGTTAGTTTTTTCAATGCAAATATGTGGACAAATTTGTTTGGTGGTAAGTAGGTGAAGTGTGTTGTTAATTGTGAAATATATTATGTATTTTTGTATTTTTAGTATATGAGTTATTTAAGTTTGTTAAATTATGATATGTGCATAAGTGTGATTTGTTAGTTTTGGGTTAATTTTGTAAATGTAAGTGTTTAGACAAGTTTGTTTAGTGTGTACTAGTGTAAATGTGATGTTAGTTGTGAATTTTTATGAGTATTATGTGTTTTGGGTATGTGAGTTGTTTAAGGAGGCAAATTTTTTCATCTTGTAATTGTGAATTGTGCATATGTGTGATATGATTTTTGTGTTAATTTTTGTAAATTTGAGTGTGTAAGCAAGTTTTTTTAGGTGTAAGTGTTGTAATTGTGTTGTTGTGAATTGTTCCATAGAAATATGTTGTTTTGAAGCTTTGGTGGATGTTATGCTGTTAACATTCTATTTTTGTCATGATTCTTTATCTCTCCCTTTGTTGACAATAAATATCAATGCTTTTGTACTATTTTGATTCATTCTTACTTGTGGTTGCCCTTGAGTAGGTTGAGTTAGCTTGCTTTATTGATCTTTTGGCGAGTTTTTGTTGATTTGTGAATGAGAGCATTGGCCATGTAAAGTTTTGAGCTTAATTGTTGATTGTCGTGTAAGTCACCATGTACTTCATGCTGTTGATTTTGATTGATTCTCATTAATTACTTCTTTGTATATATATTGAGAAATGCCCAAGACCATGTTTCTAAAGTATTCACTTGCCAAAAAACTTAACTGCAAATTACTTGACCTTTATTTTCCCTTTTGAGCCAAATGATAAATTCTTATTGCTTGAACTCGTGAGCCTAATTAGAATTATGCATTTGCTCCCTTACCTTAAGATTGAGAAAACATATAAATGAGATTGGTTCTAAAATAAGTTTGGGGAGTACATTTTTGAAAGTCAAGTACATTAGAGGTTATGTGTGTTACATATAAAAAAAAGAGAAAGAAAAGAAAAGAAAAATAAAGAAGAAAAAAAAAAGAAGAAAGTGTGAATAAAAAGCTTGGACATTGATTTATGCCTATTGTAAATGTTTAAGTAAAGTTAATTATGTTAGTTGAATTTTGGGTTGATGATTATGTCAGAGATGAACTGCTATCATTGAATATGCCTTTTTTAACCCTTCTTGATTTATTTCGCATAAATACCAATTTTTTCTTCTAGCTCAGTCAAGCTACAAGTCAAATAAATCTCTTGTGATCTCTTTGTGCATGCATTGGTTGTGATTTTATTGTGATGAAAAGTAAAGTTGATATATGTGATTGCATAGTGTGACATAAGTATACTGTTTTATCCCTATACAACTGTGTAGAGAGAAACATCTTACCAGTGAGGTTGCTTGAATTTTGTAATTTGTATAGCTTGCCATTTGAGTTGACTTTTGTAGGTGAATCTTTCTTTTCTTTGTGGGCACTATAGTTTAATTGATTTCTGATTGCAAGCATTCAATTTTTAATTGCTGATAAAGGGTGGGATGTGAATCTTGACTTGCTTTTGTGATGTTGTGCATATGTGTTTGTCATAGGGTATTCTCTTTTAGTTGCATTTTGCCTTTGTTCCATTTTGTACCAATGATGTGTTAGCATGCATTGTGTTTGTTATACACTAAAATGTCCTTTTTCTTGAGGAAAAGTAATGTTTTCAGTTGTGGGGAGTTTGTTAACTGCTAAATTACCTATTTTCACATAAGTAAAATAGAACAGTTATCTCAATCCTTTCTTATTTAAAGTTTGTTTTTCTCATATTTCTCCTAAAATAAGATTTATATAGGAAATTAGGTTTAAGATTTAATTTATGCATATTTTACTTCTTTTTTTTTTGTTTTAAGACAGGTTGTGAGAAGGACCAAAAAAATTACAAAGAATTTGAGCTAATTGGTGTTGTGATAACATATAGGTGCCCAACGCTCACTTTGTGAGCGCCCAATGCTCCGATTACTTGGGGACCAAGTCATGGGCGTCCAACGTTCACTTTATGGGCGTCTGCGCTCAGGTCAGATTGTGCGACACGCTTATTTCCATGCTTAACACCCACCCTATGGTTGTTGAGTGTTCAGAAATAGAGCTGAGACTATTTAAAGAGTGTTTTTGTTCTAGAGAGGGGGTTGCACACCTTGTTAGTCTAGGGCACACTCTAGACTCATCTTCGTCCATTCTCCATGTGCATCCATCTCGATGGTTAGTTAGGTTGTTATTTAGTTGGGTTTTATGTAACTTTACCTGAACCCTTGTGTATTTTTGTTCTTTTTAATCTAAGTTTATTATTCAATGTTGGTGCTCTTATTTACCTTGTGCATTATTTTCTTTATCTTTTGTGGGTTTTACTTGTTGAATGCACTCGAGATGATTTTTGACTTGTAAAATGAGAAGAGCTCCCAATGAGTTTTATTGCTCGAGAAAGAGTAAAACTCATTGACCATCTTAAGCTCTTTTTTCTTAATGCAAGTTGTTTAACTTTAGATAATGCAAGATATCGATAGTCTAATACTCAAATAACTTAGTTCTTGCTTGCGAGAGATCGAGGTTAATTATATTTTTATGGGTGATGTTAAAATGAGTAGTGAGTAATGATTTGGAGATTATTTATGCACTTGAGGATGATTTAGTAAAATCAAACCCAATTGAATCTCATACGTATAACCACTTATTTTATTTATTTTCACGTTTATTTACTTTATGTTCAGTAGTATTAGTTCATTTCTATCTTTCGTTTGTACAATTAGAATATATCGAAATTTCTGAGGTATCATCCAAGTTCTTATGAGATTGACTCAATATTTATTGGATACTACATATAATTGATGTATTTGTCAGTAGTAGTGTAGAAATTTTGCACTCAATCATACACCCTTTCGTTGATGCACGTGATCACAGACAATTAGCTCTACCTGGACTATTTCCCTTAATTCAGACTATCCAAACACATGCAACTCGCCTCCTAAACAACCCAACTTATTTGTTTACTACAATTAGAGTTAGGTAAATGGATTTGGACCAATGAACTACCCCCATTTAACTGACAATCTACACAGTATACAAACTTGATGTTTTTAGTCTATTTAAAATATGAGTTTTTTAACCTAGCCTATTTAACCTGTGTTCATCATTATCCTTTACAAATGCCTATAAATTTATGTTTTTAACACGTTCATCATTATCCTCCACTTACTTCCATTAACTTAATCATCAGAGTCTTGTTTGCAAGTACATGAATCACTAGTAGTTTTAGGAGACACGATTAACAATATATTCACCAGAAATAAGACAAAAAAGGGAGAGACTCCTTTATCCTTTTGTTTGCTAATTTAGATTTACTTCATTTAACATTTTAAAATAATATAAAAAATATAGTAATTCATTTTTATTTGAGCAAAATGATTATAAATATTGTAATCACATTTGTTGTGAGATTTAAATATATCATTAATAAAAATTATTATTGTTTTAAATCTAACAAAATGGTCTAAATACACTATTAGAAAAAAACTAGATCCAAGTCGAGTGCTTATTGCTATTATTATTAAAAAAATGACTATCAAAATCAAAATTAATTTCAGAGTAATCAAAATAGAATCATATCATTATTATATATATGCTAATCATTTTTTTTATGCTAAATTAATCAAATCTTTATTTAAAGATAATTCTCTCATCACAAAACATATTTAAATCATACTAATATGTCATAATTTTAAATATATTAAATTCTCTCGATAAATTTATGTACATTAATTTTAATATTTTTCAAAGATATACATCTATTAAAATTTGTATTTTGTAATATTCAATAACAAATTTTGGTTACGCATTAAAAAGTAATGTTAAACATTGAATACACGGAGCAAAAGAACAGTGTAGTTGAAAAAAATAAATAAAAATGTGATGGGAAATATAAGAAGAAGAAAAAGAGATAGAAATAAGCAGGAAAAAAAATAAATAAAGGATGATAATAATAACTTTTGTTATTGAATTTGTTTTCCGTGAAGTGTAAAACGTATTTTAAAATATAAAATACACTTGTCAAGTAGGGCTAATTGAGCAGGGTGAACGACTTATTCTATTTTCCACGCATTATCTTCAACTCCTAAAATAACAATAATAAAATAAAATACACTCAAATCATAAATTACAAAATTAATAAATTTCGAATTCTAAAAAGTTAATAAAAAAAAAAGTAAACATTTATGTGTTGTTGTTCTAAAGGGTTCATTGGGGGTGAGGGCAATGTTTAGTTGGGTGCGAGACGGATTCGCGAGATTGGAAAAGAAGGGAAAGGAAAAATAATAATATTTGGGTAGTTTGTGAAGTAAAAGAAAACCCTGAAAGTGTTTGGATTGGTTGCGTTTTGAGATTGCAGTGTGGAATGGCGCGCGAACAAGACACAGCGTCGCGATCGTGGATCCAGGATGCAGTACCTTTGTTAGTGGTTATTCTAATTGCAGCTCATGTCTTCGCCATGGTCATTTTTCTCTCCGCTCCTTTCTCCCAATTTCCCTCTTCTTTTTCTCTAATCACTCTCTGTTTTTTCTATTTACCGCAGATATATTGGATTTATAGATTAGCCACACAGAAACAGGTGCACCATAGGAGAAAAGCTCACTGAAGGACAAAATCGTTAGCCCCTGTACAATGTCCTCTCCCTAATCTTCATTTTTATAGGCCTTCTCTCATCATCATCGCAACATTTACAATTTTTATTATTGCAAATGGATTCAATTCATACGCACTATCTTAGCTTTGCTTAATCAAATCATTCTACACTATCTTTCTTTCTTTCTTTTTTTTTTTAATTCTGCATTTCTTTTAGACCATGTTTAGGCATTAGCAAACATTTTCGTTATTTTTATTTTCCTGCCTGATTTAGTGGTATTTCATACCTCTGTGTTCTGATTTATCGGAAACAAATAAGTTAACAAAAACTTGCTGTTTTTTTCTCTTGCTTACTAAATGCTTAACTAAAATATTTTCATGTAAATGTTCTTCTTGGTCGACCTCTTTATAATTTTCAGGCAAGTCTAGGATAACACGAGCATGTTGAGAGCTGTGAAATAATTATCTTGTTCCGCATTTAGTACCTGATACTTGTGTTCCTAAATTTGCATGAATGTCTATTGTTAAATTATACAAAACTTGCGTAGTGGAATGGGAAATCCCAGAGTATAGGAAGTGTATAGTAGTATAGTTATACTATTGTATGATATGAACAAGTTTGATGTAGGATTCAATGTTATTTGTAAAACTTGAAACTATAGCTCAGTGTGGCTCGGGTATGTTTTGGGTTTGGATAACATTTCTCTGATAATGGATAAAAATACATTTCTCTGATAAGAGGGGAAAAAAAACTATTCAATAGATTAATGAAGGAGTACATTTGTTGGGGATGGGATGGCCATTATCTATCTTTCCCTTGTTAAAGTACTGAGTACTGAAGGTTCCTTGTTTATTTTATCCATGCATTTTGTATGCACCCTGAACTTTAACAATGAGACTGTGAATGTTTCAATTTTGAGTACTGTTGGAGGTTGTTCGCCCCATGCATTTCCAAAGGGTAATGGTTTCTAATGGGATTTGACTTCTTTAAAGGAAGGATCTACACTTAATAGAATAAAAGAGTGCACTTAAAACACAGGTTGCATACCTTCTCTATGTTAATACTCAGTCCCAGATATTGCCAGAAGACTCCTTCTGAAATTTTTGGTATAACCAATAATCAATGTAACGATGGTACACTTCCAAAACCATAGTTCTTATTCTTTTAACTTGAACCTTATAAATTGTAAATCACTAAATCTTTGCTTTAGTCTCATATATTTTAAACATTATTTATTTGTCTTTAAGAACCGAAATCCCATAATTTCAAAACTTGAAGGACTCGATTTTCTATTGAAATTTGAGAGAACAAAATTGCACAATTATAATATTTAAGTCAAAAAGTTTTCAAACCATGTTAGTATTGTCAAAGATTTCTTAGATGATTTTTAAGTGTCCTTATATGTAAAATTGTAATATGGGAAAATAGTTCCTGGTGCTATGATTATCATTTTTTTTAATGCAATAATTGTTCCTTATTTGGGTCATCAAAGGACATTATATTACTACCAAGGTCCAACAGGTTGTTAAATAACTGAATTCTTAAGTATGTTTTTAAAAGTTCATTTTTGGCCATGTGAATGGAGAAGATTTTATTGATAGAGACAAAATTCACATCGGTGATCTTTTAAACGAATTAATCTCCAATGGTCAGTTGAGAAATGTGTTACATCACTCAGAAACAAGGACATTATATTTTAGATTTTGTAGCCGTATCTTAAGAGTATGGACTAAATTATGTGTTACCTTTGGTAAGGTCAGAGCTCCTGATTGTAGACTAAAAACTAAGTAAACTACACAACCTCTCCTGAAAATTGTAAAATTAAAAATGGACCTCTTCTATTTTCAGAAACTACAAACTCCCCTCTGGAAGTTTTGCAAATGTTAAAAAGAAACCCATTAACATGTGAACCGTGTTAAATCTTTTAACAGGACAAGTCAAGTCATGTGCAATGCACATGACATTTAACGATTTTTTTTCTTTCTAAAAATGCCCTTCTTTTAAAAGGATCCGGTTCGACACATATAAGTCCTACTCATCTGCATCATGCAGCTGCACGCCCCACACTACTGTTCGAAAAGGTACAGCCCTTCAACTTCCAACGCTTGTCAGATCCCAGTGACGGATTCCAGAAGGGTGTGGTTTATGCAGCAATTTGAATTTTCATTCATAGAGCCATCCATCGAGTAAAACCCCATCCATCTATCAATTACATCACCACCTCCTAGCTTTGAATTCATTAATTTCACATCAAACTTCTTATAAATTGAGGAAAATATATGGACCAATATAGGATGAAATAGGAAACTTCATTAATTTCACATCAAGGTTCTTATAAATTGACGCTAACAATTGCACTCCCTAACATGACTAAGAGCAAGCTTGGCACATATAAACGAAATGAACCTATATTGTTCCCAACAAGCAACCAACATGTGTTTTACTTGTCATTTCAATTGAAATAGATTAGTTTCATTTGGTAAAGAAAAAGTTAGTTACTGTTTTAGGTAGTAATTAGTTTTTGTTTTTTTTTTTATTTATAATTTTACCTATATGGTAAACATGAGACAATGAATCAGGTACAAAATTAAAAATAAAACTATCCTGGTTTGAAGTCAGACCTAACATAGCAAAATTGTCCGCCAGTAGGTTCACCTCCCATAGGACATAAGTGATATTGCAAAGGTGGGTTTTCCCACTCCTCTTGTATATACAATTAACTATGGGGATAAGGCATTATCAGTGTCGCAACCCTCATCCAATAACTTAATCATATTAAGGGAATTTGATTCAATAGATAAGTTACAGAATCAATACTCAAAAGCCACTTTCAAACTCTGGAGGATAGTCAGTAACTTAGCTTTATCTACGTCACAATAAGGAATCTTGCTGAAGAAACCAAGAATGAAGTTACCTTTGTAATCTCGCACTACACCTTCGACTGTACTTTCATGAGGAATGTCAGTATAGTCGCATCACAGTTAATCTTAAGTAAGCCCTGCATTGGTGGTTTCCGTGTTGCTTTGCTATCTATATCCATATAATGAGCACCCATGGCTTTCATGACTTATTGCATGTTTTTATACAGTCAAGGTCATTGAGGAGAGATTTCACATAATACGAGACTTTATCGTCAATTTGGCATTTGCCTTTAAAGATGTATTGATTTACCTTTCACCACACTTGGTTTACATTTCTTATCAATAAAATTACACAGATATGTAATAATTTTTTTTTTGCATTACATAAGTAGGCATTGCTTGCACAACTAATTTACCAAGTGTAAGTTTGCTTGTAAATGATAAGGTATTGTTTTTTCAACTACTCAAGCTCTGTTGAACTTTATCGATAAGAAATTGGTAGGAATGCTTGGACACATGATCTTGGTGCAACGGGATGTCAAGATATTTGCCTAGGTTGCTAGTCCTTTGGAATCCCAACTCATGCAAAATTTGCTCTTGTTGATGCTTATGAACATTTGCTGAAGAGAAAACTTAAGTTTTTTTCTTGGTTCACTTTCTGACTCAAGTTGCCGCAAAATAACCTTAGAACATGGTTAATCACCTCTTCTTGATCAATTGAAGCTTCTACAAATAATAGGAGGTCATCAGCAGGTATGATATTTTTGGACCTTCTTTCGAGAGTTGGATAGGTTCCAACATTTGTGGTTAACAACAAGGTTAATCATGTGGAAGATACACTTGAGACAGAGGACAAAAATATAAGGGGAGATAGGATTCCCTTGGCGAACCCCTCTAGACAACATGAAAAAGTCTAGAGTTTCACTATTCCATATCATGCGATGGTGGGGGTGAATATACAGTGCTACATTATGTTAATGAAAATAATGGGATGCCTGATGTAAAGCATTGTATCTTTGATAAAGTCCCAATTTAGTCTATCATAAGCCTTTTCCAAATCAACTTTAATAACCATCCAACCTTTGACACGTTTCTTGTGTTTCTTAGAGTGGATAACCTCTTGGGTAATAATGATATTGTCATGGCTACTATGATTAGGAATAGAACTGGTCTGACACAGATTCATTAGTTTCTCCATGATTGTCCAAAGACGTGTGGCAAGGATTTTAGTGACTGCCTTATATAAGACATTACATAAGTTAATGGGTTTCAACATTTTCATGGTGGTCACTGTTTTCACCTTAGGGATGAAAACAATGAGAGTAAAGTTTATGTCACAAATCTTTCTTGGGTCTACAAATGCTTCTGCAATCATCCTAGAAAATGATTCCCCCATAATACGACAATTGCTTTTATAAAATACCGCATGAAGTTCATCTTCTTAAAGCTTCCAATTGAGAAAATAGTTTTCCTAACCTCAACCGGAGATAATGGCTTATTTAAGAGGGCCAACTCTTTCTTCGAAAGCTTAAGGAAAGCCTCTTTAATACTACGAGACACACTAGTTGTCATCAGAATATAATTTTGTATATAATAGGTTTACTAACCTTTCAAGCTCTGTAGGTTCCATAACCTAATTGTCTTCAGAGTCTTGTAAGGCTTCAATTTGATTCTTTCTCCTGTGAACTGTTGTAACTCCATGGAAATACTTTGAATTCTTATCCCATAAGAAAGCATTTGGCATAGGATTTTTGAAACCACAACAACTCCTTCTCCCTAAGAACTTGTTTGTATTTTTGCCAACTAGAAGCTCGCCTCTCTTCCAAGAAACTAGATAACTTAGTCATATGCCAATTAAGCTTGTCTAATTGTTTAATAAACTACCTTTTTCACTTAAAAATGTTCCCAAAAACTCCAGCATTCCACTACCTTGAATAAGCCTCTACGACCTTTGTGGAGTATAAACATGATATCTAGAGATTTATTAATCCTATGGTATTTTTTTCTTATCTAGTTTGAAAGTTAGGACATTTATGTACGACTCTTATGTTGACCTCAAGAGTTAAAACAAACATTTACTATTACAAAACTTAGAGGAAACATGAATTCATTGCTTAATTCTGGTAGTTCGACATTTAGTCATTAATCTAATCATAACTTGAGCTCTACTTATTGTTTTGGAATTAAACCAACGACATTAGTAATATAACATTTTGGACTAAAACTTTCATGAAGGCCACTTTCTCAAATTGCATCATTTTCCTATTGGTTTTCTCGTCCGAAGATCATGAACATTGATAGTAAAATATTCTTAATTTTGGCAGTTAGACCTTAAGTCAATAATCTAATCATACCTTGAGTTCTAGGTATCATTTTAGGGTGAAACCAATGACATTAGTTAGATGACATCTAAGGATACAACTTTCATGAAGACCAATTTCTCAAATTGAATCGTTTTTGTATTGGTTTTCTCGTCTGAAGATCATAAACGCTGATAGTAAAATATGCTTAATTCTTGCAATTCGACCTTTAGTCACTAATTTGATTATAAGTTGAATTCTAGGTATTATTTTAGGGTAAAACCAATAGAATTAGTTAGATAACGTCTATGGAGACAGCTTTCATGCAAACCACTATCTCAAATGGCATCATTCTTATAAGTTTTCTTGTTCGAAGATTATGAACGTTGATAGTAAAATATGCACTACGATTTTCCATTATTTCTCTCGTATGCTTTCCTTAATTCTTCAAAATACATTCTAAAACATGAAATTGAAATCAAATCGTTCTCAATCAATTCTTAAGATAAAACAAATATATAACCATGATAAATCAATGATAACCCGATTTCAACTAACTCAATTGTTATAACTAATCACAAGAAACTACAAAAAGAGAACTACACCAAATACATCATTTCCCACTTTGCGTTTGACCTTACGGTTGCTCCTCATATTCAAATCTTCTTCTTCTTCATAGACCTCTCGCAAAACACTAAGTGAACTCTCACTCTCCATTTCTAAATTTTTAAAACAAGCATTACTAATCATTATATCAACAATGATGTATTTGAAATAATTGAATACATTTTAATAATTTAAATTTATTACATATTTAAATTATAAATTTTTTCATAATTTTAAAACAATTATATATTTAAATTATAAATTTATGTAATTACATATTTAAATTATAAATTAATGTAATTATATATTTAATTTATAAATTTCTATATTAAATATATAAATTTTAAATTACATATTTAAATTATAATTTTCTATAATTATATATTTAAATTATAAATTACTATAATACATGAGTAGAGGAAAGAGAAATGAAGGAAGGAGATATTGTATCATGAGGTTAGAAAATTAGTGGCCGATAATATATTAATTAATGAAAGACAAAGTTGTAAAAGAAAACTCGCTAATAACTGCTGGAAATAAGAGATATTTTGAAACTTTTTAGAAAAAGTTAGTAACTACCTAAAACAAATCCTAGCTTTGTACTTATCAAACGAAGTTGAAACCATTTCAGCTAATTTTTCCACTTTCAGCTAACTAAAATGATAAACTAAAATATACTTTCTTAAGTTAGCTTTTTCAAAAGATTTATTGCTTTTTGCTGCTAGCATATTTTCTTTTACAAATTTAAAGTGTGTTTGGTTTGTCATTCCGGCTAGCTGATAGCTAAAAAGCTAACTGAAATTGTTTCAGCTCCGATTAGATAACAAAAAGTTAAAAACTTTTTTAAGAGTTACTAGCTTTTTTCAAAAAATCTATACCAGTAGCTTTTTTAAAATATCTCTTGTTTTTTAGGTAGTGGCTAATTTTCTTTTACAAGTTTAATTCTTCACTAATTAATATACTCTCTCCCACTAATTCTCTATTTTCACATGATACAACCTCTCTTTCCTTTATTTATCTCTTCTTCATTAATATAATAATAGTAATTTATAATTTAAATATATAATTATAATAAATTGTAATTTAAATATATAATTTAAAATTTATATATTTAAGTATAAAAAATTATAATTTAAATATATAATTATAGTAAATTGTAATATAAATATGTAATTATATAAATTTATAATTTATAATTTAAATATTTAATTATAATTTAAATATGTAATTATATAAACTTATAATTTGAATATATAATCATAATAATAATTTATAATTTAAATATTTAACTAATTTATATTATTAAAATATGTTATGATTATTTTAAATATTTTATTGTTGATCTAATGATTAATCGTGCTGTTATTTGTTATTTTACAACATGCAACTAAATGATAAGCTGATTTTATTAAACACTTACAATTACCTTTTAGCTTTCAGCTAGTTTTTTAATATGCCTGGCAATTTGTGCGTCCCAAACCGACCCACTGAGCTTTTACAATAAAATGGGTTAGACCCTATTTTATTCAGGTTGCATATTTTTAAGTTCAGTCTTACCCAATTAAAAATAACACATTAAATCAATTCAAAACACATCCTAAATAAGTCAAAAATAACATAAAAATATATTTATGTATATATTTTAATTTAATATACATTTTAGGATAACATAACTTTCATTTGTTAAAAATATTATTAAATAATATGAAACATATTTTTATATGTATATTAACGATACATACAAATTGACTCCACATTAAACGTATATTATGTATCTATTTTTATTTAATATATTTTTTAAAAATATATTATATATATTATTAATATATTTTTTTAAAAATATATTATATATATAATTGGGTTGGCTAGTAGCCCATCAGGCCAGGTTGAACAAAGTCCATTTACGTAGTCAGGTCAAATTGATCAATACAAAAAAGGTTTGCTTTTATTTGGATATTATTTGGATATCCAAATTACATTTGGATATTTGTCGACCTAGTGAACTAAACCAATTTTAACAACTCTATTTTTCAGCTAATTCTGTCAAACACATCATTACCTTTCATTAATTAATGAATTATCCCCCACTAATTATCTACACCTACATACCACAACTCTTCTCCTTCGTTAATGTAATTATAACAATTTATAATTTAAATATATAATCATAGAAAATTATAATTTAAATATGTAATTTAATTTTTATATATTTAATTATAGAAAATTATAATCTGAATATATAATTATAGTAATTTATAAGTTAGATATATAATTACATAAATCTATAATTTAAATATTTAATTATAGTAATATATAATTATAGAATTTTATAATTTTAAATATTAATGTAATAATTTATAATTTAAATATGCAATTAATTTATATTATTAAAATATATTATATTTATTTTAAATACTCATTATTGATCAACTAGTTTTACCAAATATTTAAACTAATTTTTCAATTTTCATCTAACTATTTAGTTAATTTTACCAAACACACCCTTGTAATGTATTTTAGTTGCCATTTCAACTAGCTAAAAAGTAAAATGGTGTTAATTTCGTTTGGTAACAAAAAAGTTAATAGCTTTTTTAGTTAGCTATTAACTTTTACTTAAAAGCTAATTTAGTTATTTTCTTTTAAATATTTCCTATTTTAACTACTAAGTGAATTTCTTTTATAACTTTATATGTCATTAATTAATGAACAATGTTCCCATTGGTTTTTTTCTATCTCACATGTCATAAACTCTCTCTTTATTATAATTCAAATATATAGTTATAGTAATTTATAATTTAAATATAAAATTATAATTTCAAAAATTAACTTAAATTTTAAATATTTGATTATAGAAAATTATAACTTAAATATATAATTATAGTAATTTATAATTTAAATATATAATTATATAAAATTATAATTTAAATATGTAAAATTTATAATTTAAACTTTATTTTATAACTTTCCTATATTATTTTTAATTTATTATATGTTTATTAATTTATTATTATATTTTTATTTTTTATATTTCTATATTTTTTTTATTTTCTCAGTTTTCAGTTTTTTTCCATTTATGTTTTTATTTTCTGTTTTAGTTTCTTTCTTATGTGAATTGTTTTAATATTTTTTCTAATTTTATGTTTTTACATTATTTTGTTTTTATTATTATTTTATTATTTTATATATTCTTTTGTTTTTTATATTTCTATATTTTTTACTTCTTATTTTATTTTTTCAATTTTTATGTTATTTTCATATTTTAAATTTTATATTTATATATTAAAATGTTAAAAATTAATTTATTAAATATAGTTAATATCTATTCATTAATATTTGTAAAACACTTTTACCAAAAGAAGTCATGTTTAATTCCCTTTACTGTGAATTTTTCTTTGACCAATAAGTTACAAAAATATAAATATATAATACAAAAATAAAAAAATTCTATTAAACATATTTTTAAGAAGAAATTAATCTTAAATTACTTACTCAATAATAGCATTTACAAAAACAATAACACTCATCACTATTACGAATGATTTTTTTAAATATTTAAAACAATTATTCTTTAAATATTTAATGATATATAATTTATTATTATGACGTAACATGTTCACTTTTTTATAAGATAATATATGCATTATTTTTATTAATTATTTTATTTTATTTTAAATACATAAAAATTTTTAATGTTAAACAATAATACATTTATTTTATTAAAAAATCTATTTTTTCTTTTGTTTTTGAAATTTTGAATTTTGTATATTTTTTTATTTTCAATTTATTATTTAATTATCAATTTATTAAATAGTCTTAAATTTTTTATTCAATAATATCATTTACAAAAACAATAATACTCATCATCATGATGAATAAATTTATTTTTTTAAGTATTTAACATAATTGTAATTTAAATATTTAATAATCTATAATTTATTATTATAACGTAACATGTTCACTTTATTATAAGATAATATGTGTATATTTTTATTAATTATTTTATTTTATTTTAAAGACTCAACCAGGTATAATTTAATGCGAAAAAATAATACATTTATTTTATTAAAAAATTATTTTTTTATTTTTTTTTATTTTTAAATTTTTAAATTTTTTGTATTTTCAATTTTCTTATTTAATTTCTTTTTTTATTTTTATCTTATTTTTTAAAACTAATATACATAATTATTACACTATCTAAAAAAAATTGATTATTTCATTAACAATAAAACATTATTAAAACATACATAACCAACATATATACATAACCAATAATAATAATTAAAAAGAAAACTCATTATTTCGTACACCTTTCATATTCTCTAAATAAATATCTAATAACATCGTTAACTTCTTTATCCTACATATGTCTCTTTCATGATTTTAACCACTCTCAATTTTCTGTAAAATAAAAATATAACTATAATAATAATAATACAGTAACAATAATAATAAAAGTTTAAAAATTTTTATACTATCTTAATCCTTTCTTCATGTAAACTTGTGGTAAATTTATTGATTTTACTCATTGACATTTTAAAAATTACATAAATAAGAAATATAATTAAATATTAGTGTAAAAATTCTTTATGTATACCAATTAAACTATTATAATAATAATAATAATAATAATAATAATATAATAGTAAAGATTCTAAAAAAAGGGCAGGATAGTTATATGAAAAAACAAACAAAAAAAAGTGTAGACAATAAAACTTTTGCGTAATGATGTGATGCTTAGTTGGTTTGTTTGTGTGTAGGAGAGTCAAAGGTGGAGGGCGGTGGGAGAGAAGTGCCACGTGGTGTGATGAACGGTTGGCCTTTTATCAATTCTACTAGATCTTTTTTTACTCTTCATCTTTTCTATCAATACGTGTCGCTATCTTACAGCCACACACAGAATCAACCGTCCCACTCAATTTAAATTACGTTGCTGTCCCTCCACTTGTAATTAAACTACGGCAACAACACCCCACAAAAAGGTAAGAAAATAAAAATATTTTCCAATGGTTAAAAATTTAGTCTTGATACCATTATCGTAAGAATGCTATGAGAGAAGATTACCTTGTAATCACAAAACACACTTGCAATAATTGTTATTGGTGGATCTAGGTGAGAGCCCTCCAAACATAAAAACATTTTCAAAAATTAATTACTATATAGTTAAGATAATGTTGATTTCACGATAATTTATTTATGTAGAATAATCCTTTACGAAGTTAAACTTAAACATTGATTTTGTCGCTCTTCTATTCAGAAAAAAAAAATTTAAAAATAGAGGGTAACAATGTTTTAAAATAAAAATTAGGGGTTAGAATTTCCAAAAGGATCAGAACGAGTAATAAGCAATTAAATCAATAATATTTTGATTCGTGAAAAATAAAGTCATTTTAATTTTAATCTTTTAAATATTATTGAAAAAATATTAAGTTTGATCAAATTCTTTTTTTGTCCTTAAAAATTTAAAATAATCTTTTTGTTCTTGAAATTTCGATTTATATTGTTTTTAAGGAATAAAATTGATCTTTAACTAAATTTAGAGATAAAAAACATTTTTAATTTTTAGGACCAACAATTGAATTTAATAAATTTTTAAGAACTAAAAATTTAATTAAGCTTTTAAATTTTATCTTTTGAATATTTTTATTTGATTTTAGTTTTTGTTTTCAAACAATAAATTTAATTTTAGTTGTTAGTTTCAAATAAAAATATTAATTAAGGGACTTTGTAGTCAGATAACTTAACATGTCATCAAAAGTTTGAAAAGGATAGTCATGTATAATTGTTTAGGACAAATTATGTTCTTTAGATAAATTTATAAGTGATTAAAAATATAAGTTACTTAAAAAAATACATTAAACTATCCTTATAGATTTATTACTAATATTTAAGATTGTTTTTTAAGAACAGGGACTAAAATCAAACAACAATTTCTTGGCTATATGTTAATTTAGTATTTTTTTATTTTGATGTATTAAGTTTTAAAAGTATCATTTTGATCCTTTGTGTTTTTTAAAAATTTCATTTTGTTCCATTATAAAAATATATGTGCAAGTTTGCTTCCTCCCTAGCTTATTTGTGTGAGAGTTCATTTGTGCACATGTTTTGTGCCACTAAAAAAAATATTGTAAGCATACATTGAAGGTGAATTATGTCATGAGAAGTGGTGATAGTTATGGTGGGGTCTGAAAAAATTAGGATTTAAATAAAGAAAGTAATGTTGCTCCTACTTTAGTTTAATGAGTTTAACATATATATACTATTAGTGTAAAAGATTTTTACATTGACGATTAATTATAGCATATCGTTTACATGACTTTTAAAGTATTAATATGTAAAATCAACAAACCTATCATATATAAAGGATTGTAATTAATTGTCAGTATAAAACTCTCTACACGGGTAGTGTATAAATGTTTTTTCTCTAATTTAATTATTTCAAAAGTTTAAAGTTATCGAAAACTAAAATAATGGACTAATGAAACAAAATAAAAAGATCTAATAAAATTTTTAAAACTTAATGTACCAAAAAAATACTAAAACATAATGGATCAAAATTACCATTTAATAAAAAAATTTTAAAGTCTAAATTCAAAAAAATATTTAAATGACCAAAATTAAAAAATATTTTTTCAAAAAAAAAAATAATTTATTAATCCTTTAAAATTTTAAAAAATTACATGTAAATAAGATATTGAGTAATAAAATATTTTAAATTTATTTTTAATGTTATATATTAGTATACACCAACATAACTTTATTTCGTTAGACGAGATCCACAATATAAATCACATAAAAGTCATTTAATATAATTAAAAACTATGGTCCTGTTTGAAATTTATTTGTTTTATGTTTTGTTAATTTAAAAAATAAAAAATAATTTTGATTTTAAGCTTTAAAATTATAAAAACAGCACTTTTTTAGTTTCATGTTTTCAAACATTGATGTGAAATCTTAACTTTGTCTAAATATATCCATTATGACTATTGAATAGGGTAGCTAGAAACCGATGACAATTATCAAAACGAAAGTTGGAGATTGGTGAGGTGGTTGGAGATAAAGTTGGTGGTGATGGCTAATAACCAATGACTACTATAATGATCGTAGACGAGAGCTGATGGTGACAACCAATAATGACAAGGAATGGCGGTTGAAGACCAACAACAATAGACAACGAGACTGAAGATTAGTAGTGATAAGCAACAATGATGACAACAAAGGTGCTCAAAGAATGATGACTGACATCTGGTGGTGGCATTCAGTAAATGACAATCGACATCGGCGATCGAAAATGGTGACAGACAGTGATGATGGGTGGTGATAAATGACAAATTGATGATAAGTGATAAATTTAGTAAAAACAAAAATAGAAATCTCAAAACTATTTTTTATTATTTTCAAATTGGGTAGAAAACCAAAAATAGAAAATTGGCAACGACCCCAAACAAGCATAAAGTTTTAATTAACCTTTTACTACTTTTAATATAGGTGTTTTTTATTTTTCTACTTTGTTTTTTACTTTACTACCTATTATTTGTTTGATTTTGCAATAAATATGTGCCACTAACTATAACCCGCGAAATGATGATGTGGTTAATGAAAGTGTGATGTCATCAGTTGACATGTCATCATTAATGTGTTGAGTCACAATATTTATTTTTTAAAAATAGTTCAAGTTTAGCTTAGCTTACTCTAACTTCACAAATCTGGAATGGCCTGATGAGGAAGGGAAAAGGCAGTTGGCATGGGGAAGAGGAGGGGAGGAGAAGGAAAGGTAACATGGGTGAGCAGTAAAGGAAAAAAGAAAGATTGAAGGGGCAAAGAAGGGGAAAGGTTCATAGAGGTAAAGTTAACACCAAAGTGTAAATGCAGGTTGGTTAAGAAAGGAGGGAAGTATAGGGTTGATTAGAGGAGATATAAGGTAGCTCAGTTGGTTAAGGAGGGAGGGAGTTAAGGAAAGGTCATAGGTTCGAACCCCACAACTAACAAAAACTAACATTACTAACAACACTAACATTTGATCTATCATAAAAAATAATTGCAGATTGGATTTTAGTTAGTCGACTTAGCCAACTCTAACAATTTCTCCCTCCTCTCCACCTATACACCATGTGCTCCCTTTTCTTCCCTACCCCAACCCTACACCATTTTCTCTTCTGTTCTCCCTACCCCAACACCCTTATCCCTTGTCCAACCATTAAGCCCCTCTTCCTTGTCATTGTACTTCCCATTTCCCCACTATGCCTTCCCCTTTCCCATCATGTCATCCCCCAAAACCCTTTAATTGATGTTCCATCTTCCCTTTCATCATTGCATCATTCCATATCTATGAAGTTAGAGTGAGCCAAGATGTCTTTAAATTGTTTTAAAAATTAAATAATGTGACTCATAACATTAATGATGATGTCTCAATTAAATATATGACACTTTTGTTAGTCACATCATCAATTAACAAATTAGAATTAAAGACAAGTAGCTATTGCAAAATTAAAAAAAATAATGGTAATAATTCAAAAAAATAAAAATTTAGGTGGTAAAATAAAAAATGCATACATTACATGTAGTAGAAATTTAATTAAAAATAATAAATATATTATTTTTTATAGTTCAAATGTTAGTTGTTAATGTGTTAGTTTTTGTTAGTGGGAAGATTCGAACCCACGACCTGTCTCTCCTCCTCCCTACATGTAAACTCTATCACTATACTTACCTTATAACTCCAATTTTTTCTATTTTTATAAAATAAAAATATCCTTCCTAACAATTCAACTTAGTCCAACCACCAAAACCTCAATTTCCTTAATTACCAATCATGGAAGAGCGATCTCCACCAAAAAGCATAGAAGAAACATTGTCTTCTCAACCTAATAGGGGAAGATAGCATCTTTTTTCTGATTACTCTAGTTGCAAAGTAGAACTCTTATCTTAGGTTTTCACTAGGCCAAGTTCAATCACTTGTTTTTCCTCTTTAAACAATATATAGATTTACAAACCATTTGAACATCATTTAACAAATTACAAGGGAGAAGAGAAGAATTTAATATTAAAATGCATGGTAAAAATAAGCAATCACTGACCCTTTTTTCAATTGCATGGAAAATGGAGAGTAAAAGGTTACATGTGCAAGAAAATGAGAGAAAAATTTTAATTCTTGTTTGGCAATAGTTTTATAAAACTGTTTTCAGTATTTTAGTATTTAAAAACTAAAAACTCGTTTGGGTAGTGATTTTTAAAAACAATTTTTGAAAATAATTTTGGTAAAAAACAGGAACAAATGAAAGTAGTTTTGCTTTTCAATTTTATATTTTTGTTTTGAAAACTCAAAATAAAATTAGAATATGTTGTTTTTTGCTTTTCATTAATGACATTTTAATAAATATGAACAAGTTTTTTCCATTTATATATCTTCAAAATAGTTTTCAAATAACACTTACCAAACAAGTTTTTTTTTCTTTTCTTCTCAAAAATTATTTTTGAAAACTCTTTTCAAAAACTAAAAAAAAAAAATCAAACCAATCAAGCTCTTAATTTTTCTAATTCGTTAGTAAATAAAATAGTAAAGACAATGTCATTAATTTGGTGAATCCCACGTAATTAACTTTCCATTCAAGAAGGCATGAAAAAAAAAGAAAGTACAAAAAATTAACCTTCCAAAAATATCTGTGTTTATAAAAATAAAATTATAAATATATGAGTAATTTATAATTTAATAAATTTAATTTGTAACTTTCATAATTTTTAACCCATTTTTTATACAACTGAACAACTTCAATTTTTACACTATTTTATATCTCCTTTTTCCTTTTTTTTTTTCAGAATTTATTTCCTTTTCTTTCATTGCACAAAACACAACCTAACATCCCAAAAACATATAAAGTGACTACACTGACATTATCACTTCCTCCTCCACCTTGTTAAATTATGGACATTAATGCCTTGGTACGACAACGAGGTATTAATAACCAAATATCTAAGCATAGTGAGACGTTTTTTTTTTATCGTAAGTTTTTGAGATTATACTTGTCAAGAGAAAGAAATTGGTATAATAAAAGTTTTTATTATAAGATTTAGTAAATTATGAAGATGAAGATTTAATTCTAATTTGAAAAATAGTAAAAACAACACATAAATATAGTACCTAAGTTATATTTGACCAAATTAACTCATAAACTAGCTAAATCGTACAACCTAACTGAAAAACTAGAAATTTATAAGCAAAACTAAAGTGTTTTATAAGATTAACTAATAAATGTAAAATAACATAAATTATACAATTAATTAATTGATTAAAAAATATCTCAAGTAAATAAGTAGTTTAGGGTTTATTACTTTCCTTTTGTTTCATTACATTTTCTTTCCTTACCAACGGAATAAAACCTTAATCCCTTACTAAACACGTTCTAAATCTTTTCCTTATACTAATTCAACATTCATCTTTTATTTCTTTAATCATATCTTTCAAAATATTAATATTTTCACTAAGTAGATATACAGTAAGAAAAAAAAATCAGTTAATCATTCATTTGTAAAGTAATTAATTGACTATTAGAATTTATAAAATGTCAAATTACAACTTAATCATAAAAGAAAGTATATGCCCAAAATAATGCATAGACCATTATTATAACCAAAACAAAAAACTAAATTGCCTAAAGTTGGTAAAATATCTGCGTAAGCAAATTGACTTTCACACATGAACAAAGTTGGTGCACGAATGAGAATCCAACTACTTTATCGACAACACATATAGTAGGCAGCCAAGCTGATCGTTAGTTTAAATGGCAATATATAAGATGCCTTCCAAGCTTTCTTTTCCATTATTTTATCATGTTACTAGCACTAGCAATAAAAATATATATAGATTTTTTTTACCAAATATACATGCAGGATACAACCTAGAAAGATCCATGCCCGTGGAAAGGAGAAAAAATAGATAGAAATTGAGATGTATAGACATAGAGTTTAATTGGATACCGAATTTTTTTTACTAATAATCAACCACAATTCTTCATTTATATGATTTTTAAAGTATTAAATATTAATGAATAAAATTAAAAACTTAACATAAATAAAATGTTGTGTTTGCATATTAATATAAAACTTTTTACACTAACAATTCACAATTTTTTCCTCTTATAAATATCATCTATATGAAAATAACTTTCATTCTAAAGATGTTTTTTTAATAAAATTATATAATTGAAAATTATTAAATGAAATGACATTGTATCATTTGATTTTATATATATATATATATATATATATATATATATATATATATACATATATAAATAAGAGAGGAGACATATTTTCTCCAAGAGTAACTATAAAAGACTGACTATTCATCTCTACCCTTCATTTTCTTGAAATTTAATGGTTAAGATTAGTTATTCATTACAACCATATAATTTCAATAAAATGAATGAATAGGATACACAGTAAATATTTTATATTTACTTTTGGAGTAAGTGAATTCCCTTCTTTTATATATATATATATATATATATATATATATATATATATTATAGGGAGAAGATTCACTTACTCCAAGAATAAGTTTGAGTTCCTCTTTATTCTTATCATCTATTTTCTTAAACTCTAATGGTGATAATTAGTGACTAATCTTAACCATTAAATTTTAAAAAAATGAATTGATAGAATGAAGAGTAAATCTCTAAAACTTATTTGTAAATGGATCCCTCCCCCCTCCCCCCTCCTCTCTCTCTATATATATTATATGTATACACACACATGCATATATATACATAATTTGCATATAGACGGGTCTAATGATGACAATTTTTTTTTAATTCTAAGTCTTCAACATTGTAAAATTTAAATTAAATAATAGTTTTAATGTTAAGAAACTCATATAAGAACTCCCAATTAGAAATGCTCTTATGGAAGTTTTTTAGGTATTTTTTACTAGGAAGATACATTTTCTTAACAAGAAACTTACATTGGCGAAAGTTGGCAACACTCGTTGAGTTTATAGGGAGGACCTGAGTTCTAACCTTGCAGAATACATTCTTGGAAAGGGACCAAAGAATGAAAAGTATTAAACGTGATTAAACTCCGAGTTGAATGATTATTATTGTCAATAAAGAAAAACATTTAATGAAGTTTATGTGAAACAATGATTTTCTTTGATATAATAAGTTTCTTATATAAAAAATTATTTCTTAACATTAAAATGTATTTTTTATTATCAACCATAATTAAGTAATAATAATAAAAAATATAAAAGTGTGAGTTTCTTGAAATTTATTGTAATTTTTTTTATCTATAAAGCAAATTTATGAGTTTCTTAAAAGTACTATAAGAGCATCTCGAACCACAAATGCTTGCAAAATTGCTTCAACCAAACAACCGGTTCTTCAAGCAACTCACCCTTGGAGCAATCCTACGTGACATTTAAAGTAGCTTGAAACAAATTGAGTTGTTTTAACAAGCACTCGTGCTTACAATAAAATAATATTATTTTACAACTGAAAAAAAAAGGAAAGAGGAAGAAGGGAAGGAAGGGAGTGCGATGGTAAGCAGCGATGGAGGGGGCGTAAAAAGGGAGGAAGCGAGGAGAAGAAAGAGAATGGGTGGGTGCGGAATAAAAGAGGGAGAAGAGAAGGGGAGAAGGGAAGGAATGTGGAGTGGTGAGTAGCAACGACGACAAAGGGGGCGCAGAAGGGGAAGAAGAAAGAGAGAAAAAATAAATGTTGGATGTGGGGAAATGAAAGAAGGAGAAGAGAAGGGGAGAAGGGAAGGAAGGTGGAGTGAAGGTGGGTGGCAGAGGGAACGTGATGATTGAGGGGGCACAAAAGGGGAAAAGGAAAGGAAGGGGGGGAAGCAAGAAAGATGGACGCGGGAAAATGAAAGAGGGAGAAGGAAAGGAAGGAGGAGAAGAAAGAAAAAGGTGGAGGAAAATGGAATATTAAATTACAATATTATTAAGTATTATAAATATTAAATTTATTTTTTTGCAAAATTAATGATTTATAATAATTAATATTTTAATAAGTAATAAAATTAAAAAATAAATTTATAATTTTAAGTACCATAATGGTTCAATGGAGTTAAAATTTAAAAATTATAAAATTGTGAGTTTCTTAGAGTTGTTTAAAACTTCTCTCATTGGATAAAATTAGAATAAATTTGTTTAATGATAATATGACATAGTGCGGGAATCACTAGACACAAATCTTTTAATGTATTAAGCAATTTAAGAGAATTGCTCACATTGGAGATGCTTTAAGACAAAAAAAAAAACTAGTTATTTACAAGAAACTAACAAAGATTTTTAATGCACTTTAAATGGATCTCACCACACCACATCACTCATAACAATTCACACAATTCTTCTACAAGTTTTGCTCTAATAGTGGGTTCTTATAAACAATCCAATTTTTTTTTATTTTTTATTTCAATTATCTTATTTTGACAATTTTAAAATTTAATTTAATTATTATAAATAAATATAATTCAATGCAGATAAAAATATTTTTAATAGGATAATAAAATATAATTTTGCTACTTTTCATTGGAAGGCCAAAATCACCCTAAAATTTTGTTCATATTTATAAAGTATCATAGCTTATTTAAGTGCAAAGATTTAGACAAACCACGTTATCAAGTCATCAAACTCCTTCAAAATTGTTAATAAATATGTTTCATATTAATAAAATATAACTTATGAACATGTATTGAAAATGCCTTAAGAAATTTTCATATGAGATCTAAAATGCTAACTGCTTGGGAAGAAATTAGTTAATATTTTTAATCTACTTTAAAAGAATTTCATCACATCTCATCACTCATAAGCAACCTAAACATGAATTATTATAAATAAATATTAATTGATAAAATATTTTTAATAAAATAATAAATAAAATTTAGTTATTACTTGTTGAAAGATAAAAAATATAGTCACCATAAAAAATGTTTTCCAAATTTGTAAGAAACTTATTTAAGAGTAGGTAATTTTTTTAAACAACCCATGTTCTCAAGTCATCAAACTTGATGGGAGTTTGTTAGTAGATATAACTTAAAAATATGCTTTTAGGTTCAATTTGCATGTATATATTAAATACATTTTTCTTTTTTTAAAAAAATGTTAATGCATTTAATTTGGAAAATCATAGGTTAAATATAACAAATTTAATTAATTGTAGATGTTATGAGGTTGGATATATATGCATTCAAATTTTATTAATTAAATAATTAAATTTTAAAAAATTAAATTAATATTAATGTTAATAGTTTGCTTTTTATTAAATATTTTTCTTAAATTTGTGAATGCATATGACTTAAAAAAAAATAAATTTGTTGATGAAGAATATTAGTGTGAGTGATTTAATTCTCACAAATTAATGGCTACAATGAAATTAAAATTTGCATCAACAGTTCCAAAATCTTCTAATTAAATTAATATAGTATGTATTACGAGATAACATTAATTTATTAATAGTTATAATAATTAGTTTAAAATTCATATAGCAATAATATTTTTTTATTGAGTGAAATATTAAATAGGTCCTTGAAAAGGTGCCTGCATCTGGGTCCTGAATGTTTTTAGTGTATACATCCAACTTCTTCTATCCATGATGTCAATGCACAGTCGGCTGTTAAGAGCTTACATGACAAGTCCTATCTTATTACGTGAAGTCCACATCATTCATATTAAACATGTAAAAAGAAAAAATATTTGTATCGGTTTTTAGCCACTAAAAATAATAAAATTAAAATAAAAAATAATATCTCTAAAAATGAACATGAACCACTACAGATTTCTTACCGTCCATTTCCCACCATCACCATCCCAGAACATAATCTCTCTAAAAACTTAGCACCCCTCTCTAATTTGTATGGATAAAATTTAAGCTTTAGTTCCTAAAAATATTCTAAAATGTTCTCATAGTGGTAAATTGCTGGAGGATATTGTCTAAGGAATAAAACACTTGGAATTTTATAGAATAAAGACTAAAACTTACAATGAGAACAAACATGAGTAAATAAATATTTAACCTTAAAAATTTTAAAAAAATAAGGATCAAGAATGATATACTAGATTTGATGTCGACTCTATCAACCTTGCCATATCTTCTGAAAAGACTCTAGATACTAGATTAACGCGCATCAAAATCCAAATTTCCGCAGAAAACATGCTTCATTTTTCCGGCGGTAGAATCGAAGCTTCGAAATCCCTTTAGGAGTGACCTGTAATGAAATGCAGGGGAAAAAATTATAGTTGCGAATCAGAGGCGGGGAAATCAAAGAAAGAAAGGGGATTCGATGGATGGTGAAGAAAGACGAATGGGGAAAGGTGGATATGAGGTTTTATGGAGAATAGGCACATTGATGGAGGGAAGGATGGTTTAGGATTGAAACCTTAAGGTGTGAGATTGAGGGAAATTATGAGATTATGTTGGAGTCATCAAAAGGGAGGTGGACGATGAGGAGGTTGTATAGGATGACGTCACAAGACCAGGCGCCAGTGAAGGCAAGGATGACGCAAGTGGTGTGGAGAAGGTCGTCACAACGATGCTCTGGGAGGACGGAGAGGCCAAATTCGGAAACCTTGAGGTTGCCACTGGCGTCAAGAAGGAGGTTCTAGGGCTTGAGGTCGCAATGGGTGAAGCTTTGGCAGTGGTAGAAGCGAAAGGAGGAGACGAGCGAAGGGCTCTTGGAGGCGGTCACGGCGGGAGGGCAAGGATTGGTTTTTCGTAAGGGAGTTGAATGAGGCTCTTTCAGATGGAACAAGAGGAAAATTCACAAAGCTAATATAGCTTACATTAGTGATTACTACTTCAATAACATGAATATGTCGTTTCTTTGTTTCAAATAAGTCATAGGTCACCAAATTTGTGTTTCTTTTCTAGGACAGAGACTTAGTATACTGGGCTATTTCTTCGTCTACATCTTCGTCAATGTCTGGTTCCTTGTCTATATCCTTGTAATTTTTTGTAATGTTTTAGCTTGTTAAGTATTAGTTTGGATTCTGATACTGTAAATAACTATAACTGATAAATGGTTTGTGGAATTGCTTAATTGGAGAAGGGTACTAAATTTTTAGAGATATTATTTTTTGTTTTGGGTTGGTGGTGGTGGAGAATGGAAAAATAATAGTAAGAAGTGTGTAGTGGTTCTTGTTGATTCTCATAGAGATTATTTTTAATTTTAGTTTTATTATTTTTAGTGGCTAAAAACCGCCACAAATATTTTTCTTTCTTACATATTTAATATAAATAATGTGGACTGTCACATAATGCGACAGAGATCTGCCACGTAAGCCCTAACAACTGAGTGTGCATTGACTAAACGACGTCCTAGACGGAAGAATTTGGATGCATGCACTAAAAACATTCAGGGATCCAATGCCTCAAAAATCTTTGAGGACTCAGCTGCAAGTGCCTCAATCTTTCAGGAACTCATGATATTTTGCTCTTTTTTATTATTAACAATATAAGATTTTACATTGACAACACATTTTTTTTTTGTGTGAACATTAATAACAATGTTTATTAAATTATGCATTCTTCTTTTGTAAAAAAAATATATTTAAATGTATTTATAAACAAGTGAATAAATAATATTTTTTTGGTTTAATTATAGATATTTTTTATAGGAGAGAATATTTCGAGACTGTCATGAATAACAAACTCTCCTCTTGAGACTACAAATTAAAAGTTTTTTTTGTAAGTAACGGTTAGTTATTAATATATTAGTTTTATTAATTAAAAGATTCAAACTCACCATCTCTCCTTTAGAAATGATTAGAAATGACAACAGGTTAGGACGAACAGAGTGATTACTCATTACTTAGCTCATAAAAGAATCCATTACCCATAAAAAATCCATCGGATACCCATTATAAAAATATCCTTATATTATTTTTAATACCTGTGGGTATTTACGGATACCCAAGAATATTTTTAAAAGATATTTGTTTTTTAGAAAAAAATTATATTTTTATAAGAAATTTTATCAAATAAAACTTTTTTGTTGGAAAATTTAGACATAAAATTATATTATTTTCTACAAGATTAATTAGATCTAAAAATAAATTAATATAATATACACAAAATATTTAATATTAATAGAATCTTTACTTTATATTATTAGTATATTTATAATAAATAATTTTATTAATTATGAATTTTTCATAAAAACAATAAGATTAATATCAATGAAATTTAACAATTAATATTTTATGTCAGAAAAATATTAACTTTTTCAACTTAAATATATATATAGAGTACCCTTTATACTATTTGTGCAGATATTTTTATGAATTTTATCAGTAGGTATTCATGAATGTGAATTTATATATATATATATATATATATATATATATATATATATATATATAGTACCCTTTATACTATTTGTACAGATATTTTTATGAGTTTTATTTGCGGGTATTCATGAATGCGAATTTTTTTGCTATCCATATTCTCCTTTCTCTTATCTGCATATTTTGTCACTAACCAACCTTATAACACAAATGAATTTTAAGTACTAAAAAGAATTTTATACTAATATTTAATTACTATATTTTCTTTGCATTAATTATTATTGATTTTATCTTTTAGTATTTTAAAATTTATATAAATAAAAAAATGTAATTAAACATTAATAGAAAACTTAATGACATACTAATTAAATTCTTTTATAAATCTATTATAAATAGTTTTAAATTATCGCATGATAACTTTCATATAGTATTTGTTTTTATTCTTTAATTGTTTTAAGCAGTAACAAAATCCTGGAAGATTTTACAAATTTATCTATAATAAAAGAATAGTCACACGCTTGCAGATAAAGAAAAAGTGCATTCCGTGAATGATGATAAATAATTAGAAATACGGTTCAAAAAATTTAAAACCCACTTCGATACAGATACTGACCTCTTAAAAGAAATACAGATAAGCATTACAAATGTTTATTTAAAAAAGAAAGAGATATCCTAAAGAAAAGAATGGATATTTTAAATATAAGTAATTAAGGATAAAATATTTGTTAGTAAAATAATTAAAAATATGATAAAAAGTAATTTTATTTATTAGCACAGTATTTTTAATTGTTTAAATAGCGTAAAAAAATAGAGTTTGACATGAAATTGTTTCGGAAATGGAAATGGAAATGGTGAGCGAAGTGTAATCAGCGTAGCAGTGAGTAAAGCATCGCGTTGGGTCCGCGTGGGTGTGGGCTCTCTGGTAGATTGGAGAAAAGGCGAGGGTATTTTGGGTAGGGTCGCTTTCACCTTAATCCTTACTATACTAAACACCAAACAAGAATAAAGGTAGCAGCAGTGGCGTAGCAGTACTTGCGTGTGTTCAGTAACTAGACCCAATTCCGAAGCAGAACAAGAACCAGAGGCGGAGCAGGAGCCGAAGCCGGAGCATGAGATGAGCGCGTGCATGAAATTCGAATTCCAATCCCAATTCCAAACCTAGCTCGCTTGAACCAACAAATAACATGTATCCCACTCCCCCGACCTCCTCGGCGCAATGGACATCGGAAGCCATCCACGGGGGATCCCTCCGCCGGGTCGACCTGGAAACAGGCACCAACGGGTGGGCCTCACCCCCGGGTGACCTCTTCCTGCTGCGCTCACCCAATTACTTCAGCAAACGCCAAAAGTCCCCGGCCGGCGACTACCTGCTCTCCCCGGCCGGCATGGACTGGCTGAAATCCCCATCGAAGCTGGAGAACGTGCTGGGCAGGGCGGACAACCGCGTGGGGCAGGCCCTTCGGCAGGCCCAGGCCCAAGGTAAATCCCTGAAAAGCTTCATCTTCGCAGTGAACCTCCAAGTGCCAGGAAAAGAGCAGCACAGCGCGGTCTTCTATTTCTCAACGGACGAACCAATCCATTCGGGGTCGCTGCTGGGGCGGTTCATCGAGGGAGACGACGCGTTTCGGAACCAGCGGTTCAAGCTGGTGAACCGGATCGTGAAGGGACCGTGGATCGTGAAGAAGGCGGTGGGGAATTACAGCGCCTGCCTGTTGGGGAAGGCGCTGACGTGTAACTACCACAGGGGACCCAACTACTTCGAGATCGACGTCGACATTGGGAGCAGCGCCATCGCCAACGCTATCCTGCGCCTCGCGCTTGGCTACGTCACCAGCGTCACCATCGATATGGGTTTCGTCGTCGAGGCCCAGACCGACCAGGAGCTCCCCGAGAGGCTCATCGGCGCCGTTAGGGTTTGCCAGATGGACATGTCCGCCGCCACCGTCCTCGATTCCCCCAACGCCCCTCGCGGTAACAAGGTCAATCATCTTAGCGGTAACGACGACTAAAAATTCAAAATAACAAATAACAATGTACTATTTTTTATTTTACTTAGGTCATTAAATTTAATTTGTCCAACTGCTTTCTTCCTCCGTCCTCGTTCTGGGTGTAATTCTAGGTCCGTTTTTTCGAGGAGTAATAAATGTTCCTTCCTTCGACCTTACCTGCATTTCGGTCCACTGGAAATGGTTATTAATTGCTTAGAAGGGTAATAATGATTATAGAAAAAGGTTGCATTATTAGTGCATTGTGATTGTGTACGCTGGCATCATGACTATGAGAGAGGATAGGTTTAGTCGGTGAGTGAATCTTGTGGTTGGTGGGCGGCTACTGAATGGATCCGCACATGGCGTGGAAAAGGTGCACAAAAGCTACTACTTTCTTCTCCTTGTAAGACTTCAAACCATGTTTGCAAATTCTCTGTTTGTTTTCTTCGTTCCGGATTCGAAGAAACAAAAATAATAATAAACTATGTCTTTACCAAAGATAATACAAATACATGAGAAATGACACGCCTTTACTGGATTTCATTTTTTTTTTATTTTGCTTTTTTTTTTTTTATCTATAGAACATCCAACAAAATTTATTGCCGGTTGGTTTTACAGTGATTTATGATTCTTCCAGATCATTGTCCATTTGCCTCGTGTTATGATGGTACTTGTATTAGATTGGGCGATAATATTGAGAGATGCTGCAATTATGGGACAGCTATGATTACTATTTTATTCTTCCTCCACTGTCTTCTTCAGAATATGGCTTTTGGTGGTTATTCTCCAGAGTTCAGTCACAGAATATTAATTAGAAGACATCTAAGCTGACTTTAGGATCATTGATACTATAATCTTTTACTAAATAAAATTTTATGTTTTGGAATCATAAATTTTTTCTTAACTCTATTCTTATTGTAATTCGTGAGATTTTTGAGTCAAGTGTATATTATTTTGCCTCTTATTAAATTTTTTAGGTATAAAAAGTTAATTGTAATAATGCAGTTCCTTGAAATTAATAAAGACATCAGAGATTTCTCTTATTAATTAATAAAAAGGTGTTAAGGAGATTAGGTTATAGGATTAATATATTTTAAAAAAGGTTATAGGTTTAATAAGGGGGTTATCTTACTTGTGTCATTCATTTTGTATGTTTCATATAATTTTTTTTGGTGTGAATTGTATGTTTCATAATGAATAGGTGTGATTACGAAATGTAGGATCAAGGTGAATAACGACCCTTTGTCTCATTACCTGCCGTTCTTTTCTTTTCGTTTTAGTCACTCTGTCCAAAATGTTCCCGAATAATGATTAAACATTCGCAAAGGCCCTCCTGTAGAATTGGTTTAGGCAGCATACGTTGTAGAAAATGAAGACTAGTACTAAATAAGTTCTTTTGAGGAAAAAATTATCTGTTCATGAAAGAAGTTTTGATTTTGATTTGCTTGTTTTTATTTTTTAGTTTTTAAAAAAATTTTCAAAATTATTTTTTGAAACAAGAGAAAAAAAAAACTTGTTGTTTAATAAATGTTGTGTAAAAACTATTTTGAAGATGTAAAAATGAAAAAATTGAGTTTTCAAAATAAAAATAGAAAATTAAGGTTTTTATTGATTTGATTTTGCTTTTTAGTTCTTGAAAAATGTTTTCAAGAATAGTTTTTAAAAACAGTTTTCAGAAAAAAAAAAAAAATATTTGGTATATATTATTTGAAAACTGATTTGAAGACGTAAAAATAGAAAAATTTATTTATATTTACTAAAATTTCATTAAAGAAAAATCAACTTATTTTTATTGTATTTTGAGTTTTTAAAACAAAAATAAAAAATTTAAACCCAAAACTACTTTAAATTAGTCCTGTTTTTTAGTTTTTAATTCAGAAAACATTAACTAAATCAATTTTTAAGTTTTTAAATACTAAAATACTGAAAACAGTTCTATAAAATTGTTGTCAAAACAACAAACACTATTATTTCTGTATTTTGGTTCTTCAAAACTAAAAATCTGATTGATTTGATTTTGTTTATTAGTTTTTGAAATCAGTTTTCAAAAACTGATTTTTGAAAAAAAAATTGTTTAGTAAATATTATTTAAAAACTATTTTAAAGATGTAAAAATTAAAAAATATTTATATTTACATAAATATTATTAATGAAAAGCAAAAAATACCATACTTTCATTGTATTTTGAGTTTTGAAAAAAAAAACTATAAAACAAAACTAAATTACTAAAAGTTTGTTGTTTTTTAATTTTTAAAAATAAAAAAAAAGATAAATATTTTTAAAATTGTTTAAAAAAATAATAATCAAATAATTTTTCTAATTTTTAAATATTAAAATACTAAAAATGATTTTATAAAACTGTTAGCAAACTATGTTTTTTAAAAAACGTATTCTTAAATCAACGTGTGGTTGGAGTAGAACTTTATTTTCTCTTAACTTCTATAGGCGGCAAACTACATCCAAGAGTCACATCAGGTATCGTAACATGTGGTAAATACTTATATTTGGGTGAATTTATAAAAAAAAATAGAAATTTTTTAATTGATGTAAAATTTGTTGGTAAACTAATTTATAAAATGTCTTACAATTTTTAAAAAAGATATATAAAAGAACTTTTATATATTATTTATTTTATTTTCAAAATACCTAGAGAGAAACTAATCCAAACATATTCTTATCGAATTTGATTCGATTTTTAATTGCTTCTTGTGTCAAATATGAATATATGTTTAATTTTTTATTTACTTTTAGCAAGAGTAACAATTGAAAGCAAGTTGTTACCTCATAGTGATAGTTGAAAAACAATCCAGTTGGGCGCCCAATATCTTGACGCCGATTTTTCTGAAACTCCAAAAACAGTTTTTCAATTAATTTGCTTTTCTTAGGCGGGGAGAGATCTATGTGCACTACAGGAACACTATTTCTCCCGAATAAATTCTCATATACTTTTCCAATTAATTTATGAAAAATTAAATTAAAATAACAACTTTGTCAACTTGAATGCAATCCACAATCCTCGGGTTCGGAAATTCAGACTACGGCTTAAATAATATTTCTTCTCCTCAAAATAGATTTTAAACACTTTTTTTTAAAAAAAATTGATCTTTTAAAAAATTTGGTTGATTTTAGTGTGCCTCGTGTGTTTTTATTATCAAACAGCAATTTGTCTTTTTTCTCTGTTAATTAAGGACTTTTGGGATATTTTTTTTTTATAATAGAGTTTAATTGGTATATATGATTAATATAAAGATTTTTATATTCACATTCAATTATGACAGATAATGTATACCAATTTATCTCTTTATAATATTATAAAAAATATTCAGTTTATCATATAATCTTTTACATGGCGTGTTACATGAAAATGAGTTTAAATATTTGTATTTAAATTTAAAAATTATAAATAATTATTTTAATTATTATTTTTTAAAAATTATTACTTTTATCAATTAACAATAAGTAATAAATTATTTTAAAAAAAAATTAGACTCATGAGACATATGGTCACTATACTAATTTTTTTAGAATAATCTGTTTTTAATTTATTTTGCCTCTCAAAAGCAACTGAAGCCAAATTAGAAAAAAACTTTAAAAGACTGAAATAGAAAGACATTATTTTTCAGTGGCAAAAATGTGATTTAAGCCTCTCTTTTAGTTATACTTCACATTGTTGGGATTTATTTGATAGAGATGATGAAAATAAAAAATAATCAGAAAAATAAATAATATAAAATATTATACTTTTGAGAGAGAAGAATGAAAAAAAAAATTCAAAAAAAAAATAAATTCAAAATAGTAGATGATGAGGTTCTTCTATTTCAAAATTATTTCCTTACTAAATCATTAAAAGCAAAAATGGTCAGTTTATTTCCATCGTGCAATATTATTATTGATATCAAACAAGGAGATGATGCGTGCCTAACAAACTCATAACCAGGTGTCAAATTGTTCTTTTCCTCCTTTTGCCTCTTTAATGTCTTTGATACTTTGTCAATTCACCATATTAACATCCCAATTATATTTTAGTGTTTTCTTCTTCTTCTTCTTCTTTTTTACTTTTTAAAGATCAAGACAATGTGCACACCATTTATAGTATGATTTAGATTAACAACTTCTTTACGAACAGCTAATAATTTTTTTAACATCAAACGTTATTAATAACATAAATTTGCTGATGCAAAGTTATTATAATACAGAACGCAAACGCAAGCTAAAAAAAATAATGACTTGGTGCTTATGTGAGAATATGCAAAATTTACATAAATGGAATAAGCTTTGGATGAGGAACATTTCACATTTGGTGGTTCCTAGAAGTTCATTATTATGATATATAACTTGTTGAGTTAAGCTTGACGTATGGGAGAGACATGAAGGCATGGAGAATTTAATGAAAGGCTTAGAATTAACGGCCATGAAAGAATAAAAATTGGAAGATGGATATGGAATTAAGATTTCATTCAATTAATTACAGAATTTGAAATGAATCTAATTTCTAGATATGGCTTAGAATATTGATTTCCCACTGTCCTTTGTTTTCTACTAATTTGCATACTATCTCATTATTTTCCACTCATAATTTATTTTTCACTTGGATAAAGACTTAGGAACTCTAAAAACTCAACAACTCTCTAGAAAAACATAAAAGTCATCTAAAATATCACCCTACAAAAATAAGAAAATTACATAATAATTGAAAAATGGGGCCATAATTGTCTTTTAACCCAAAAACTATGTAATCCACCCAAATAATCTTCAGTGCACAGATGCAACTTGATTATAAAGAATTAGGTTCATTTTGTTATCTAAATTATTGTCTATAAGTTTGCTGAATGTGCTTTCACCATGTAAATATGAACAAACTATTGATTTGGATACCTCTATGAATGTTTTGAAAAGCCTTAATAATTCTCCCAAGCTTGTTTTAATCGGTGAGTCTTTTGTCCATTGTGAAATATTAGACGTTGACAGAATTATATTACTTGCTCTCTCTCCAAAAAGATTCGTTCTCAAATCGAGTTTATCATTTGTACTAAACGAAATTAAGTCAGACATGATGAAAGTAACATTGATTTGAAACTTACCATGATACTAAAGTTTATATCTATTATTGTGGATCTTTTCAACCACTTGAAAAGGTAAGGGTTTCTTGACATCAACATTAAGTGTCTTTGTAAACTTAAGTTCATATTCATTTGATGTTTTGCTTCTTTAGCCTCACTTATTTCTTTTTCACTATTTTTTTCAATTATTTCCATTTCTCTCAATTTCTTTTCTTTTAATTCCTTTTCCTTTTCTTTCATCCTTCTTTTTCACCTTTTTCTATTGAAAAGGATAAAGAAAAAGAATTGAAAGAAAAAGAAGTGAGAGAAAAACATATTCAAGAAAAAGAGGTGAAAGAGAGAGTAGAAAACATGAAAATAAGAGGCTAAAAAAAATGTGAAGATTTTTGTTTGTATTCTAACGCCTTGTCTGATTGTAATTACTCTATTTTGAAGGGATTTAAGAAAGTGATTCTAAAGGTGGAAAGCAAAGCATAAAATGAATATGAACTTGAGTTTACAAACACTTGATATTGTTGTCAAGAAACTCTTGCCTTTTCAAGTAGTTGAAAAGATGAATAATAATGCATATAAACTTCAATTTCATAGTATGTATAAAATCAATGTTAATTTTATCATGTTTGACTTAATTTTGTTTGGTACAGATAATGAACTCGATTCGAGGACAATCTTTTTGAAGAGAAAATGAATGATATGATCCTGTCATCTTATTAATACTTTGGTGGTGTTCGATGATTTTGACATCTTAATAATTTAATTTTATTTTTACCTATTTAACAATGACACTCCATAAAATCTTCTGAATTTGTTTAATTTTTATTTATTTACAAAAAACTTAATTAAATAAATTAATAAAAATAAATCAAAATTAAAAAGGTGACATTAAAATAAATATTTTTATTAAAATTACTTAATTAAAATAAATTTGTACAAATAAATAAAAATTAAACAAATTCAGCATGAGCTAATACCATTAAACATCTAAAGAAAACCCTCTAAACATAGTGACACTGAAATATTAGCCCAAGAAAAAAGGTTATTATACTCTTGTTAAAACTCAAGTCCAAAACTTTGGTGACCTTTGTTCCAAGATATTTTTTTCAAAGGCAAAGAAAATAACTTTTTGAAAGCACCATAGAATTCATCAGAGGTAATCTATATTCAGAATACAGCAGTAAGCATAGAGCAAATTCGCATAAACCAAAATAGAACCAGCAGGAAACAATAAAAACAATTCTGGTGCTTTGAATTGAACTTCACATTATCCACTACTTTCTCCATGCAAGGTACTGATTACTGAATGCATAAAGACCACATGATTTCTTTGTAATCATAGCACCCACAAAATTAAACTGCAGACCAAATAACCAGCAAAGACATTTGTAATCTTGGACCTTTAACCAATCCCATCAGTTGCAAAAAAGGAGTTCACTCTCTTCAAGTAAAGGACATACAAAACCGCACTATTGATAAACACATTGCCATACCTTATATGCAAATGAGCAGCTAAACACAATGGACAGGATAGGTCAGAGTTGTCTGTAAGAATTTTCCTCTTCCTTGAGTGGTCCCTATTCTGGATTCTATTGTACCATACCCTCCAAATAAACACCAGCACCTCAAAAGGAGCCTTTATTTAGTCCACACTTTTTCTTCCAAGATTTATTTTACATTCACAAACAAAAATACTAAAAAGAAATGGTAATTTGGGTAAATAAAAAAACGTGTTCGGTTAGAAATGGAAGTTATAAGTGTATTGGAAAATAACGTTTCACATTTCACCAGCACAATAAAAATAATGCACGATACTAGTACTTTTTCAAGAATCAACAATACTCACGAATGATTTTTCAAAGTTTATAATAAACAAAAAAAAAGTATTAGGAGTTCTGAAACTGACTTCATTGTTGAAGGAATAAGAAGAGTCCAGGAGGAAAGAAGGGGTTTTAATTAAACCCTTCCGCTGATATTCCACTTTCTCTAATATTTATTTTACTATATCATTTTAAAACAATTGGTAGTTTTATTATGAAGAAATTCAGAGTTTTTATACAATATTAATAAAGATAAAATTGACATCTCAGTAATATTTGTTTAAAAAATCAATAAAACTAACTATATTAACTCTTTTTATCAGTTTGTGCGTCAAAGCCAAAGGAAGTAAAAAATGCACTTGATTATAAAAATGAAAATACAATGGCGTTGCATGTAAGAGTATGACAGGTAGTTTAAAAGAGCGACAGTTGATGGAAGAAGTACATGAAAGAAATGATCCTTCAGAATCCGGCACAGAAGCTTGCCACGAAAGACCATATATGATATATGGAACCCATTTTCCATGATATCATGAATTGAAGTCACAACTACCATAATTCTTCTTTTGACACATTCTTTATTATTGGTTATAATTTATTGAAAATTACAAAACTAAAATGTGTTAAAGAATATGTCGTTAGCATTTATCTCCAACATATCTGCATAAGTGTATGAATTAGTTAAGGAAATGAAACCCACCTCATAACACAAAATGAAAGAACTTATATTTTTCCTGCTTGCAGAAACATTAGAACTGTAGATTACCTTCCGTTCCAATCTCCATGCCATTTACCTTCCAGTAGGATCCTATTCAACATTTGTGGCCATAAAATGCTCAAATTGTTGCCTTAGTCTAAAGCTCATTTACATTATAAAATTAATTCAAGTTGTCCATTTAAGCCTTTTCAACCCTGCAAGTACTATGAAGCTGCCAGTAGGTGACCAGAAAAGAGAATTTTTCTGCTTGTCACTGAGAATAGTAACTAAAGTCAATCAATTTGCAAACATGTCTAAATAAATGATGATCCTGTGAATGAAGTTCAATTGGTAAAACAAAATTATTTGTTAACTAAAAGTACAGCGTTATAATTTATTCATTATACATGTCTGATTCCTATGACTAAGTGTACTCTATTCTAAACCAAGATAGTAACAAGGTTGAGGTATTCAATATTTTTATTTATTCATGATAAAAATTTAAAATACATCTTAATGGACCCAATGACAACAGTTGTAGGGGTGAGTGTCATAAACCACCATTGGAAGGATTCACCTAGTGAGTGTGGTGTTAGGACTGTCCCTGTTAATTATGGTAAATTTCTAAATGACACTCATGAAATAGGATACTTGCGCAAGGCTGTAATGCACATCATTTATTAGAACTAAATTGAACATTGCTATTATATTGTATTGTGGTCTAAAGTCTGGTTATGCAGCTCAAGAATATTAAGTGCTTGTTTGTTAATAGTTTTACAGTTTTCAGTATTTTAGTATTTAAAAACTAAAAAACTCATTTGGGTAGTGTTGTCTGAAAACAGTTTTCAAAAATAGTTCTGGTTTCTTAGTTTTTAAAAACTAAAAAATAGGAATAGTTAAAAGTAGTTTTGCTTTTCAGTTTTCTATTTTTATTTTGAAAACTCAAAATACAATTAGAATATGTTATTTTTTGTTTTTCATTAATGATATTTTAATAAATATGAAGAATTTTTTCTATTTTTACATCTTCAAAACAGTTTTTTAATAATACTTACCAAACAAATTTTTCTTTTCTTTTCTTCCCGAAAACAGTTTTTGAAAACTATTTTTGAAAACTCTTTTCAAAAATAAAAAAACAAAAGCAAACCAATCAAACCCTAAGTCTTTGTATTTTCTCAAACAGAGATTCATATACACTAGGTGTAAGGTTTAAACCCGAAAAATTCCTTATATCATGCTCCATACTTTAAGTTCTAGTATAATATTCTATTATTTTCTTTACTTAAATTTTTAAATTAGTGGGAGAATGTTAGACATTATCGGTTTATAATTTAAAAATTTAATTCTTTATTATATTATTGTATATTTAAAATTAATAAAAGGATTTGAATGAGTCTAAAGGTTCATATGTAACATTCATTGTATTTGGACAAAAATATTATTGCTTTTGAATTTAGTTATGAATGTGATCTTTCAATCTCAATTTTCAAGCCTTGAATTTGGATAATACGTGAATTATTCTTTCCCCTCTCTTTACTCTTTACATGTTGTTCTGTAGTAGTTTGTAGTTTATTACACTTAGTAACGTTCATTTTTTTTTTTACACTTAGTAACGTTCATTTTTTTTTTCGCTCAACATTATCTCTACATATCGCTCATCATTATGCTGAAAAAGGTTTAAGACAATACTCGTGTGAAAGAATAATTTATTTTCAAAAGGAAAATGAAAAGCACTTTTCAGACCAAGTCCATTAATTTAAAAACATTATTTATGACATGAAGATAAAAGAAATTATTTTGCTTGACATTATACTTGTTAGACTTTTAATAACAATAATAAATCAAAGAGTAAAATTTAAGGAAATGATTTTTTTTTTGTTTTGTTTATGAAAGGAACAACCATTTTGTTAAGGATTGTTTTCATCGTCGTCAACCTAAAGAAAAATGATTTGAACCCAAATCATCTTCTTAGCCCTAGACTATTGTATCTAATATTAGGAAAATTTGATTAGTACTACTTTGCTTGTTCAAGAAGATTTTAAAATTGTGTTTGAATCGAGTTGTAATTTCACGACATGGTTATTTTGTTGACAAATGATATATTTGTGATGGTTTGTTTAAACTTAATTTCATGTCATCTTTTACAAATAAACATTTTAGAATGTTTTCGTCTTTTATTTCAAATGTTGAATGATGTAATACTTGGCATGGTAGACTTGAACCTGTTAATTTAAACTCTATTAGAAGGATGATGGCTCTTGATCTTATTCCTAAATCTTTTAGTGAATTAAAACAAAAATGTAAAGTTTGTGTTCAAACTAAACAACCTAGAAAATCAATTCAAAATTCTATTCAAAAGGAAACTTGTTTGCTTGAGGTTATTCACAGTGATAGTAATATTATATTAACTTGGGGTGGAAAGAAATATTTTGTTACTTTTATTGATGGCTTCTCAAAATATTCCTATGTTTATTTAATAATTCATAAAAGTGAGTTATTTGATATATTCAAAATCTATAAAATGGAGGTTGTAAATCAATTAATGATTATGTCTTTGCTTTAGTTGGAGGTGCTATAGCTTGGAAATCTGCTAAACAAACAATTATTTCTTATTCTATTATGGAAGTCAAAATAATTACCCTAGATAGCTAGTAGTGAGGTTGAATTTCTAAAAAATTTATTATGTGATTTACCTTTCTTAAATAAACCTATACCTCCCATCTTAATGCTTTATGATAGTCAAGTTGTTATTGCTAAAGTTAATAGTAAAAACTTTAATGAAAAAGAAGATATTTGAGAATAAGACATAAGATATTAGAAATTTAATATCTCATTGTATTATATCTATTGACTTTATAATGTTTGAATATAATCTTGTGGATTCGCTCACAAAAGGATTGACATGTCAACATGTACTTGAGTTGTCAAGGGGAATAAGAGTAAAGCCTATCAATTAGTTGCAACAATAGACATTCGCCACCAAATGAATGGAGATCCCATGAATTAAGTTCAATGGGTAAAACGAAATTGTTTGTTAACTAAAGTATACTGATATAGTTTACGCATTATAATGTCCCGTTCCTATGGCTAAGTGTACTCCATTTTAAACAGTGATAGTAGCAAGATTGAGGTATTCAATATTCTTGTTTATTCGTGATAAAAATTTAAAATACCTTTTAATGGACCTAATGACAATAATTGTAGGGTATGTCACATACCACCTTTGGAAGGGTTCATGTAGTGAGTGGTGGTGAGATCACCACTGTGAAATATGGGTAAATTTGTAAGTGATACTCATGAAACAAGATACTCATGCAATATCGTAACACTCACAATTTATTAGAACTCAATTGAATTATATTGTTTTGTGGTCTTGTGCGTGGTTAAAGAAGATAGAGCTCAACACTATTAAGTCTTTTCATTTTCTTAGATAAAGATTCATATACACTATGTACTGAAAATAGAATATATCATGCTCTATACCTTAAGTTCTTATATGATATTTTATTATTTTCTTTACTTAAAATTTTAAATTAGTGAAGAATGATAGAAATTATCTGTTTACAATTTAAAAGTTCATTCTATATTCGGAGTGACTTGTTAAAAAACCCATTCAACTTTATTTTAAAACAACACGTCTGAATTTTGAAATTTGCATTTGTAAATAAAAACAAATTTGTAACGACTCAAACCCAAATTGGACCGGCCAACATTTCTTTGCATCTTAAGTCATACTCACCAAACTGAAAATAAACCCAAATTTCATATAATGGCATTATTACAGCAACCTGTCACTAGTAGATCACCAAGTTCCAAAATTTACCTGTAAGTAGAATGCATGGCCCAAACATCAATACCAAACCAAATTTGGTCCCTAATAACCAGTGGATCCTGCAAATAAAAAGTTCAAAATTAACTCTAAAAATTCAGAACCAGACCATTTTCTTGGTTTGATTTTAAAAGGGGGGAGATTTCAAATTGAGCTTTATCTTCATAAAATCTGTGAATTCATGAAGAGAGGGGTTGAATAATGAGGACTAACAGATTCCATGATGGAATGAGACTACATTCATTTTTTTTTTATATGATATTGCTGATCTATGCAATTTCTTGGCATCATGTGGAAAAGGGAGAGGGACAGACACGGAAGGTGGTAGGTTAGTTTACCTGGTTGGCAGTACTTTCAACTACAACATCTTTAGAAGCAATCAGATGCCCTTCATCGTAATAACAAAGAATGAAGTTTCTACCATGGACTGTCTTCAAGAAAAAAAAAAAAACTTGGCCACGGATATCAAGATGAAAATCACAGCATATGCATAACCAATACTCAAAATACCATATTTAACAATTCAAAAGATCTAATAAATAGATGATATTGTTGTAAAATAGTACATATATTACAAAAGGTAAAGTAGTATATTGGTAGGATAATTTACATAAAAAGTGTTTATATCAAAACAAATAAACAAGATTTAGTAAATAAGTTTGTGAGAGGGGAAAATTGTGTATAAACTTAGGTCTCATGGATAAGTGACAGTTCAAATTCGGAAAGTTCACTTTTGCTTGGAATTTTTGCTTCGAAACACCAACAGATATTATACATAATCCTACATATTTAACCATTAAAGCATGATACTGAAGTTTGGATTAGCTTCGAACTTGTGGGAGTTTTCTAAAACCTTTCTTTAAGACTTATTTTAAAAGAAGAGTGTAGTATCTATTAAGTTTAAGTTTATAGCACAAAAAGGGTAATTTGTAAGTTTTACCTTAGCAAAAACGTAAATAAACAACAACAAGACCCATGTTCTTGTAATTGGTATTGATAGCCATAACTCTGCAACTTGGTGATGCCAACTCTCAGTGTTAACTGTTAACTCAGAACTATTGACAATCAAAATGCATTCTGATAAGTCGGTGTCAAGAGAGACATTTTTAATTTGCAAACTCACAGCAAGGGCCTTTGTATTAGACAAAATCGGTATGCTTCTGGATACAAATACTAATTAAATTTACCATGTATATTTCACGAATACATCTGCAAATAAAAAAGAATTATTTAGTGAACATAATTTATATATAAAATTCCAATAGGTCTTTTTCTTGTAATTTATGTTTGTTCTCGATCGAACTACAGTTAGTTAGAGCCTATTTAAAACGCCATAATAATAATTTGTAATTACTCCTTTCATTTTCAATACATCTTACATTCGGTAATTACATTTTATATTTACTTTTTGTGGACCTCACACTATCAAGTTATTTTGAATATCAACTCTATTTTTTATCTTAAGAGAAAAACATATCTTGGAACACTTTTAGTAGATCTTACAAAGTCATGCTATCAAATTTAATATTTATTTTTATTTTATTGTAAAATAATTTAAATTATATAATTATATTAATCCAATTAAATAATTATATTATTTAAATTATTTTAATTAAATAATTATATAATTTAAATTATATAGTTTAATTATAAAATAAATTTAGAAAAAAATTAAAAAATATTTAAAACTCAAATTTTTGTGAATAAAAATACTTTAAATATACGTAAAACATAACATTGATCTTAAGGAAAAATACAGACATGGAGATTGAATAAGGAAAATTAACTAACATAACAATAAAACTCAAATTTCAGTATCATTGTGACTGAAACGTTTCTAAATATGTTCCACCAAATTTGTTTGAAGTTGTTGATGAACGCATCTTGTATGAATGTAACATCGTGTTTGCAAGTATGCAGCAAAACTTGGATGAACTTCATGAGATACTTCAATGTTTGAATTGTCTTTGTCAATATGATCATAATCAATATCAACATTACCAATGTATGCATCTTGTTCATTTTCGACAATCATGTTATGCAATATGATGCATGCCAATGTTATGTTCTTTATAGTACCTGTTTGCCAATTACATGATGAACCACATATAATTGTAAAATGAGATTTTAACACAGCGAAAGCTCTCTCCATATCCTTTCTTGCTGCTTCTTGAAGTTTTGCAAATAATTTTCTTTTTTCTCCTTGTGGCATTGGAATTCTTTTCACAAATGTGGCCCAATCAGGATAAATTTCATCAACAAAATAATAACTCATATTATATTGGATTCCATTAACTGTAAAATGCACGGGAGGAGCTTGACCTTGCAAATCATCATTAAACAGATGATGGATTTAACACATTAATATAATTGTTACACCTGGAACTCCAAAAAATGCATGTCAAATCCATAAGTCTTGCAATGCGATAGTTCAAGTATAATTGTGGGTTTGCGATTATCACTTCTATGATATTGTCCTTGCCAAGCAACTAGACAATTTCTCCATTCCTAATGCATGCAATCAATAGAATCAAACATACCTGAAAATTCACGTGCCTCTCCAAGTTGTAGCAAGCGACTGACATCGTTGTTGTTAGGCTTTCTCAAGTACTCATCTCCAAATATCTCGTTGATGCCAGTAACAAAAGCTTCCAAACATTCGACTGTAGTGCTTTCACCGATTCTAACATACTCATCAACATTATCCACAGGTGATCCATATGTAAATATATGTATTGATGTAGTGGACTTCTTGGAGTTAGCACAAATATGCCAATATTTGAAGATCAGTGTCATCTTCAAGTGTTTTACGAATAATTTCTCACCATACTCTATCGAACTCAAGGCTGCGAGGCATGATAATACTATGTAAAATAAAATGAACTGATACAATAAGATTGAAAAAAAAGATGTGTGTGCATAAATGGAGGACATCTAAACATTTATATAGGAAATTCATAACAGCTACTTTTTAACGGCTAGTTTTTTAACAATCAGTTTTTCAACGGCTAGTTTTTAACGAGTTAATTGTAAATAATAAAATAAAAAATTATTTAATATTAAACTACTTTCAAAGGCATTACAACATAATGAAATAATGACAACTACAACATAATTAAAAATAATGTCACAGACACACAACTAGCAACATAATAATTACTCAAAGTCTAAAGTCCTTCCAAATTGCCTGGCAAAACTTTTCGTGTTTTTTGCCTTGATTGTTGTTGTATTTGAGGTGTCTTTCATAATGATCTCATGTAACTTCATCATACTTTTAGTGTTAATTGCTTTGGCAATTTCATTGTTGACAAAATTTCTTTGTCGTATGTCAGTTTGAATGCTAGTGAAATCTACAACTGGTGTAGACAATGTCGCTCCTTTGCCTTTCACCTTGCTTTTGGCCACCGTTTTTCCCATTGGACGAGAGATTGGTGACGGTATCTTAGTTTCAGAAACTTCAATCGGTGTTTCAGGATTAGATGATGATGAGTAAATCTCACCTGCATTCAACTTTGTTTGTTTTGCAGGACCTTCATTGCAAGTTTCTAACTATCTTGGTTGTTCCTTCAACATTAGCCATGCATGCTCAAGTGCAAAATTCTTTTGACAATCTTGCTTTCAAATAAGATATGGACTAACCATGATATCATTCTCATTGCAACCACTTTTCTTTAAAGCAGTAGCTTGGTTGTAGCAACTGTTGAACTTTTGAACACTATGGTGAATCTTCTTCCATTGAGATCTCAATTGATTATTGGACCTTTCACTAAAATTACCACAAAATTTGTTGAAATGCTCAAGTATTCTTCTCCAAAATGCATCTTTTGATTGATTGTCACCGACAATTGGATCAATCGAGGCATTAAGTCATTAGCTTATCAGAAGTTTATCCTCTTCAATTGAAAAGAAAATATGTGCACCCTTTTTATTTTGTGAACCACTCTCTCTTCCATCATCTATTGTAACATTTTCTAAGCCAATTTGGGTAGAAAGTTGTGGAAATTGCATATCACCTTCCTCACTTGATCGAGTTTGTGCACGACTACAACTAGTACGTGGTGGTAGTATCAAGTATGGAAAATAATTAGGAGGAATTTGAGAAGTGTCATTTGTTGATGGTGGTGGTCGGGGCAAGAAAGGAATTGAAGGAGAAGGATTTTGCAAATTTTTAGGTGGTTATGGCAAGTATGGAAAATAATATGGAGGATTTTGAGAATTGTTATTTATGGGCACTGGTGGTTACAAGGACGAAGTTGAAGGAGAAGAATTTTGGTTATTTTCATTTGGTGGTAAGATTTGCTACACTTGAAAAAAATCTTTACAGTAAGATTGTCAATTGTGTTAATTTAGATCCATTTAACAAGAAAAAAATTGAACGTGACATAGAGAATGACTATGCTCTGACAGAGAATGAGTATGGAGGGGGATGAAAATTTTGAACAATCATACCTCAATTTATAGGAAAAAATTACTCAATTTTAAATTAAAAAATTTTAAACTATTCCAACGTTATATTTTTTTTTTTAGCCTCCCACTCTCTTGACGACTCTCCCACTCCCACACTTTTTTTTTTCACTTCCACACTCAAATTTTTCTCTCTTGTACGCTCCTCCCAAGCCCCCTTCATTTTCACTTTTCCCCTCACCTGTGCATCACTCTCCCCCTCCTCTTATCACTCTTACTCTTACTATGCCTCCCCCTCTCATCGCACCTCTCCATCCATCGTGCCTCCCCCTCTCACCGCACCTCACCCACTCTCCGCCACCCTCTCCCCCTCCTAATTTTTCTTCTCTTCTTTTCCTAAAACCCTGACTGCCCCTCCTTCGAGCCTCCATCGTGCCTCTCCTAAAGAACCCTTCTGCACCTCCTCATGCCACCTTTCCCCTTCTGTAAAGTTTTCATTCTTATTTTTCCTTTGTTATTTTTGTTGTTTTTTTTTGTGTTGATCTGTGAATTGTTGTTGATAATTTGGTTGTTTTTTGAATGGATTTGTTTGTTTCTTCCCATTGTTCTTCATTTTTCCACTTGATTTTGGGTTTTCAATTGGGGAAGTTTATTTTGGGTGGGTATGAACAAGAGAGAGACAATAAAAAATGATTTTTTTGGGGTAAATGGTTAATCTTAGGTGTTTTTGAAAAAGAACATATCTTCGTGTGGAGATCACCCTTCTTTTTTGCAGGTTATCCCCTCTAGTACACTCCACAGTTTTGTGAATTTTTAGATGTATCACATGGTTAAGAAAAAAATTGTTCCTCTGAGTTCTCTCTTGTGTTCTTAAAACAAACTTAATGTTTCCTTTTATATATATATATATATATATATATATATATATATATATATATATTTTTTAAATATATTAAATTTATTATAATAGAAAAACTCATATATATTGAATTTTCCCAACTCAAAACAAATTTATATTACATTTAACTATTTTTTCTATCTTAAATATACTATTGATTTAATGATTTTAATGGTGATAAAGAAAATATAAAATAATTATTTTAATAAAATACAAATACTTTTCGGAATGCTACTACCTTTCAAAAAAAATTAATTTTACTTTTTTAATGTAGACATAAAAAATATGTTATTAAGATGTATTAGAAAATGAATATTGAAATTGATGGAGCAAATCATAAGGATGTCTTGGCTGTTGTAAATTGATGATATTTTGGGGGTGCTCCATGATTAGAAAAGGAAAAGGTATGCCTAGTGACAAATAGAGTTTGCAACGAAAATTATGTACTAGAGATTTGTGGTAATTAAGTGCATAAAACATGCTTATGTGTATTGTAAGATTTTGGAGAGGAGATAAATGGTAAGGTTTTAAAAGATGTGAAAAGTATTATAAATTAGGCAGGAAGAATATCAAAATAATTATCAGTACATTTTAAATAATATTTAAAATAAAAAAGTAGATATATCAATCATTACATATAGGTTTAAATAATGAGATTTGGCTCTATTATAAGCCTTTGAAATGGCCTCATTCTAAAAAGGCAAAGAAATAAGGTTACGGAAATAAAAGTAAAATATAAAATATAAGAGATAAATACATAAAATATGAAAGAAAAATGCTTTCAGGCCTTTTGGAGTTTGGACTATTCTGGCCTAATTTATTTTAAAAAGCTAAAAAAAGAAAATAAAGACTAAACTGACAGAGGGAATAAACCTTGCTATTTGTAAAAAAAAAAAATGTAATAAAATAAAATAAGAAGAGGAACAAATTTGAGTGTGTTTTCAAGCTTCTATAATAATAGTGAAGTTGCATAAAATAGAATTTTACAGATAATGCCAACTTTTATAATGATTAGTTAGTCGGAGACTATAAAATAAAAACGGTCAGAGACATTATCTCCAACATCTTTTTTCTCTATAAATTCAGAATTGAGTTGTTACTTTTCTCTCATTTGTTCATCACTATCATGAATTCTTCTCTTATAATTTATGCAAGAAGGATACACCTTATGATGGTGATGAATTCAGAAAAAACGGACTATCGAAATATTCTTGTGTAAATATAACACATGTTTAAAGTTTGATAAAATAAAAAATGTGTTGGTCTCTTAGTTTCCACAATAATCTTTTCCAACTACAAAAGGCCACGCTTCCAAGTTTTCAGTAGTCGTGGAAATTGGGAACTCGTTGTGACCTGTTCGTCCTATTATAAATCAGAATGTTACAAAAACCCTCTTTAAAGATAAAGTTAATATAATATAAACAATACATTGAGCAACAATATAAATTATTTTATCTTTAAAATTTAAATAAATTTTAAAATGTATTTTTTGAAAATTAAATTAAATATTTTGTTTTCTAATTTAAGATTATGAGTTGAAAAGAAATACTTGTCTAAAGAAGCTAAGTGAGAGATGAAATTATGATGGGAATTAAAAGTTTACAAGTTTTCTCAGATATCTAAAAAACTTATGGTAACATAGGTAATCACATTATTAACAAGGTAGGAGTGATTTGCAATTTTTGAATTGTCCCAAAAATTTATGTATGAAGAACATTAAAAATTGTTATTTAATCTTTTTTTTTGGATAAAGTATATTTGAGGTCTCTAGTCTATTTTAGAAAAGTATTTGTAGTTTATAAACTCTTTTTTTTCAATTAAAGTCCTCCATTTTTTTATAGTACTATGATTCCTTCTCGTTTTACATCACTATTAAGTGAGTATTTGATTTTGTTTGATGAGACACGTTGAAGATACATTCTTTTATTTGTCATGGTGATCATTAACAACAATAAAAAATGACAACTCTATTTGAAAGGTGCATTGTAATTGCAAAGGTTGATAACGAATGTGGTTCGCATTTGAAATATTCATGTATGAACAAATACTCACTTGACAATTATGTCAATAAATAGAAACTAATAATACTGGCAAAAAAATATTTAGAGACTACAAATACATTTTTTGAAAAAGATTAGGGACTTCAAATATGTTTAACCCTTCTTCTTTTTAAGATATTTTTTTTTGTATGTACATTTTCTTATGAATAAATATAAGTGTAATAGTCATGTGTTTTATATCAATCATCGACCATTTCTGCACAACACTACAGATGACAGGAGAAGAAAGAACGGAGAAAGAAGCAGAACGACAGAAATAAAATCATTTAGAAACACTTAGGATGGCACCATATTTTTCTTTATGCATTAGTTGATGCACAAGATATTCGAATTTCACCCTCTTCACCCGTTTTGACTCCAACACTAGTGAGCTTGAAGAACGAGAGACCCCAATTTTCGAAGAAAAAGAGTTGATCATTTGCAAAATGCTCCACAAATTTCCTAGTGCTATCATTGCTTATCAAAACAGAATCTGATTGGAATAGTCCTTTGTGGGCAAGAAGATTTTTGTAGTACATGTTGTCAAAGAGCATAGATGTTTGAGGATCATTGTTTACAGTTACAGATGGGTGGACACCAGCTGGACACTGTTTCATTAGCTCATTAGCATACTCATTGTCAAGGGTATTGTCAATGAGTCTAAGCTTTCCTGTTGAATCTTCTTGAAATCGATCCCTGAATGAGCTGCAATGAGTTGTTCCTATAGTATGAGCTCCTGAAAAGCTTAAATAATTCTTATTAAGGCATGATTTCAAAGCAAACACCAAATGTTAACTTATGTATTGGTTCACAATTATTCAATCAATTACATTATCAGATACTTATGCCAATCACCTTGGTTTGATTATATACAAAATATAAAAAAGAGAAAAGGGCATTTTTAGAATCAATTTGGTAAGCTTGTTTGTGTCAATCGATATTTATGTTGAAAAAATTAGAGGTTCAAAAAATAAGTATAAGTTGTTTATCAAATTTCATCCTTTTAGCTTAAAAACTCCTAAGTTAAAAATGATTGATATATCATTATTTTTTATTATCTAATGAAAAATATATTCATAAAATTAAAAATCATTGTAAAATAAACTCTATAAAAATTTAAATATAAATACTATTTGACCTAACTTCTTATAAGTAACTTTTAAGAAAAAATAAATTGACTCAAACATAAACTTAGAAGAAACTTATTTTACAAATATATCTTTCATTAAATAATAAAAAATAATATATAAACAACTTTTAAATTAAAAAAATTTTTTATGCTAAAAAAAATTGACTTTTGCTTATTTTAAATTTTTTTTTACTGAAAATAAATTGAGTCAAACAATATCTTAAAACACTAAAAAAATTATATTAAACTATGTAATGTAAATAATATATATCAACTCATAATATTATAAGACTAAATTTCGAAGAAAAGGTGATTGTTAAAAGTAAGCAAACCAATTATTAAAATAGAAAATTACACTTACTTCCTATTATTTCTTGAAATTTCGGACAATATTTTTCCCTTTTTAACCCTTTAATTGTTTCATACATTGCACTCATTTTTTGATGTCCAAAGCTTGAAGGTGATTTTGGATTTTCAGCGTTTAATGATTGATGATCAGATATGATAGTGAGTAATTGATAGTCAAATATGACAATTGACGATTAGCGACTAACTCCATGATTGATGAGTAGTTAAGGAAGAGACAATCAATGACTTATGGTTGAATGCAACGGTCTTGGTAGTTGGTCACAATTAATGACCAAAGAATAGAGGTAGCAATTGGTGACCAATAATCAAACAGGACGACCGATTACATGCAACCGAAATTGACAGCATTGTGATCGATGGTGAGAGGTAGTGACAGATGATTAACACATGATGGCAAGTAACGACGAACTAAAGCAAAATCAGGAATAAAAATATGAAAACCAAATTACTTTTAAAATGAAATAAAAATTGTTTTAAAAATAAATAAAATACCAAATCCGAACAATCTTACCAAATATGTTTCTCTTTCACACAAATATATTTTATAACCAAAAACTTAAATCAGGAATAAAAATATGAAAACCAAATTACTTTTAAAATGAAATAAAAATTGTTTTAAAAATAAATAAAATACCAAATCCGAACAATCTTACCAAATATGTTTCTCTGTCACACAAATATATTTTATAACCAAAAACTTAACCACCTTAACGGGACTTAAGAAACACAATGATTCATAAACTTAACCACCTTATCGGGACTTAAGAAACACAATAATTCATGAATTTAATTGGTATAAATCGTTAATTTAAATCAATCATAACTTTTTATTTATGTAACTTTTAAAATATTAATTAGTAAAATCAACAAGCTTATCGTAAATAAACTATTATGATTTAACTTCAGAATACAAATCTTTATATTTAAAGATGTATACCAATTAAACTCATAATTCATATACTTAAAACTAAAAATGTCAGGTTTTGTGTGCGATTTCTAGAAATCACTAGTGTGTTAGTTTTATATGCTATAACTAAAATCATTTCCTTGAAAAGTTAGAACTAATTGCATTTTGGACATAGAACATGCACCTGAAAGAACCACAAGATCAAGTAAGGATAACCCTTTTGTGGCAAAGAGTTCAACCATCTCATTCATTGAGAAGCTGGTGTCCACAATGTTGGGTCTGACATTAGAAGCAACCGAAGCCATCCCATCTCTCCTTCCTGTAGGAATTATAGTCCTTGGGCCACCAGCCTGTTCTCAAGTACCCTTCAGTTAATAACCGTACCAAAAAGAAATGTAATGTCAATATATTATTGAAGAATATCAGCCATGCAATGAGGCAGGACCTACTATTTCAACAGCATCTCTAGCAGCTAGAGCTATTATATCTGCGCAAGAAACAATTCCAGGGCAGAATTTCTCAATGACCCTTTTTGCTGAATCTATGACTGAAAATCCTCCAACAGACCTATTTCCTGGATCACTCTGTTCTGTGCTATTCCCTTGCAGCATCAAAGACGCATCACATCCCTGCACATCAAAGTGACCATTACAACAAGTGAACTCACTATAAGCTACAATTGTAAATGCATGCAACCTCTGAGGTTATAAAACAAATTAAACAAAAAATGTGGTCTCCGAAAAAGGTTGTTGGATAAAATCTTGGCAGTGTTAGAAGCAGAAGAAATACACATTTGCAGAAGCATGCAGTTGAAGACTAACCTCTACAAAGCAATCATGGAAAACCAAGCGAAGGAGCTTTCCAGGAATGGAAGGATCAGTAAAAGAGGATGAGGAAACTATGTCTCTTATGATAAACTCTGCTGATGGGCATGAAGCTGCATAGAAGTTGAAAGAGAGGCTACCCTTAACAAGGGCAACAAAAGAAAACATAAAAAGAGAAGAGACTGCTACAGAAAGAATTCCTGTTCTTGTATCCATAGAACCAACTTTTTTAGTTATTTACTTTTGGGAAAGTGTTTTCAGTGCACTAGTCTTTCACTTCATAATGATACATAAAACGGAGGAAGCCGTAACCAGGAAATTGTACATATTTAAAACTACATTTATGTGGTTGGGTGAAGTCAGTGGGTAGACAGAGGGTTTGGTTATTCACTTCCCCTTACTAATTACTACTAGATGACTTCTTCCATCTAGTATTTAACCCATGTTTCTGTGTCAGCAAAGTAAAGTGAGAAGTTATCTATCTAAGAAAATGATATAAAAATTATTATTCTTTAGTTAGATAGCAAGTAAATTGTCACCAATTTAGTGACTGACAGTCTATGTTTTTTAATTGATTTAAAATTATACTCGAATTATTTGAATGACGAATCATTTCATCAAAATAATTAGTTAATGTAAGCACGTGATAGTTCTACTTCCACGACCGATCAAAATCTTCGGATTAGGTTGACGCGGTTAAGCTGCATTATGTATGATTGATGTTCATGCGGAAAACCTGGCACAGCTGAGCAGAGCAAAGCAAAATAAATTAAAATGACAGGTTCACAACAATTTGAGTGGAAAACCTGGGCCAATCCATTTTAATAGCTGACAAAATTATCCATTGTTTTATTATTATCATTGTATAACCTTTTTTTAATTATTAACCAAAGAATTATTATTATTTCAAGTTTATTTTTTAATAAAATATTTTAGCATTTCATGTTAAATTAATAGAAAAATTAAATACCTTAATTTCAAAATCTTTTTTTTATTCCCTCTTCCAATTTTTAAATCTAATAAAAAAATCTTATATAATATAATCTCATTGTTGAGAACAAACATATTTACCATTATTCTTTTCTCAAGAGTAACAAGGATAAATTTGTCTCCTGTATATTTTTATTTTTTATTTTTACTACCTTTTTAAGTACAATTTTCATGCATGCGTATTTTTTACTGGACTCCAATGATTCAAAATATTCACACTTTCGTTCAATGTAATCAGTTCTTTTTATCTGTATGAGCTTTTAAGTCCAAAACACAAGTATGGCTTTTGATCTTTGAATATCAAAGAGATGAAGGGGTCCATAGTACAGAATTGAAGCAATAAATAGTGGCAAATCCCTTGAATGAAAACCAATTTGCACTACTCAACGGTTGACAACGGTGGCAATAATCAGCAATTTATAGATCCAGCAGGGCTAGCAGTAATGATATGTGAGTGGCAAAATCATGGTTTGCCACCTTTTTTTAGTTGGTATGTGGCCTGAGCTGAAACTAGAGGCATCAGATAATTGATGATGGGGATTCGAGACCCACAGGCCACAGCCTTGATTGGAAAGACCTTAGTTTTTTTAAAAAAAAAAAAAAAAGGTTAGTTAATATACATGCAATTTAACTACATTTTAGAGGCTACTGAAACCCATAATCTAGTGAACGCCCATCATGATTCATGAGTCAATATCATCTGTAAGCACTACGCATACAATGCTAGCCGAAGATCGTTAGCAATTCAGTATGTTAATGGCAATGACGATTCACAAATCTGGAGTCTCAGTTTCAATGAGTTCAACTTTAGGAAGTTCTTCAATCTTCTTCATCATCCAAATCATCAATGGGTATATCCTCGCTATTATAAGCAACGCCTAGAAACATACAAAAAATAGTTGAAGCCATTAATACGAAAAGAAAAAGATCAAATATATACTTACAATACCAGAGGTAATTAACATTTTTTTTGCAATCACAAATTGCACACCAATTCAAACGTTTTAAGTGCCTCCCAAAAAACAAATGTAGTTATGTATATGGTTATTGGTTTTTTTTTTTTTAAAAGGCAAACAAAATGAGTATATTATATAAAAGGATGAATCAAAAGGTTTCATCAAGACTGTACATTCACTAAAAATAATCCATACCCAGCCCAACCAAAACCAATGAAATTGGTACACCTCCCACTCATCCACACAAATGTAACTAACTACTAACTACATATTCCAGAGACACAACCGTGGATGAGTACACCAATATGAAAAGAAACAACCTCTATTAAAATCAAATCTATATCATAGCCATTTCCACGATATCAGCTAAACCAATGATAAAATATCTAGAGACTCCATTGTTCGATTATTAAAAACAATGATACAACATGTAACCACATGCCAAAATAAGAACCTACACTTCCTTTTATATTTCCCTATTGCCCAAGAACCAACCAGATGAAATAATCACGGCAATTCAATACCAATCCACTGCAGAACCTAATACCACAATACCAAAGAGAATGGACATGAAAGAAACAAATGGTTACTATCCTTCGGATGCTCCTTACACAAAACACAATTCTGCACATCCGGTTGAACTAAAACACCTCTCTTCAACAAGTTATCCATTGTGGGAAGCCTTTCCAGGAGAAGTTTCCAAGAAAACACCAATACTTTTGATAGTAGGTTATCCTCCCACAACCGCTTAAACAAAAGAGGAATACTTGAAACACTGCTTCTAACCCCTGATCCACCCCTAACCACCCTATACACACCTACAACTGAGAATTGGCCATTACAGTTCGAAGATCAAATTCACGCATCTTATTTGTGTTGTACAAGCATTGTGTCCTACAGCAACCACTCTAAATAACTAAGCATGTCGCCCTCCCAAACAAATAGCCTCTTTCGCCATTCCCACTTCCACCTAGGGGGTCCCAACACTAGATCAGCCATATCTTTAACTGTAGCGTTCTTAGCCACCACCAAATCAAACAATCTCAGATAAAGCTCACACAAAGGGGCTCCTCCATGCCAATTGTGTTTCCAAAAAAGTGTGCCCCCCCCCCCCCACAAAATCTCCAATCGACCTCCCAAAATTGGTTACAGACCAACCTGGAGCCACTGCTGAGGATGAATCAATAGCCCAAACATCCATCCACCTAACGAAGGACTTGGACCACGAAGAAGGTTGAAATGGTATATTGTGAAAATCCCCATACTTGCTACGCAGTAGTGGCGCTCATATCACTTTCTGATCAATAAAAAATCGTCATCTCCATTTCGCTAACAAACTTTGATAACCTTTATGGTTATTGGTTGCCAATGCAGTTTAGGTTAACTTAAACTGTTTAAGTAGCTATATATTCTACTTAAAGAAAATTAGCATGACAAATATAATAAATCTTTCAAAGGACCCAAATTAGGCAAATTATCAAGATAAGTCAACCAACTTATGTTGTAGAAGGCATAAGTCAACCAACTTATGTTGTAGAAGGCTATGAATGAAAGAAGCCAAGGGAAAGACATGCTAAGAAGCCATCCTTAAGTTGGCAGGAGAAATAAATGTCATTGGGGTTGATCAAGCAATACCAAAAAGCTTCCTCTTTGCCATTGACACACTTTTTAACAAAAGCACTATCAAGGGCAACATCAGTCAAGGATAGTGCTAAGCTAAGATGACCAATTAACATGGAGACTCACCCCATATCGATAGGTTCTAACTCCACATGTATCTTTTATTTCAGTTTTGTTATAATTATCATTAAAAAACAAAAAACACAAGCTGGGAGCCTGGGACAGAGTTTAGTGATATTAGCTTATATTAGTAGATCAATGACTGATTATAGTCTGAAGAGCTGCCAGCCCATAAGGATCTTCTCCACAAGAATACTAAAATAATCTCCAAGCCTCTATTTATTCAGAGTAGTTATAGAATTTTCACTTTAGGCATGACATATTTCTATCTTAGCATAATATTATAATTTCGGAACACCATAAGTCATAACATCAACAGATGGCTCAAATTAAAAGAACAAGAAAGCAACTATGAGAGAGAGATTTGAAGGAATAAGAGATAAATAATATTCACTCATGCCAAAATGATTTTATGTCCCCAAGGTATTCTCCACATTTCTCCCCAATCTCTTTCTTGCATTTTATGTAAATAAAGGATTGGCTTTCCATCCTGGCCATTAAAAATGCTAAAGTTTACCTCTTTGAATCGAAGGAGAAGGATAAGGATTGTTATCAAGAAGATAAGGAAGTTCCAGAAGCTGCAAAAAAGATTCTGTCTGAGGGTTTCGAAGATTCACTGCAAAAAATAGAATAGATGAAAATTAAATAAATTAATACTTCTACAGTTACATTTTAAACAATATAAAACTTGGCATCATGCCAAAATGAAATCACTGCTAACATCATCATAAGAGAACACTTTTTTTTAATTACAATTTTCTATGAGCTAAAACTATACTATTAGAAAGATCAGAAAAATCAATTAGTAAACGTTGTTAACTCACAAGTAGACATTCCCATGTAGAAGTAACTCTTAATTGTGACAAATTTAGGATTTAGGATGTGATCAACAATTTGACATAAATTGAAAGGAATGTTTTATAATTTGAACTAGGATTTATTTACTGTATTACTGTATCACAGAATATAAAAATCAATTTTTTAATTGACATATACAAAAGATGAGAAGACAATAGTTGGCAGCGCCTAATCATAGCATGGATATAAGATTAATTTACAATATCTTTATCCAGAGAACCAGCTGAACAAATTTTAAGTATTGGTTTACAATTACAACGTATACTTTGCAATGGAAAAGCAAAAGAAATACCGGTGATAGCACCATCAATATTGGATCCTGAAGGGTCATAAGATGGAGCTGATCTAACAAATTCAAAAGGTTTGCACCCCCTCTCTTGTAGCCTGCTTCTAACCCATTCAAGACAATCTTCGATCTCAAGATTTATACCACTGTCAGAAAGTGCAAATAGCATTATTTTTATTATTATTTAAAGGGGGAGAGGAAAGTGTGGGAAAAATAGATTTTGAGGTATTTTGACGTGCACAAACACACCTAAAGTCAGCACCTTTGGTGGTCAAAGGGAGGATAGGGTTGAACTTCCTTGTTATTGCTAACCATTCCTCATCATACCGAATCTCATAAGGTCCTGCATCTGATTCAATTTCCACAATCTAAAGGCACAGGACATGCCAGGATTGTAATCACTAACCCAAACAGCTATCACAGAAGATTAACCCTGAAAACTATAATTGTTTGCCTGTACCTGTAAGAAATCACGGCCAGCAATACATTTATCCAGTGCAAGGAACTTTGTTAGCGGACCTCCTTCCCCGTGTTGAACAAGAGCAGCAAACTTGCAGTGTAAGTGAGCTGAAAACCAATAATGTGGTTTTATTTTTTGTAGAAGTTCAGCAGCAGCTTTACTCCCTAGTCTTTTTTCCTCTATCTGGTAAAAACATCAGCCTTATCAGGCAGGAACAGAAATAAGATACTGTATAGTTAAAAAACTAAAGATAATACATATGTTTCCAAAGAGAATAGTCCGATTTGAATAAACTTGTTGATACATATTTATAGAAGAAGAAAATAAGTAAATTATTTTTCTACTGTAATTACTTACTAAGAAAAGCTTAACCAAACAGAGCATAGATTGAAAAAGCAGTTCCTGAAATGATAATGCATATGATGGCTTGACATTTCCCTCTAATAAACTTATGTCTCATTTTTATTTTATTTTTAAAAATGTAGACTAGCATCCTAGCTTAGGTCTTAGCCTTCTGAACGAAGTTAAAAATATAGAAGCAAATGAAAATGGGGCATATGCAAAGCATAGAATGATTATTACTAAAACCTTCCAATTTCACTAACTTAAAAATTGCAATGAATCTGACCTCTTGCCTGAAATAATGCTTACGGCGAACAAGCTCCCTCCAATCCCCATAATCAGTAATACCGACAGGCCAATCATGAGAAAGAAAAATATGAATGGGCTCCTTGATTTGCATGAGTTTGCGAACATCATATTCGCGAACATGATAGACAGACCTAATAGTATTCTGATCATAGGGAGGCCTCTCAAAGTGTCCTGGTCAAACAAACAACAAACATGATTCAGTAACCGTGGAGCAAACACCCCATTTACATTCAGATTCACTACTGGTTAGAAACTCACAATTGACAACCTAAATTGTAGTGACGAGCATTATAAATCCCAGAGAGACCAGCAATTCGGACATTCCCAAACTTGAGGACTCCAGCAGCCCCCAAGAAGTATATGTTAGGAGCGGCCCATCCTCCATAGTACCTGAAAGAAAAAGATAATATGAAAACCCAAAGAGAGCGAGAGAGAGAAGAAGAAGAAGAAGAACAGACAGTTCCCAGAGATAATTGGAGGCTTCGTGGTTGCCGCCGATGAAGATGGTGGGATAGGGGGCAACCTCGGCGCCGGAATAGTACTTCCAGAAGGAATTCATGGAGCGGTATTTGTGGGGAACGTTCAAGCTTTTGAGGTCATACTCGTTCCTCACGGCTTGGAAATCACCGCAGCAGAGGAGGAGGTCGATTTTGGTGTTTTCTGATTTCTCCAACTGTTGAAGGGTTCTGTACACAGTGTCCAGGTCCCCGTGCATGCACCCTTCCACCGCTATCTTCATCCTTCGCTTCCAAACCCAAACCCTGTCAAAACCCTAATCACACTTCACATTCCATTTTTTCCAACTATCCTCATGTATAAATGCCTATTTTGGTCTTTCTAACCTTTTGCTTCTCACAAATCAAAATTACCCCTTTCTTTCCTTAACTACATCTTACTTGTTAAAAATGTTTCAAATGTGATTTTCAATTTTCAAAGTATGAAAAAATATATATGAAATACATTAGTCGTCCAATACGAATAAATACCAATAATTTGGTCTTATTATTGTATTACATCTGATGTCTTATTTCTAGAAAATATTTGGTTAAAATGATTAAAATATATAAAATATTTTTTGCAATTCAAAACTGCCATAGTCTCTTCTTACCCTGAAAAACACAAATTAAATTAACGACACAAGTCAAAATCCTTCAAACATAAATCGAAATCCAAATCAACAAAATTCTACCTAAATCCAAAATAAAATTTGAATTGACCTATCCATAGTGAAGAGAAGTAATATTTAGATGGAAAAAGCAACAAATGATATTGTGGTAGATAATGACGGAGGTGGAAAGTGTAAATTTATATAAGTAACCTCTAATTATGTGTAATTGTCATCTTGTTATAATCGGAACACTTACATTTTTTATGAATTGAATTTGTTGACTAAGAAGGGATTGACTAAATTGAGTTTTTTTTATCAAATATTAATTTTAAATATATTTGTTTTGAAAATATTAATTTAAATGGATTTGTTTTAATTGCAGATGAGGTCAAATCACAGTTTAATACCATAATTTTACATCTACAATAGTTTTTGGACTACATGACTGTCATATAAAATTTCAAGTCTGGTAGACTTGCGATTTTATGTGACAATACAGTGGGAATAGTAAAAAGTGAGATGGGAAAAGTTGTCATAGAGATGAATCGAAGACTATAAAATCACAAGTTTCACTTGCGATTTATACATTGCATTTTTTTAGCATTGTGTTTGAAAGATCAAGTTTTTTTTTAAGTAAATGGGCAATAGCCTAGACAAAAAGATTATATTATAGTATCAACAATCATACAATGTAAGTCTTGCAAGTACACAATGGATAATGAATCCAGGACACTAGAAAATAATACTTTTCCTAATGAGTATGCAATTCTAGTCTTACAAAACTATAAGCTAACATATTTAATTCACATGGGATAAAATTAAACATGCAAGTCCGAGTCTTTTCACTTCTTTTGTAAATTTTCTCAAGTAGGAAAAAGTGTTCATGGTCAGCATGACAACCATACTCTAGTAGCTAAATGGCACTGATAGACTCTGATTTAATAACCAAAATTTGAAACTCATGCTCGTATGTGACTATTAATGCTTGCAAAATGGTTAAAAGTTCAGTCTTAGCAACATCACAATAAGAAATCGTATGAGAGAAGTCAAGGACAAAGTTATCCTTGCAGTCACGAAAAACACCTCTAGTAGTTGCCTTCTAGTGGAACAGGAGCATAACGACATCATAATTTAACTTGAGGGAACTAGGGTGAGGAGGCCTCCAAGCATAGATGCATCCCAACTCAGGGTAATGTACCCATAATCTTTCATCAGAGTGCGCACGTGATGGGTTTGCTTAAGCTCAAGCTGGAGGGACCTCACAACTTTGATGACTTGATCAAGTGATCATTGCTTATTATTAAAGGTAACCTCATTTCACCTCCACCATAAGCGGTGTAGAATGATACTAGTAGTTTGAGCCCACCCGTCAACATTGTTGCTCTTAAAATGATTCAGGTTATCACGCAATCAATCCTCGACATTCTGGCGAGAAAAAAAGTTAGGCATATTGACAACACTCATTTGATTCCAAATATTGCATGTGTAGATGCAATATCATAAGACATGTATCATGGTTCCCTATCACTATTGCATAACGGGCATACGAGATTATTAGTCATATCCTGTTATACCACAAATCATTAGTAGGTAAAATAACACTCAACCTTTCGAGAGGAGAAGTCGAATCCGCTTAGAACCCTTTCACTTCCACATTAGGTTGATTAACGGATTTGTTAGGTAAATTGTCTTGATTTAAGAGACTCTGATAAGCACATGTCACGAAGAATTGACCATCACTACTATTACTCCAACAAGGGTTTACATCACCCATGTCTCCTCTACGGGGTTCAATTTTGCATATATTTGTCACAACCTCCGCAAGTAAGATCCTAGCCAGCTTGCACTTGTCTAAAGAGCCATCAATAGCCATATAGAAGTAGACATGGTTAGCTCCTCTAATAATAGCTTTGTTAGTACACCAATCCACCAGAAGTCATTGCCTAAACACCTAATTCTCAAGCCAAAAATGAATCTTGCACTACATTTTTCTTCACATTCGATCAGGCCTCTTTAATGCCTTTCCAGAAGTTTGTACCTTTCCTTTGCATGTCAATTTTAGGATTTGTCTTCCCACCACACTTGTATTTGGCTTAAACAAGTTTGACCCATAGGAAATCCTTCCTAAATCCTATTGGTTTGGTGCATCTGAACTTTGATATGATAGCTAGATTTGCATGCCTCGTTCGACATAACCCTAGGCCTCCTACCTGCTTTGGCTTGCACAATTTCTCCCAGCTAATCCAATGTTTTTTCTTAACTGTGTCTAAATCACTCCAAACAAAGTCTTTGCATTTCTTATCATTTAAATTATAAACAGATACAAGTAAAATGTTAGTTTGCATATTGTAAGTAAAAAGTGCTTTCAAGACTGATTTGGCTAGTGTGGGTCAGCCATCAAAGGACAAAGTATTTTGCTTCGAATTGCCTAAACATTGTTAAACTTTATCAATAACAAACTAACAAGATCATTTAGAAACACATTCATGATGTAATGAAACCTCCAAATATTTTTTGAGGTTACACATCTTCTCAAAACCCAACTCATTAGAGATTTGCTCTTGACGTTGCATAGCTACATTGGCAAAAAAGAAGACCCACGTTTTATCTTAACTAATTTTCTAGCCCAAGTTGTTGCAAGAGAGATGCAGAGTATGGTTTATCACTGTCACTTGATCAAGGGGGGCTTCTACAAGGAGCAGAAGGTCATAAGCAAAAGCAAGGTAGGATATCTGTGAGTCATCCTTAGACAATTTGATGAGTTTCCATAAGTTATGACTAACGCTAGTTGAATCAGGTGGAAGAATCACTCGGGATAAAGCACAAAGAGATACATGGATATGGGATCACTCTATCGAACTCCTCATGTTGGATTGAAAGCATCCAGGGTCTCACCATTCCACAACATGTGCATGGTAGATACATTGAACCTATGCTTCAGTGTGTCTTTTAACAAATTCCAACTGAGTCTATCATAAGTTTTTTTTAGGTCAATTTTAATAACCATTCATCCTTTCTTTTCTTTTTTTTTTCTCATAAAATAGATCACTTTTTGCACAATGATGATATTACCAAAGCTACTCTGTTGATGAATGAAACTACTCTGAGAAAAATGGATCAACTTCTCCATCACAATTCGCAACCTCATGGATAAAATCTTTGTGAACGTCTTATACGAAACATTATAAGCTAATAGGTCACAAATATTTCATAGAGGTAACTACCTCTACTTTGGGGAATGAACATAGTGAAGAGTTTATCTCCTTTTACATCTACTTATTAAACTATATTAAATATATTGAAAGGTAAGATGTGTTGATTTTACATCTAATGTAACATATATTAAATACTTTTTGCAATCAAAACTGTTATACAATATTTCTTTCTTTTTACCCATTTCAGAAAAAAAAAACACATTAAATAAGTCAAAATCTATTTCAATTCAAACATAAATCAAAATTCAAATCAACATAATCATTTAAAAAAATTCTACCTATGTCCAAAATAAGATTTGAATTCACAATCTACGGTGAAGAGAAGTAATATTTAGATGGGAAAAAAAAAAAGAATGAATGATGTTGCGGTAGATGTTGATGGAGGTGGAAACCGCAAAGTCATAGCTAATCTCTGTTTCATCATGTAATTGTCACTCCCACTTTTTACTAATTGAAGAACCATTTGTAGGTTTGTTGAATAGGAAGGTACTTGCACTTATTTAAAGAGCTCACATTGTCTCTTCTTATGCTACCTACAATCCTTTCATGGGTTTATTACCTTTAACAACAACCCCAAGTAAGTCTCTTGAGAGTTGAGAATCCGCAACAGCCCAATACACTCTCCACTTATGTCACCCTTTTCCACAATGTCACGGATTCTTTTTCTATATCTAAAATTAAAATTTGTTTAAAGTTGTGATAGATTAGTGATTTTAGGTCTGATCTTGGGTCTAGTATTGGATTTGTTATTATTTTATTGATCTAGGGTTTATTTGTGTTTGACATAGATTTTACATGTGTTTTATTTAGATTAAATTATATTTGGTACCTCCAATTTGATGACGTGACAATTTTAATTAGAAAAATATAGAAAGAAAAAAATTCTAGCATGGTTCAAACCTTGAACTTCTTTGTCATGTACAATAACTTATACTATTACATCAAGTGTCAAGTTTAGTTTTATTTTACAATTCAAAACTATTTAAGTTTTAATTAATATTAGTTTCAAAATTAATTAAAACATAAATGTAAATATACAAAAGTGGGATTAAAACTAAAAGTTAAAATTAAAAACTAAAAATTTAATTTATATATTTATTAATAATAAATTCCTAGGATTATAAATTAAGAAAAATGTGAAAGAAAAAAGTTCTAACATGATTCAAACTTGGAACCTCTTTGTGGTAGACCACAACTCATACTATTATATTAAGTATCAAGTTTAGCTTTATTTTGCAATTCAAATCTACTTAATCTTTAATTAGTGTTAGTTTCAAAATAATTAAAACATAAATGTAAATATATAACAGTAGGATTAAAACTAAAAGTTAAAAATTAAAAAATAAAAATTTAATTTATATATTTATTAATTATTTATTAATAATAAATTCCTAGGGATTATAAATTAAAAATTAAAACTAATTAAAAACATAAATTAAAATTATCAAAAAATAAAACTAAGAACTAAAATTAAAATAATTTTAATTTAAATTTTAATTCTTAATTTTAATTTCTATTTTATTTTTAATTTTATTTCTTAGTTTTATTTAAATTAAAATTTAAATTAAATACATTATTTTAATTCTTAAGTTAAATTAAATTTTAATTTTTAATTTAAATTAACTTAAGAAATAAAATTAAAAATGAAATAGAAATAGAAATTAAAATTAAGAATTAAAATTATTAACAAAATTTAATTTAAATTTTAATTCTTAATTTTAATTTCTATTTTATTTTTAATTTTAGTTCTTAGTTTTATATTTTAATAATTTTAATTTATATTTTTAATTAGTTTTAATTTTTAATTTATAATCCCTAGGAATTTATTATTAATAAATAATTAATAAATATATAAATTGAATTTTTAGTTGTTAATTTTAACTTTTAGTTTTAATTCTACGTTGTATATTTACATTTATGTTTTAATTAATTTTGAAACTAACATTAATTAAAGCTTAAATATATTTGAATTACAAAATAAAATCAAACTCGTGGTATAAGCTATTGTACACGACAAAGAGGAGGTCCAATGCTTGAACCATACTAGTACCTTTTTCTATCTATATTTTTCTAATTAAAATTGTTACCGATCAACGGTTTCATTTTGATAGAAGGACAATTTGTTAATATTTTTTAAACTTGGGGGCCAAACTGAAACAAAAATTTAAAAAAGGACAAAAAGTTAACAAAAACTAAAATTGGGCACTAAATATAATTTAATCTTTTTTTTATAATGAGAAAAAAGTTAAAATAATTTCTACCAAAGTGTTGACAACACACTCCTGACACGATATTTCTAACGCATTGAAATTTATTTATTACAATATATAAAATTAAGAGAGACATTAAATATTAAATATGATATGATATCCATCAAAATTTATGTTTTGCAAAAAATATAGAAAATGTGTTAAAAAAATTTGTCACATGATGTGTTGATAACAGGAATAGAGGTAGAAATTTTATTTAAGAGGATAAGATAATTTTTTTTGAAAAAATATTATTTTATATAAAAAAATTTAGATAATTATATTATATATAAACATCTCATTATTATATTATATATTTTTTAATATCTATAAATTTATTTGCCATGTTTTTATTTTAATTATTGGTTAGTTGGACATGACATAATATAACACCAAGACTAAATTGTTGAAAAAAAAAACTAAGGTGGTAATTTTTCATCTTTCAAGTACTTAATTGTCAACATTTTACACCGAATGAAATAGTCATTTTAACATATTTTTTTTTCTTCCGTTTTTAATCTATGCACTTAAGAGCAAGACTAAATTTTCATTATTTTTTCTGATTTAGAGACGAAAATAGTAATTTTAATCTTTATGGGACGAAATTATTAGCAAATTACACATTTAGAGACCAAATTAGACATTTACTTAAATAATAAAATTCATTAATTAATATCACATGAGAATAAGTTAATAATATTTAAGGAGCATCACATTCTACGCAATTGACCAATTTTTCCAAGAACATTCTTCCGATAATAGATCTTATCACAGTTTTATTTATTATTATTAACTTCAATCACCCTTTGTTTTCTTTTTTTCATCATTTTTTTTTGTCATACCCTTTGTTTTCTTAATAATTGCAATAACATTTTTATTTTTATAGATTAAATATATTATTTTAATTATTATAATTACAATTTCATAATTATATTGGTCATGTATCATCTAAAATTGTGCTTGCATTTAAATTTTAACCCCTTACTACAAAACTAAAACTAATGAGGTAACAGAAACTAACTAGAATAAGATTACAAGTACAGGCTCCTTCAAATCCACTTTGTAAGGATTTTAAAAATATAGATGTAACACCGTAAAACCACTTAAGAAAAAAAAAATAAAAATTTTAAAGAGTAAAAGAGAAAGAAGAATGTTAAATATGATGAGAATTAAGCGGCGGCATTGTAGTTGCACAGTATTAAGTTAGACTAAACTAAGGGACACGCATGTTACTGAAAAGAATATGTGGCCAGGAAGGAGTGACGATACGTGCAAGTGCAAGTCTCTCTTGTCTTCTTGTCTTGTTGTCTTGCTGCTTCAGCTTTTAGTTTCTGCTACCCTTTCAGCTTTCTTCTCCAACAATTTACATGGCCTTGGTTAATTCGTTTTTGTGTTCCACTGGAACTTCCCTTCCTTTCAGCGTTTCTGCGCCGCCGCCAAAGCACGTACTACGTTGGACTCTCTCGTTCAGACCAACTTCAAGATCCAAGGTGCACGGCAGGTGTGGCGCCACTGCTGACATCAAGACTGCGTCTTTAGTTGATGGGGAACCAGATTATGCGGTTCTTGTGGGTCCCACCACCGAGGAGCAGCCAACAGGGGACTATGACTGGACACAGGAATGGTACCCTTTGTATCTCACTCAGAATGTGCCAGAAGATGCTCCCTTGGGTCTCAAAGTCTTTGATAAACACCTTGTGTTGTTCAAGGATGCCAATGCCCAGTTTCGCTGTTATGAAGATCGATGCCCCCACAGGTCACTCCACCAATTTATGCAATGCCTACACTACTAGTAGTGATTGCAAGTAGCGTAATTAAATTAGATACTTAGCTTTTATCAATTGAAAAATTTTGTAGCTTCGCTGGCACGTTTATCAAAAGCTTGACCTTATCTTTTGGTACAATTCAGGTTAGCAAAACTATCTGAGGGACAGTTGATCGATGGAAGGCTTGAGTGTCTATACCATGGATGGCAGTTTGAAGGGGCGGGCAAATGTGTGAAGATACCTCAGGTTCGTTACACAGCTACAGTTATCCTCAGCTAAATCAAATTCCATTAGAGTTAAGGCCAAGATGTTGACAATTCTTTTTCTGTTTTCGACAGCTTCCGGCTGATGCCAAAATCCCTCGTGCAGCTTGTGTTAAAACATATGAAGTGAGGGACTCTCAAGGTGTTATTTGGGTGTGGATGTCCCTCAAGACACCCCCAAATGTTAGTAAATTACCTTGGTTTGAGAACTTCGCAAGGCCGGGGTTTCAAGATGTTTCAACAACTCATGAACTCCCTTATGATCACTCTATTCTTCTGGAGAACCTGATGGATCCTGCTCATATCCCAATCTCACATGACAGAACAGATTGGACTGCTAAAAGGGAGGATGCTCAGCCGCTATGTTTTGAGGTGACTGAACGAACTGATAGAGGGTTTGCAGGTTGGTGGGGTAGAGAGAAAGATGGTTCTATGCCCAACTTCTTACGCTTTGAGGCTCCTTGTGTTCTACAAAACAACAGGGAAATTGTTGATAAGAATGGTGAAATAAACTACTTCACTGGTCTATTCCTTTGTAGACCAACAGGGCAAGGGAAATCCATGCTTATAGTGAGGTTTGGAGGAACAAAAAGATCTCCACTGGCAAAAGTGTTTCCTAGGTGGTACTTCCATCAGAATGCAAGCAAGGTGTTTGAGCAAGACATGGGATTCTTATCATCCCAAAATGAAATTCTTCTGAAAGAAAAGGTTCCAACAAAGGAGCTATACCTGAATCTGAAATCATCAGACACATGGGTTGCTGAATACAGGAAGTGGATGGATAAAGCGGGGCATGGGATGCCATATCATTTTGGTCACAACACAATCTCTCTGCCCAAAGAGCCTGCTGTGGTTGAACATGCACCTGCTGGACTCGTTGCTGGACAATCAGCTTCCTCGCCTACCAAAGGGGGCATTGGAACCATGCATGCACCCAATTTAGCCAACAGATATTTTAGGCATGTCATACATTGCAAAGGATGCAGAACCGTCGTCAAAGCGTTCCAAACTTGGAAAAATGCCCTTTCTGCTGTGGCTGTCGCCTTAACTGCATTGGCAATTCTTGTATCTGGTAGACAATGGAAGGCCATTCTCTTGGCATCTGCATTCCTGTGCTCTGTTGGAGTCTATGTTTGCTCAACCGCCATTGCAATGAATACTACAAACTTTATTAGGATACATAGGAGATTGTGACTTACACGTTGTAAAACTAGTTGTTCAAATGAATACTTCACACTTGTCTAATGACTAGATGAATTATTACTGAGTGATTGGGCTGGCCACAACATCGGTGAAGTTGACTATTCTTTATTTTTCAAAATTAATTGATAAACATTAAGTTTGAGCTAAAAGTAATTTAAATTCGAAAGATTTTACTTAAGAAATTAGTACAATACGCCTACTTAAATACAAGTCACTTGACTGATTAAAATATATTTACTTATAAAATTAAATATTTTATTATGATAAATATTTATAGTTAGTCAAATTTTTCAAAATAGTAAAAAAATGAAGGAGCATTGAAACGAAAAAATATATATTCATAGTCTCATGTGTATATACTAACTAATTAGATTCAAAATATTAGTAATTTTTTACATTGTAATAGAAATATTGGTAAAAAAATATATCAATCTATTGAATTATTTACATTTATTATATAGGACTTCAAAGGAAAATTAATTTTTGAATTTCAATGTAAAAATAATTGTTATTGAGTATTATTAAATCTTAAATATAGAGTTTTATCCTCATGGTATTTCATAGTGTCAAATAAAAATTATGGATGTGGTTTTTAATGGGACTGAGTTTGATAGCAATTTGATTAACATCATGTGTGACAAACTACCAATGTTTTCTATTTGTAAAAGGGATCGGTGATCTTGCAAAATATAAATATATATATATATATATATATATATATATATATATATATATATATTGCCAATGTTATATATATATATATGTCTGATTTATATCTTGCAAAAATTCATTCAAGAAAAATGTCTGATTTAATTCAATAAAATGAAGGTAATGATACTGGAAGATTTCTTAACAATGAGTTCTTTTCTTCGCTCCCTTTCTCGTCGCTTTTCTGTTAAATCTTCTTCATCCTCTTCTCCTTCTCCCAACAATCTGCTCACTGAGCAAAATCAATCGGTTGAGGAAATACCTCCCAAAAATAACATCTTCGAAGAAGAAGTCTGCTTTGAGGATATCAATCAAGCCATAGATAATTGGGAAATCCCTAAAATCCCTCAGGATGAACTCTATATTCCTGATGAATCCAAACATGTCCGTAGTTCTGACTACATAATTAGGATTGCAGAAAATAATATCCCTTTGGATCCCCAAGCCGGTGAGGAATCCCATCTTCTTACCAAACAATCGATAGCTAAACATTCTAGGAAGTACAAATACCTCCACATAGGATGTGTTCAAGTAGCTGTCAAGCCCCTTGTTAGGGAAGGTCTTAACGCCTCAATCCTCATGTGCCTTCGCGATATTAGGCATAATGACTTTCACGATTCCCTCATAGGAACCGTAGAAACCAGTCTAGGACATGGTCCTGTTTATTTCAATTGTTTTCCAAACAAAACGGTGAGTCTTTTAGATCGAAATGTCTTAGATTCATTGTTTCTAAACATTCGACTGCATGGGTTAAACATGAAAGAAGGTTCTATCCCTGCAGCTCTTCTCTATCGAATCCAATACAAGGTCATGAACACTTGTAACTCAAGGGTTCTTCTTAAAACCAATGATCGGGAAACAACTTTGTTTGTCACAGATATGACTAGGGCAAATGTTGCTGTTCCCAAACTCATTAAATGGGATGAGGTAGAGTTACCAACCTCTTGGCAACTCGAAAAAGCTACACCAACCCTTCCTCGTCAAACCCCTGAATTCCAGGAAATTAGACAATCTGAGGCTGGTAAGGTAGAAATCATCTTTGATCGGAGAAATTCTTTCTCTTCAAGATCTGAAGCTTCTAGATCGGCCTATACTAGTGCCAGAAGATCTTTTTCTATAGCTTCTCAATCAAATCGGAGTTCAATTCCCAGAATTATTACTCCAGAAATCAATCTTCAAGGGTTAGATAACTCATCTTCTATCCCTAGAAATATCTACAGTAGGACTGAGGAAGACATCTCTTCAAGGACTGAGGAAGACATCTCTTCAGAAATCCATTCTCCTACTCAATCTGAAATGCAGTATGGTCAACTATGAATAGTTACACCATAGACAAACCAACCCTTCGTAAGGAATTCTACTCTGAGACTTGGACCTCTTAGTGGAAATGGTTTCTTAGCAAGTTTAAGGGTGACCATAGGTAAAAAATCATCGATTCTTTTTATGAATTTCTTAACAAAGTCCAAACTCATGTCTGTTTCTTTGATTGGTTAAATGTCTACCTTCATAGGAACAAAATCTATCCTCCTTGGACAATTACGATCACAGAAGATCTCTCTGTCAATACCTTAACTGTCTGGCACCGCAAGAATGGTCAACTCATTAAGTCCGACCTACCTCCGTCTAGCAGTTATTTCATTCCAGACTTAGAGGATAAGCATTTAGCTTCGCCCTTTAAGTACAAATCAGATGAAACCATAGGAGCCCAAGATATTAAAGCCCTTATGGAACAAAACAATTATACCAATAAGTACCTCCAAGTTTTAGGAGAAAACCTTGTAGGAAAAGCCTCATCTTCAGGAACCAAAGACGATGAGACCTCTTCCATTTCCAAACCATTGTTTAAACCTTTTAGTCTAACTACCGAGACTAGAAATAAATTTAGGCTTATTCATCAGAATTGGACTAAAGCCTTAGGAAAATCCAATCCAGATAACTCCGTAGTTATTCCTGATACCCCTAGTTCTTCACAGGTAGGATCTGTTAAGCTAGGACCAATCACTAGGAGTGTCTCCCAAAAAGACCAATCTCTTAGGATTAACAAATTAGGAACTTCTTCCATAGGTTCCGAGTCTGAGGATGCTGCATCTAGCAGTAAGTCTGTTCCTCAAATCAATCATGTTATTAGCAAGGCTCTCAACTGGAAGCAGCCTTCTAAACTCTACTACAATCGAGCTACTGCTCCTGATCTCCTTCTTGAGGAAAAGAATGATCAAAGTCTTCGATCATTCAACGCAAATCAAATCTATGAATGGAACATAGATGGTCAAACTGAGTATAATATCCTTAATACTCTTCAATACATGACTATGGTCTCCACTGCATATCAGACGGCTTTAGATAGCTCTGATGAGACTATAGTAGAAATCTTGACCGCTGGCTTTTCTGGCCAACTCAAAGGCTGGTGGGATAATTATGTTTCCGACACTGAGAAACATGAAATCTTTACGGCTGTCAAAACGGACGCTGAAGGAACCGTCCTTACTGACAAAGGGAAGCCTATTCCCGACGCCGTTAATACCTTAATCATGGCCATTGTCAAACATTTCATCGGAGATCCTTCTATATACAAAGATCGTTCCGGAGATCTCCTCTCAACTCTTAAGTGTAAGACCTTAGAAAATTTTAGGTGGTATAGGGACACCTTCCTTACTCGAGTCTACACTAGAGATGACTGTCACCAACCTTTTTGGAAAGAAACCTTCCTAGCTGGACTCCCAAAATCTTTAGGACACAAAGTTAGGGAAAAAATCCGTTCCCAGTTTAACGGTGAAATCCCTTATGATCAGTTAAGTTATGGTAATATCATAGCTTATGTTCAAAAAGTCGCTCTCAAAATATGTCAGGACGACAACATTCAAAAGCAATTAGCCAGAGAAAAGGCTCAGAATCGCAGAGATTTGGGAAATTTCTGTCAACAATTCGGTCTTCCTTGTTCCAAAAATCCGGGAAAGACTACCCATAAAAAACATTCTCAGCAACAGCTGAATAAACCCAAACGCAGAGTCTATAGGTTTAAGACTCGCCAGTCTAATATCAAATATGGTAGGCCTCTTGATCCTAACCTTCATAAGCAAAACACTAATCCTCCCAATCTTTCTAGAGAAACTAGAACATGTTATAAGTGTGGCCGTAAAGGTCACTTAGCAAGATTTTGTCGAGTCTCCTCTAAGATTCGTGAACTCAATCTTGATCCTATTGTTCAGGATCAACTCAATAATCTTTTAATAAATTCTTCTGATAGTTCCTCAGAAGAAGAAAACGATATCGTCAAGACATCTTCTGACGACATCCAAGCTGACGATGATCTTTCCTCCTCTAGTAGCGACAGTTCTGAATCTCCCCTCATCAATGTCATTCACAATGATGAGCAAAACCTATTGCTTGATGCCCTGGAATCTATCCAAGATCCTCAGGATAGGAAGGAGTATCTTGAAAAACTAAAGGCAATCCTTTCCAAACCCAAACCTACGCGTTCAGAAAATAGGTTTGTCAATAACAAGTTTGATCTTACTCAAACTCTCAAACGACTGGAAAAATCTTCAGCTAAGCCAGTCACTATTCAGGACCTCCAGGCTGAAATTCGTTCTCTCAAATCTGAGGTCCGAGAACTCAAAACCCAATCACAGTTGCACGAGACTATCATATCTCAAATAACTGCAGCTTTATCTGATAACATGGTTCCAGATAACCATGAAAACTGTAATCAGGATTATGAGTCTGATCATAATTCATCAAATGAAGATACCCTCTTCAACAACCTCATCAATCAGTGTAGCATTCAAAAGTTTTATATTGATGTTACCGTTATCGTAGACGATTTTGTTCTAAAAACTATCACTCTATTTGATACCGGAGCAGATTCAAATTGTATTTTGGAAGGACTTATTCCGACCAAATAATTCCACAAAACTTCCGAAAGGCTTAGGACTGCTAGTGGATCAAAACTAGAAATCCAGTATAAGCTTCCTTCGGCAATCATCCAAAAGGATAATCTTCAGGTAGAAACTCCATTTCTTCTGATCAAAAACCTTAAGAATGATGTCATCTTAGGGTCGCCATTTATCAAGACTATCTTCCCTATTCAAATTTTCGGTGAAGGTATAACCACCCAACATTTGGGAAAAACAATCTTATTCAAATTCCTAGACAAACCCGTCCATAGGAATATTAATCAAGTTGATCAAAAACTTAATCAGATTAACTTTCTTAAAGAAGAAATTTCCTTCAAACAGATCGAGGGTCAACTTTTTCTCCCTCATGTAAAAAAACGAATCAAGAGTCTTTCTGATCGTTTTCAATCTACCATCTGTTCTGACCTTCCTAATGCTTTCTGGGATAGGAAAAAACACATGGTTAATCTTCCTTACGAAAAGGATTTCACAGATAGACAAATCCCGACCAAAGCTCGGCCAATCCAAATGAGTCATGATCTCGTCACTCATTGTCAAAACGAAATCAAAGACCTTCTGTCCAAAGGATTAATTAGAAAGAGCAAAAGCCCTTGGTCTTGCGCAACTTTCTATGTTAACAAAGCCTCCGAGATTGAGCGAGGCGCCCCAAGATTGGTTATCAATTACAAACCGCTTAATCAAGCTCTTCAATGGATCAGATATCCAATTCCAAACAAGAAATATTTACTCTCCCGTCTTCATTCGGCGAAAATCTTTTCTAAATTCGATATGAAATCTGGATTTTGGCAAATCCAAATCAATCCCAGTGATCGCTACAAGACGGCCTTCACTGTTCCCTTTGGGCAGTACGAATAGAACGTAATGCCCTTTGGTCTCAAGAATGCTCCATCAGAGTTTCAAAATATAATGAATGACATATTCAATCCATATTCCAATTTCTGCATTGTCCATATCGATGATGTTCTTATCTTTTCCCAATCTGTGGATCAACACTTTAAACATCTTCAAATCTTTTTCAAAGTAATCAAACGAAACGGCCTAGCCATTTCTAAAACTAAAATCTGTCTATTTCAGACTAAAATCAAATTCCTTGGCCATTACATTTTTCAAGGAACTATCAAACCAATTTGTCGAGTTATTGAATTTGCTGACAAATTCCCCAATCAAATTTTAGAAAAATCGCAACTTCAAAGATTTTTGGGTTGTCTAAATTATGTCGCTGACTTCTTTCCTCAGCTTAGTATCATCTCTAAACCTCTTCATGATAGACTCAAAAAGTCTCCTCGACCATGGACTGATATCCACACCAACCTAGTCAAACAGATCAACGGCAGGTCAAAGTTTTACCTTGTCTATATCTGCCAAATCCCAATCTCCTTAAGATTGTTGAAACTGATGCCTCTGACTTAGGTTATGGTGGTGTCCTTAAACAACGCATGCATCATACTGAGCATTGCATTGCATTTACTTCAAAACATTGGAACAAAGCCCAGCAAAATTATTCCACTATTAAAAAGGAAGTTTTGACTATTGTTCTTTGCATCTCAAAATTCCAATCTGATTTATTAAATAAAAATTTTTTAGTCCGGGTTGATTGCAAGTCAGCCAAAGAAATTTTGCAAAAAGATGTAAAAAATCTTGCATCAAAACAAATTTTTGCCCGTTGGCAAGCAATCTTAAGTATTTTTTATTTCGAGATAGAATACATCAAAGGTACTTCAAACACTCTTCCTGACTATCTGACTCGTGAATTTCTTCAGGGTTGGACACATGTAAGATGCCCCCAAAATTAAAAATGAACGTCGCCTCCTCCAGAGGCCGGGGAAAAGCAGTTCGGGGATCATCCCGGACAGAAAAATCATCTTCCTCCATTGAGGATGCCCAAACCATTCAAGTCGCCTTACAGACTGCAAATCAAGGGTCATCTACCCAGACTGGATCTTCAACCCAACAGGCTACCATTAAGTCTGAGTCATCAACTCAGCAGGCCATCACCAAAACGGGGTCATCTACTCCGCAAATAGCAAAAGGGTCTTCTACCCTAGTAACCAAACCATCCGACTATGCGATGGCTATCCCAACCCTTCAAGCCCTTCAAGACTGTGGGCTGTCCAATCTTCCATCCAGATCATGGAAACAGATCTTTTCAGAAGAAACAGATGACCTCTTCTGGAGCCAAAACCTGAAATCCATTATTTCAGACATAGCCCAATCCAAAATAACTTTAAATCCAAAAGCATTGGTAGAGCAGCCTCAGCCAATTGCTCAAAAACAACCTTCTTCCTATCAGCCTAAAGAAGGAAGATTTTACCCAACAATCCAAATGGAACCTGAATTCTGGGATTCCAATCCAAACAAGATTTGCGAAAAAATCTTTCCACCAACATTTTTGTTTAAACCTCTTAGTCTCAATAAGACTAGAAAATTTTATGAATTTATTTTGGTAGATTCAAAATCTGTTTCGATAAAACATAATTTTGATAAAAATGATAACACTGTTATCACACATTCCACTTTTCAAATTCTAAAAGTTCTTACTTTTAAAGATTTTGAAACGAAACCAAACCAGGTAAGAAAATTCTCCCAGCCTTTTGACCCGATTGGTTATACTTACTGGGATTATATTCAAGCTTGGACCAATATTTTTTGGTTTCAAAACAAACATAATCAGCACTCGTGGCTGATTTATTTCAAGAAAAATGTTCGTTATTTCTTCCCTCAGTGGTTTGCTGAGTGGTGGGATTTCTTCGGACCCATCCAATCTATCCTTCCTGAAGAAGTAAAGGTCGGATTTAATCAGTTCAAATCAAGAATTGAAGAAGGAAACAATCCGTTTCATCCATCTCTTCGGTTCTTCTCAATCTTTTCCTTAGCATGGATTTTTGCCTGGCAACATCAGTACCAAAAAAATCCAACAAATCCTAAGTTTTTGCCAATGTTAGGGAAACAAGCTTCAGTAAAATGGTGGGATCAGTTTAATGCCTCCCATGGCAATTCACAAGGAGTGGCTTTATGGTTCCAGAAGAACCCAAAAAGCCTCAAATCGGCAGACCCAGAGACCTGCCAGTTTCTCAACCGCAAAGCCAAGATTACAGCTGCCCTTGCAGCATCAACAGATGATGAACCCTTGGCCAAGAATCTTCATCAGATATTGAATCTCCTTTCGACTGACTCAGAAGCCAGTTCATCTAAAGGAAAGACCAAGAAAGAAGCCAGTTCGTCTGCATCCTCTTCCTCCGGTTCATTTTACCAGATCGAAGAGTCTGACAAAGACTGACTCCAATCCTCGCAGGCATTTTGCGAAAGGTTACTATTTAATCACTATTCACTGTAGCGGAGCCGCCAGTCACTGTACATTGTTCACTGTAGTGGTAAATCGAGTTACTGTTGTAATAGTAAAATTCACTGTTGTAATAGTAACTTTTCAATTTCTATAAATTGTAATCGAGGGTTTAGTTGTGGGGGAGCTCGAACAGAAACTCAGAGCCTCTCTCTTCCCTCTACTCTGTAATTTTCTTCAATCAATACAACCTTTTTGTATTATTTCTGCTGCATACTCTTTGCATAATCCGGCCTGGTGCTCTGGTATAACTGTTGCATGTATTAGCATAGCATAACATCCGGTCTTGTGCGGACTACCGCCGTGTAACATCTGGGCTTATCTGTTGCATGCATAGCATCTTTCCTATTCTCTCCTAGTCTGTAGATCCTTGGGTTTCTGGAAGATACTGGAAGAACAGCATTAAACTCGTGACTGAATTTCAATGTATAGCCATTTCTAAAACTAAAATCTGTCTATTTCAGACTAAAATCAAATTCCTTGGCCATTACATTTTTCAAGGAACTATCAAACCAATTTGTCGAGTTATTGAATTTGCTGACAAATTCCCCAATCAAATTTTAGAAAAATCGCAACTTCGAAGATTTTTGGGTTGTCTAAATTATGCCGCTGACTTCTTTCCTCAACTTAGTATCATCTCTAAACCTCTTCATGATAGACTCAAAAAGTCTCCTCCACCATGGACTGATATCCACACCAACCTAGTCAAACAGATCAAACGGCAGGTCAAAGTTTTACCTGTCTATATCTGCCAAATCCCAATCTCCTTAAGATTGTTGAAACTGATGCCTCTGACTTAGGTTATGGTGGTGTCCTTAAACAACGCATGCATCATACTGAGCATTGCATTGCATTTACTTCAAAACATTGGAACAAAGCCCAACAAAATTATTCCACTATTAAAAAGGAAGTTTTGGCTATTGTTCTTTGCATCTCAAAATTCCAATCTGATTTATTAAATAAAAAATTTTTAGTCCAGGTTGATTGCAAGTCAGCCAAAGAAATTTTGCAAAAAGATGTAAAAAATCTTGCATCAAAACAAATTTTTTCCCGTTGGCAAGCAATCTTAAGTATTTTTTATTTCGAGATAGAATACATCAAAGGTACTTCAAACACTCTTCCTGACTATCTGACTCGTGAATTTCTTCAGGGTCGGACACATGTAAGATGCCCCCAAAATTAAAAATGAAGGTCGCCTCCTCCAGAGACCGGGAAAAAGCAGTTCGGGGATCATCCCGGACAGAAAAATCATCTTCCTCCATTGAGGATGCCCAAACCATTCAAGTCGCCTTACAGACTGCAAATCAAGGGTCATCTACCCAGACTGGATCTTCAACCCAACAGGCTACCATTAAGTCCGAGTCATCAACTCAGCAGGCCATCACTAAAATGGGGTCATCTACTCCGCAAATAGCAAAAGGGTCTTCTACCCTAGTAACCAAACCATCCGACTATGCGATGGCTATCCCAATCCTCCAAACCCTTCAAGACTGTGGGCTGTCCAATCTTCCATCCAGATCATGGAAACAGATCTTTTCAGAAAAAGCAGATGACGTCTTCTGGAGCCAAAACCTGAAATCCATTATTTCAGACATAGCCCAATCCAAAATAACTTTAAATCCAAAAGCATTGGTAGAGCAGCTTCAGCCAATTGCTCAAAAACAACCTTCTTCCTATCAACCTAAAGAAGGAAGGTTTTACCCAACAATCCAAATGGAACCTGAATTCTGGGATTCGAATCCAAACAAGATTTGTGAAAAAATCTTTCCACCAACATTTTTGTTTAAACCTCTTAGTCTCAATAAGACTAGAAAATTTTATGAATTTATTTTGGTGGATTCAAAATCTGTTTCGATAAAATATAATTTTGATAAAAATGATAACACTGTTATCACACATTCCACTTTTCAAATTCTAAAAGTTCTTACTTTTAAAGATTTTGAAACGAAACCAAACCAGGTAAGAAAATTCTCTCAGCCTTTTGACCCGATTGGTTATACTTACTGGGATTATATTCAAGCTTGGACCAATATTTTTTGGTTTCAAAACAAACATAATCGGCACTCGTGGCTGATTTATTTCAAGAAAAATGTTCGTTATTTCTTCCCTCAGTGGTTTGCTGAGTGGTGGGATTTCTTCGGACCCATCCAATCTATCCTTCCTGAAGAAGTAAAGGTCGGATTTAATCAGTTTAAATCAAGATTTGAAGAAGGAAACAATCCGTTTCATCCATCTCTTCAGTTCTTCTCAATCTTTTCCTTAGCATGGATTTTTGCCTGGCAACATCAGTACCAGAAAAATGCAACAAATCCTAAGCTTTTGCCAATGTTAGGGAAACAAGCTTCAGTAAAATGGTGGGATCAGTTTAATGCCTCCCATGGCAATTCACAAGGAGTGGCTTTATGGTTCCAGAAGAACCCAAAAAGCCTCAAATCGGTAGACCCAGAGACCTGCCAGTTTATCAACTGCAAAGCCAAGATTGCAGCTGCCTGATGGGGAAATATATATATGTATATATATATATATATATATATATATATATATATATATATATTTCCAATCCATTGTTTAAATGAAGGTAATAACGAACATTTTTCTTGAAAATATATATATATATATATATATATATATTTTATTTTTTTTTGCCAATGTTATATATATATGTCTGATTTAACATTGAAATGGCTGATTTATATCTTGCAAAAATCCTAAGCTTTTGCCAATGTTAGGGAAACAAGCTTCAGTAAAATGGTGGGATCAGTTTAATGTCTCCCATGCCAATTCACAAGGAGTGGCTTTATGGTTCCAGAAGAACCCAAAAAGCCTCAAATCGGCAGACCCAGAGACCTGCCAATTTCTCAACCGCAAAAGGCAAGATTGCAGCTGCCCTTGCAGCATCAACAGATGATGAAGCCTTGGCCAAGAATCTTCATCAGATATTGAATCTCCTTTCGACTGACTCAGAAGCCAGTTTGTCTAAAGGAAAGACCAAGAAAGAAGCCAGTTCGTCTGCATCCTCTTCCTCCGGTTCATTTTACCAGATCGAAGAGTCTGACGAAGACTGACTCCAATCCTCGCAGGCATTTTGCGAAAGGTTACTATTCAATCACTGTTCACTGTAGCGGAGCCGCCAGTCACTGTACACTGTACACTGTTCACTGTAGCGGTAAATCGAGTTACTGTTGTAATAGTAAAATTCACTGTTGTAATAGTAACTTTTCAATTTCTATAAATTGTAATCGAGGGTTCAGTTGTGGGGGAGCTCGAACGGAAACTCAGAGCCTCTCTCTTCCCTCTACTCTGTAATTTTCTTCAATCAATACAACCTTTTTGTATTATTTCTGCTGCATACTCTTTGCATAATCCGGCCTGGTGCTCTGGTATAACTGTTGCATGTATTAGCATAGCATAACATCCGGTCTTGTGCGGACTACCGCCGTGTAACATCCAGGCTTATCTGTTGCATGCATAACATCTTTCCTATTCTCTCCTAGTCTGTAGATCCTTGGGTTTCTGGTATCATAGCATCAAATGAAAACTGTTGCATGCATAACAACAAGACGACCTTCATTGTTCCCTTTGGGCAGTACGAATGGAACGTAATGCCCTTTGGTCTCAAGAATGCTCCATCAGAGTTTCAAAATATAATGAATGACATATTCAGTCCATATTCCAATTTCTGCATTGTCTATATCAATGATGTTCTTATCTTTCCCAATCTGTGGATCAACACTTTAAACATCTTAAAATCTTTTTCAAAGTAATCAAACAAAACGGCTTAAAAACAAGAGAAATTGATAATAACAACTTAGATTAAAATAACTAATTTAAAAATATAACATGTATCCTTCATTTATATGACTTCAAAAGATGGTTATTAGTATCGTAAGAATCGTAAGATTCAAATATCAATTTGAAACAAAAATCATATAAAACGATACAAATTAGAGTATGTCTTGTTTTAAACACTGAATCGTAGTTAGTCTGGTTTGAATCGTGCTAAAATCATTAATTTTTTATTCCGAAAGAATTGATTGCAATAAAAACCAACGACCATCAGTAAAAAAATTGGGTCGGTTTGCGCAACCCAAATTTGAAAGTTTTTTTTTTTGCAGATTTATTTTAAAATTATATGGAAACATTCAATTGAAATCGAATGGATTCACGCTCACAGTTATATCTTGGAAGAATGTCATTTATAGTTCTTCTTCTCCTATCTTCATCTTCTTTTACAGAAGAGAAAATACTTTTTGTCTTTGTCTTCAATAGTGCAATGTGAGAAAACACTTTCTTAGAATTTTTTATTCAAATTTTTGTGAAAGTGATTTTTTGATTCTGCTCTTCCTGTTGTTGTGCACTTTGTCCTTATCTATTACATAAGAAAGAATTGTTCTCTCATGTTTTTATTCAAATTTAGTCAAAAATCAAAAGTGGTTCTGCTCCAACTGTACAGTTTTATTAAGTTTTCTTTTATCTTTTTGTGACTTATTGATCTGCGAATCTACGTGCATGGTCTTACATTATAAAAAAAGTTGAAAAATCTGCAATAGTGAATATTCTTTTTCAATATTTTATTATCTAAGTAACTTTGTTTATTTTAAATAAATTATTTTTGTTTTTTTCCTAATTTGGTTGAATTTTTTTTCTTAGATATTCTTTTGATTCTTCTCGACTTTGCCAATCTATTTTTTTTTCTCCATTTATCTTATTAAAAAACTTTGGCAAATTCTTAATTACTGTACCATTACCTTTTTTGGACAATGGGCCAAACAAAGAAAATAAAAGATGTTGATATAATGTGGAGTCATTGTGAGATAGTTCAACCTCATAGACTTTTAGTGAAGTGCAAGTACTGTTCACATACTTGTTCGGGTGATGTTGCAAGAATGAAGCACCGCCTTGCATGAACAAAAGAAAATGTCATTGATTGTATTGCAGTTTTGGATGATGTTAAAAAAATGTTTTTGAAATTGTTAGCAGATAAAGAGAAAGCTAAATAAGTGGCTAATAATCAAGACTATTTTGAGGAAGTGGGTATCCAAGGAGTATTGGCAAAAGGGAAGCAAAAAACTATGAAGCAATCAACAATGAATAGGCCAATCAACAATGAATAAGCAGTTAAAGATAGAGACATGGTGATTGAAGATATTTGTCAATGCGTTTACGGTAATGCTTTAGCTTTTAACACAGTAAATAGTCTTCATTCAAATGTTGAAACTTGTTGGTGAATATAGAAAGGGTTTAAAACCTCCCACTTATCATGAGGCAAGAGTGTCTTATTTGAAAAGAGTTGTTAGAAAAATTGAAGTTGGTTTGGAGAAACATTAGGATGAATGGAGGAAGTGAGGTTTCACTTTAATGTGTGATGGTTAGACTGATGGAAAAGGTAAGTCACTTACTAATTTTCTAGTGAATAGTCCTAGTGGGACTATTTTTATAAAATCTGTTGATACTAGCAATGTGATTAAGGATGCCAATGAAATATTCAAGTTATTGGATTCAATTGTAGAAGAAATTGGGGAGGATAATGTAATACATGTTGTGACAGACAATGTCTCTAATCTTGTGGTAGCTGGAAAAAAGTTAGAGGAGAAAAGAACAAAATTAGTTTGGTCCCCTTATGTTGTTCACTGTCTTGATTTAATTCTTGAAGACATTGGACAACTTCCGGTATTTTTTAATACTATTACTAATGCAAAAAAAGTCACAATTTTCATTTATAGGCACACATGAGTTTTAAACTTATATAGAAAGCATTCCTGAGAAAGATTTTAATGACTACAAACAATATTCAAGAGAGAGTGAATTGATTATAAAAAACTTTTTCTAATTTAGTTTCAAATTCAGTTCTAAAACCTTTATTTAAAGAATAGATTGAGATATTTTGTTGATACCAAGGCTAAATTTTAGATTTGAATTTGCAGTTGGAAATCAGCACCAATTACTTTTTATTTCAAGATTACACAATTAATTTAGCTAGTAACATTCAACTCAATTTTAGAATTAAATCAGACAACGGAAGCAATTCAAGATTTCTAAAAAGAATAAAGATAGGGAGATAATCATGCATAACAAATTTATAGTAGTTCACCCTTAACCTGGGCTATATCCAGTTGTCCCAATTCAAGGAAACCTACATTGATCAGAACCAATCACTAGAATCAACAAGAGTTTATGGCCAAAACTCAAATACAAATGAAACCTACATATGCACCCTTGAAAACCTATCAAAATGCAAATTTCCAATATAACTTCACCCCTTATGTATATTAGTGAATGTGAGAGGGGTTTAACAGGAATTGGAAAAAATAAAATATAAAAAGGGGGGCATTCGTGAAGATTTAATTACTGAATGAATAACTTACGTATGAATCATTTCCCAGGGTATGTTTCAGGTTCCCTTATATAATTAAATTAATTATTGATTCTATCTTATGCAAAACCCATGCATGATCACATTCTATCAGGCAACCTACCTAGTAATTCAATACAACAAAACAAAATTAAAGAACAATATTACCTGAATTGATTTCACACAGAATACAATGAAATTAGTTGATAGCAGCATAATTATTTCACAATTCTTTATCTATCTTTGATTCTTGAGAGATATTTTGATTTCCTTTAGAGAATTGTTGTTTAAGAGGCTTTGTGCTTTTTCCTTTTCTCTAGAAGCTCAATATTTCAATCTCAAAGCAATTTTGAAAGTGTGTTGTTTGTTCTTTTCAAAATGAGTTTCTACCTTTTATACGAAAAAGCTTTTTGCCTCTAATTTAATCAATTAAATCAAGTCTTAATCGATTGAATTGTTATTCACACAAGTCCAAAACAAACAAAAGCAGTTTAATCGATTATCTTAAGTGGCTTAATTGATTAAATTGTTCTTCAGCCAAGATTAAGTTGTAGGATCAATGTAATTGATTAGAATAAGCACTTAATCAATCAAATTAATCAACTATGATATTATTTAATAAATTAAAACAATGGATTTGCATTTCTTAATCTATTTAATCATCCAGTGAATCCATTACCATGTGCAAATATTACATCAATGAAATTTAATTGATTTAAAACATTTTTAAAGGTGTCAAATCTCATTTATGCAACATGACTTAATCATATTAAGATTCATCAAGGATCTAAAAAAGATTAAGTATGATAAATATGAGATAATAGCGAAACCTATATGATGCATGTTATGATTCAAGTATAATGTAATAACATTCATCTTAGGTATTACTAGTGTTCATCATCAAAGCAAATAACTCTTCAAGATGAGATTAATATTCTTTTGTTTTCTTGAGAGATTCTTCAACAATTCCAATGGAAGGGATTTAGCTAGACCTGCAACCACTAGATTTGCAACTGCTTTTCTCACCCTATAATGCAGCAAAAAAATGCTCTCTGATCTATGTTTGCTTTAGAGGAGTTGGATACTAGTACTCATGCTAGTAAAATTGATGGTAAACAAGTGATGAACATTGTTCTATGTGATGCTAGATTCTAGAAATCCATTCAATATTGCTTAAAGTGTGTAACTCCACTTGTTAAGGTTTTAAGACTTGTAGATGAAGACTCAAATCCTGTTATGCCTTATATATATGAAGATATGGATAGAGCTAAAGAACAAATGGTTGAAAATTTCAAGAGTCATGATATAAAAAGGTGTGGAAAATAATTGATACTCGTTGGAATTTACAATTGCATAGGCCTCTTCATGTTGCAGCGTACTATCTTAATCCTAAGTAAGTATTTTTTTTAGAGCAACAAAGGTTAAATGCTCTTGTCTTTGTTAAGTATAATCTTCAACTTGAGATGAGACAACATATTAGAGAGGAGAAAGGAGATACCTATGATCATATATGTCTAACTGATATTGAATCTGATGATGAGTGGATTACTGAGCAAGAGGATCCTTGCCTACCAAATGATAGTTCATGGATGGATATACATGAGTCCTTCGTTCCTAAAGAAGGATATTGATGTGACCATGCCTAGCCAAGGACCTATCACTAGGGCCATGGCTAGAAGGATTGAAGAAGACCTAGCCCTTGCAAACAAAGGAAGACTTCACCTCCTGTGGAGAGTGAAGATATTAGGCTAGGGACTTTAGTTAATAAAATGTAATTTTCCTCTATTTTAATTTTGAGGAGCATTAGGAATTTAATTTGGGACATGTATTTAGTCCATTTTTTATTTTAGGAGGTGTCTTAGGAATTTAGAGGGTGGATTTAACTTTTTGGGTCTTTATGAAGGAAATAAGGGGTAGCCTTGATATCTACACCCCTATTTTCCTACATAAACACCCTAAGCTAATAAGAAGGAATCTTGACCCTTGGTTTGAGAAACTTGGGCACCAAGTTTGATGATCTAAGGAGGGAATTGTTTCTCAATCCTCCTCCCTTAGATCTCTCCTTTTAATCCTAACCCTTCTTTTTTAGGTTATCTTGTTCAAGAGGTTAGCTACCTCTATAAATAGGAGCTCATTCCCTCACTTGTATTTTTTACACTTGAATTTAATCATAGAGACCATATTGGTTGTGAGGTTCTTACCTTTGAGTATCCCCCTTTCTCCTTTGTGAGAGCTTCTAAGAGTTATCAAGGGATCCCTCCCTTGTGGCCTCTCCCTTTTGGCTTATCAAACCTAGTATTTGTGGCGCCTCATCCCATTCCTTTTCTCTCCATAAATCCATTTCCCTTCCAAGTGACCTTAGAAAGGATCCTTTGGGCACGTGATCATCAAAGATCAAGTGGTATCAGAGCCACTTTCTAAAGGTCACATTCTTTCTCAATTTTTTTTGCTTTGTTGTTTATCTCTTTGATCTCTTTATTTTAAAGTCCTTCTTTTTTTGTCATCTCTATTTCCCTTATTTTCTAGTAATATATCTTTTTATTCTTGCTATTATATGCACTTTTGTTTTCTATCTACGCGCCTATGTTCCATTTAATTTGATGCGATTTTATTTGTCCCTTTCTTTGCATCTTATTTTCGTGTTCAAGTTGCTTAATTTTCCCTTGGTTTTTTATGTTAAATTGTGCCTAAGAAGTTGTGACCATTAAACCCACATGGTTGAGGATTTTTCCACACCATTGTGGTGATCAACTTTGGCCACTTTGTTGTGCCTTTTGTTTTGAGTCTCTTGCTGAAATGTTTGCTTTATTTTTAGGTGTGCTATTTTTTCTTAATCTTGTGTTTTGTCAAATACTAGTCATGTTAGTTTCCTATTTTGTCTCATTTAAATTCCATAGGTTTAAAAAACCTTCCAAAACATTTTGAATTGAGATCTTAAGAGGTGAACCTCTTGTTGAGCCTCTTAAGTCTTTTATGCTTTTAGTTCAAGCATATTAATCTCTTTGTTGTTCTTAAATATTTGCTCAATTCAATCTTTATATATTTCTTGTTTTATGTTGAATTATTAGTAGTTTTCCATTTGGTTTACCTTCACTATTGGTGCCTCTTTATGGAATTTTAGCTTGGGTGAATTGTGTTAGTAATTTGAGCAATCAATTTACTTCAAAATCAGCCCTAAATCATTCCTTAAGCACCATTAGTTCAGTGGTATTTGGAACTACTAATTTGTTTTGCCTTTAGTTGCATGCATTGCTTGAAAATTGTGTGACCTTACTTTGTGCTTATTCACTCAAGCGTTATTATTTCAAGCATCCTCATTAAAATTTTAATTCAACAAGCTATTAGGTGCAGCAAAATGATTAGAAAAAGTTTAAAAAAAATAGAAAAAGTTCAATTAAAAAAAAAAGAAGATAAAGAACTCACAAGAAAGACAAATTTGAAGTTGTGTACCTAATAGTAGAAACATTTGATATGAGGAACCAATTGTGATTAAAAAAAATTACTTGAGTAAGCTTTTTAGTTTTTGGTCACTTAAATTTTATTAAGTGTTCAACTATTGGTTTCATTTTTTTGTTTGAGTCTTTTTTCATCTCTACTCTTAGAGCTAATCTAGGAAAATTATTTGTGTGCTACCTTCCTTTGTGAGCCTTATGTTTTCTTGCTTATCTTCTTTACTTCTTTGAGTTTGTCATTGTTTAATCTATCCACTTGGATTTGTGAACCTTGTTTTGTTATTCACCTTTGTTTGTTGTCTTGTGTTGTATTCGGCCTTGGTAAGGAAAGGTTGGGAAAGGTTCCATATATAAAATTTTGGCAAGTCCAAACAAGAGGAAACAAGGGTAGTATTCTTGGGGTGGGTTGATGCAACTCAAAGGGGCTTGATCAAAAGGAGACAAACACCAAAAAACTTGGAGTGAAGACTTTGTTTTATTTTTTTTATTCTTTGTATTATGTATACTTAATTTTAGAGTGGAAGTTTGAGTGCCCTTAAGGCCCTCCCTTGGTTTGTAATAATTTTGGTTAATTTTAGCTTAGTTCCTCGTTAATTAGGTGAAGAAGGAAAAAGTGGTACACTTCCTTCAACACCTTAGGAGCATGATTAGAGCCTTTTCTCTTTTACATTCTTGCACTTTTATTTTATTTTATTTTATTTTAAAAAACGTGTAGAGGCTAAGAGTTCCAAAGACTCATCAAGCCACCTTAGGTGAGAAAACAAAAAAAAAGAGAGGAGTGTTGCTTGAAAAAAAAAGTTTTTGGCCTAACCTTTAGTTTTTAGCATCCAAGCACCATGACTTTTCACACACATTCTAGTGCACATAGTTGTTCATCAAGTAAGAGTGTCAACCAAAGAAAACCTTCTAAGGCAGACACTCTTGAAGACCTTAACTTAGAATTTAGGGAATTGATGGCTAAAGAACAAGAAAGGAGAGATGGGAGGGAAAGTGATCGAAAAAAGAAAGGAATTCTCATAAGATCTTCATCTAGGCATTTTAGCTCTAGCGAAGAAGAATACTATAGAAATCAACATAAGCATCACTCTCATTCATCATACAATCATAATTCACTTGAGATTGAGTCTCAAGTGAATGAGCTGTTGGAGAAGGGTTGGGTTCAAAAGAGCCTAAGCCCTTATGCTGTGTCAGTCTTGTTGGTGCCCAAGAAGAATGGTCAATGGAGGATGTGTGTTGATTGTCGTACAATCAACAACATCACCAAAATTCTTGATGACATGTTGGATGAATTGCATGGGGCAAAAATATTTTCAAAAATAGATCTTAGAAGTGGTTACCACCAAATAAGGATCAAAGAAGGTGAGGAGTGGAAAACTGCTTTTAAGACTAAATTTGGTCTTTATGAGTGGTTGGTTATGCCTTTTGGGCTAACTAATGCCCCAAGCACATTCATGCGCTTAATGAATCATGTACTGACGGATTAACTTGGTAAATTTTGTGTAGTTTACTTTGATGACATTTTAGTTTACTCTAGGAACCTAGATGATCATTTAGGACATCTAAGGCATGTTTTTTCTCTTCTTAGGAGTAATCATCTTTTTGGTAACTTAGAAAATGCACCTTTTGTGTAGATAGTGTAGTTTTCCTAGGGTTTGTAGTTAGCACAAAAGGGGTCCATGTTGACCCCGAAAAGATAAAAGCTATTCAAGAATGGCCCACCCCAAAGAGTGTGACAGAGATCAAAATCTTTCATGGTCTCGCTGGATTTTATAGGCGCTTTGTGCCTAATTTCTCCACGCTCTTCGCACCAATAAATGATTTGGTGAAAAAGGAAGTTTCTTTCCTTTGGGGTGAGAAACAAGAGAAAGTCTTCCAGCTAATTAAGCATAAACTGACCCATGCACCAGTCTTGGCATTACCTGACTTTTCTAAAACATTTGAACTTGAATGTCATGCCTCTGGTGTAGGTGTGGGAGCTGTCTTGTTGCAAGGAGGGCACCCCATTGCGTATTTCAGGGAAAAACTCAATGGTGCCCCCCTTAACTACCCCACCTATGATAAGGAGTTTTATGCTCTAATTAAGGCCCTTCAAACTTGGGAGCATTACCTTGCTCCCAATGAGTTTGTCATTCATAGTGACCATGAGTCACTAAAATATTTGAGGGGTCAAGGTAAATTGAACAAAAGGCATGCAACGTGGGTGGAATATCTTGAATCCTTCCCTTATGTCATCAAGTACAAGAAAGGAAAACAAAATGTGGTGGTTGATGCTCTTTCTAGGCATCATGCCCTTTATTCATCCTTGAGTGCAAAAATCTTGGGATTTGATGACATTCGGGCTATGTATCCTTCTGACAAGGATTTCGGCCCCATCTTTGCTGCCTCTGCATCTGTATTCATATTAAAGGCCCATGATGGGTACTTCATTAGTGAGAGGTATCTCTATAAAGGGAGTAAGCTTTGTATACCCCAAGGATCAATTAGGAACTTACTCACAAAAGAGAGCCATGAAGGTGGGCTCATGGGGCATTTTGGGATTTCAAAAACCCTCCTGCTTTTACAAGAGAAGTTCCTAAAGAAGGATATTTAAGCAAGAAAAGAAAGAAAGGTATTTGTTTTTAACACATATTAAGAATATTTGTATATTTATTAAGTTTTTTTTAATATAGGTCCAAGAAACTTAATTAACAAGACTAATAAAAGGAGGAAATTTGTCATACCAGAAGGTGAGAATTACATTGAAGAAACAATTGAAGATGTAGAGGAGGAAGAAAAGCATTTGATATTAGAGGCAGGGGACAAAGTAAGTGACACTGATCTTGGAGAAGATGAATGAAAAAATAACACTAGTGTAGGACATATAGGAATATGATTAGTAACTTGCCTTTTATCATTTTTTGTTCTAAGGATCTTCGAAGTTCAAACTTTAACTTTGTATGGGCATACAGGGAGCCACTACTTTTTCTATTATTTTTATCTTTGGGAATATGTTGAGTTTGATCTTGAATTATATTTTAATTCATAGTTTCGTATATGATATATTAAGTTATGTCACTTTTTTTATGTAAAAATATTATGAATTTTCTTGTTTTTGTATCTTATGATTCATAAAACGATTCGATTCATGATTCATAAAATAGTTATTCCGATTCATGATTAATATCTTGATTTGATAACCATGTTTTAAAATATTAATTAGTAAAGTCAACAAATTTACCATTAGGGATGTCAAATAAATTCGTACCCACAGGTAATCCCCAAACCCATCCCAAAGTTGACGAAGAATCTCTAATTTGACCGGGCACAGATATAGGTATGGAGAATACCCAATTTGCTAAGCCAAGGATAGGGATATACATACCCACCATATCCTCGTACTTGCCTCCCTACCAGCCCTATCTTGCCCTTATTTTAATGACTAAAATATTCATTTGTTTTAAAAAAAAGAAAGTTTTAACATTTAATTAACAAATTATATTTTTTGCGTTTATTAAATAACTTTTGAATTAATATCATTATATTCAAACAAATTATTTCATCAAAATATTATTATAAATTTTATTTGCAGGTATGAGACGGGTACGAGTATACTCGATACCTGACAATGATGTGGACGAGGACGGGTGATCCCACATATATTAAAAAATAACTAAAAAAAAATGTAACATTTTAAACTAACTAAACTTTATTTATATTTTACTATAAATTATATTATTATTTATAATAATCTAAATAATAACTATTTATAATACTAACATCTAAAATATCACATTTACAACAAACAAGTCACAATATTAACACAAACTAATTGTCCAAATGACAAATTTGTCATTTTAAATGGGTTACAGGCCAAACTCGTAAACTCACAAATTTAGCTTGCAAAGTTTGCATGACATACCGGACTCAAATTTTCCCTATAATTATGGTTCATTGAAAAAATTCTGAAACCGACATGAGTTTGGGAGGTCATGTACCCACCCTTATATATGGAGAAAGGGACGTGATATGTGTACTCCGAGAATGAGTATAAGGGCATTCCCTATAGGTGTTGCTTAAATTACTTTTCTTAATAAGCAATTGATACTTATTTTGTATAGATCACTAGAGACATCTAACATGAAGATTATAATAAGCAATGATTGCTTAATTAAACAATTGTTGTTTAACTTAAAAATAAGAAAAAAATTTACTAAGTATGAGACTCACTTAACTTAAATAAGCAATTTTTTTAGGATACATCTATAGAGAAAATAATTGCTCAGTTAAAATAGAAATTATTAATGTGACAAATATGACTCTCACTCAAGCAACTTGTAGGTATGAACTAATAAAAATGCTCCTACTAAATAATGGCTACAATCAAGCTTCTATGAAATGTTCCTTTATAGTTAATGGTTATTAAATTTCTATAATGAAATCTGCAAGCTAACATTAACAAAGTATAGGAGCCTTTAGTTGGGTGTACAAATATTTTAAAACTCTACAATTATACACGTGGAGTAAAATGCTTCCCTACAGGCTTTAAAACTAGAACTAATAATTTTGGGCGTCTCAAAAATCACGAACAACACATTTCTATAATATTTAGTTGTTTCGGCAGAACATGTATTTTTCCTGTTGCTATTGCTATCTGTAGCCTTCAGCTCCAAAGAAACATAAATGGCTGTTCCAATATAATCTGGAAAGCTTGCTTGAAAGAAACTTTAGTGACTGGATATTAAAAGCGTATCTATGTGCAGCAGAATTTCGGATCGTCACGACAGCTAGTGACTGTAGATATTTCAACTTGCAGCTTCAATACGAAAAGAAAAAATTATGTTTATTAACCTCATCTCTGAAAGGTCCCTCAAATTCAAACAGATCATGGCTTCATAAAATAAAATGCATTCTGTCAGGGAGGCTTAAGCGTTTACGTGTTGAAACAGAATAACCAGTATCATGGTTTCGAAATTGGTCCTCCAGATTTCATTTTGTAAAACAATGTCACTAGTACAAATTACAAAACCTATAAAAAAATATTACTCTTTAACTGCTTCCAGTAGCATGTCAATCTAAAAAATGAATAACTACACAATGTAAAATGAGGTAGGTACAATATAACTACAATTCTAACGACTTAGAACCCATGCTCCACCGTTAGGGTACTAGGTTTGGTACTAGGAAGTAGGAGGTTCTCCCAACCACTTTGCCCGAAAGCCGGTTCCTTGACAATGAGAACAGCACATTGATCCCTGAATAACAACAAATTGAAGACAAAAATAAGTCCCAGGTAAATTTTTATGCTAAGAGGGTCATGAAAAAGTGAGTTCGCATCAATGTTCTGTCAAAAGGGTACCTTTCCAGTGCAAATAATACAGGAAGTATTTCTGGATGGGACTTCACAAAGCATGTTATCACCAAGAATAAAAAAACCAGTACCGGCACACCATTTACATTCAATATGCCCTTTTGAGTTGCAAGATGAACACACGATTGGCCTTGGTTGCTGTAAGAATCACAAATATATCTAAGACCAGCTCAGAAACATCAAAATGAATTTTATAGTTAGGCCACTCCATGAGGTAGTATCGTGCAAGGCAGAGTAAGAAATAAATTTTAAACTTGGGTGTACTATGAAGAAGAAAAACTTTTTCCATAAGCATTTAACGGAGAAGAAATATGCTTCTCTCAAATACTAAGATTAGCTTCTGCTTTGTGCATAAGTTAAGATAACTTTTTGAAGAAAGTTAATATGCAAAACTTCTACAATTAGTGAATTACCTTGTAAAAATTAATTTTAACTTATTTTTGAACCAGATAGAAATTGAACACGGCTGCGAAGGATTTACAACAAGACAAACTCTGCTCAACCAATATAAAAAAGCTTATTTGGTTTTTGTTTTTATTTTTATTTTCTTCTGTTTTATGTGCTTATACATGTTAAAGTTTATCTATACAGGGCAAAAATATCCTTTCTATTGATTTCGATTGCAATGAGTGAGTAGAAAGGACCTAATAACGACGTCCTCTGATAAATATGTTGTATATTTAATTCAACTGGAATACACAGATTATCTTAAACTACCATGTTATTAGACTTTCATAATCCGTGTCCGCAAAATGCTGTAAGAAAATTAAACTCACTTTAATAATAGTTCCTGGAATGGATTCAAAGTCATACACGGTACAGGGTAGTTAAAGGTAGAAAATCTTCTAACCAAGCAATAGCCAATGACTATGATCGGTCAAAATTTTGTACAAACACATTAAAATAGGAACATTGAGAATCAGCGTAGCCACAAAGTTTGAGAAACAAGGAGCATGATTCAGTGTTTGTACGGAACATGGCATGTATGAATGATAATTAACATTTAAAATAAAAAGACAAGATATGAGATTGGAATTGATGAAAATGAAAACCCTAAAACTTGATTTGAAATATGTAGGGTTGGTATTGAAAGAGGGTAGGAGAATATATAGAAATAAGATGTTAGAAGGAGAGAGAATGAACCTTGGAAATCAACCAGGCTCGTTCGATGCGGACGCGGTTGGTGAAATCAGCGGAGGAAGAGTCCAGCATAGAAACGTGGACACGCAGGCGAGAAGTTGAACTTGTATTGTTGCCCCAAACGGTTATTGCATTATTACCAATGGGGATTTGAATTGGTGATATGAACAAAGTCTTATTGTGAATCACTGCAGAGGCACCACTACAACTACTCATTTTCTTTCTTTGCCTTCTCTACAATAATGGATGCAAGCATCAACCATTTTTTCTTCTACCTATTGCTTCTTCCTCTGGGCCCACTGCTCCTTGTAAACGTGTTTATATCTTTCTTTTCATTTTTCCAAATATCTAAGACAGAAATAAATCTACGTAGACGACAATCCCAAACTAATCTTCCTATCCTATTCTACAAGTTTAAAGTTTTTTTTTTTTACAAGATAACTTTAAAGTAATTAATCAACATGACTATACAACTAAAATCTGTTAGGAGTGGTAGGATAATCTGTGACAGGTAAAAATTACTATAACAAAATATGTTTTTTATTAAAATTTTAGAGGCATCTTAATAATTTCCACATTTTCTTAATCATTAGAAACCATTTAATACTTAAATTTTGACGGTTTGTAGTTGTAGGTGTTAAAATTCATGCATTGTTAGCCATATTAACTTTTTTTAATATTAGTAGATAATGAGTATTAAAATTAAAAATTTATCAAATGTTAAGAAATTATTTAGCATATAAAAAAACAAATATTAAGGAATAAAAAAAACATTAAACATACCAATTTCATACCAGAGTCACTAATTAATGCTATTCTTATTATTTTATATACTGTTGTGAAAAAATATTAAATGCAAAAACCCTAGTTAAAATGATGGAAAGTTTTAACCAATGAAAAAAAAAATATTAAATGCTATTTTAGTATCTTTAATAATGTATGAAGCTTGAAAATAGAATATTTAAGTATAACTTCATCATTCAAATTTTAAAAGATTAAAGATGAAATTATCTTATTCTTTACTCATTATATTTAGGGTCCATTTAGTGAACTGGATAAGAAACATGATAATTTTTTCCTATTCTATATTATATTAAGTGTTTATTCAACCAATATCATAGGATCAATGTATCATATCTTATCATCTAGTGTAATATCTATCCTGAAAGAGAACCATATTAAAAAGGGAGGGACCAGATTAAAAAGGGAAAGAATATGATTATTTTTTACTTTCCCACTTTCTCTCATATTTTCTCTTGAACTTCACTCTCCTTGCATTGACTCTTCTATTCTCACAATCACTCCCTTCCTCTTTCTCTCTCTCTTCCCTCTTTTTTTCTTATCGTAGACTCTCTCTTTATCTAGTCGTTTTTTCTTTCTCATGTTTTTCTTTCTTTCTCACATTTTTATTTCTCCAGCAATGTTAATATATGCGAATATGTCTATCACACCCTACCATTCCAGTGCCTCCACCAAAATGACCGCATCCTTTCAGGGTTCATCGAAGCCAAATAATGACGTGAAGGGTTCCACGACAGTGGTGGCACTTTCTTCAAAGAGGGTGCTAGAGATTAGATTGTGCAGAAAGTCAGGATAATGGGAGTGCAACGGAGAAAGAACTTATTTATTATAGTCTTATCTAACTAATGATGGGTCATGTTAGCCTACTAGGTTGGACATGTTTTAAAATTGTTACCTAAAAATTGTTGTGTATGAGAACATACCATGTTCTCCTACATTAATCAAGTCAATTTAATTAAATTTTAATTTTAATCAAACATCATAAGAGATATTTTGCTTTCCCAATATATCCCTAGGTCAAAAGTACAAGACTCATTCATTCATTTAAATGACATTTAAGTAACTTATATTAGCTATTAGACTATTGAACGTATCTTAAGTTCTTTTTTTTTTTACAATAAGTTTGTTTTCAAGGTTATTAAATAGCTCAAATTTCATACCAACTTATAAATAAGATATTAAATCTTCTCATTTGTTACCATAATTTTTTTTTCACCTTTATCTTTATCTTTATTTATATATATATATATATATATATATATATATATTTATTTTGACACAAACACACATTAGACCTTTACTTTAGTTGAGAGTAAAGAATACTTTAATATTAGTATTAATATTTAAATCATTTAAATGCTTTTTATGATAAAAAGAAAGAAAAATATTTATTTATGAATATTTTTTACAATTTAATGGACTAGCACACTTAACCACCAATATGTGACTGGTGAGACCGAATTAAGAGATATTCTTTTAATATCTATTAAGTTTTTATCCATGTTTATTAGGGTTTTTAAAATGTCCAAATAGTCCTCATCTTTCTCTTTTCTCCGACACTCCCCTACCTTGCAACCCCGCCCCCAACCCCCTCCCCCGAATTCCTAATTTTAAATCACCTTGAATTGGAGAAAGGTATGCAGGTAATTTTATCTACAAAACCTACCATTCACAAAACCCATATTCTAAGAGGGTTCATTATATTTGAGTCTACACCAATCCTTGCAAAGCCTGTAAAGGCCCGTGGTCGTGGGTTAATCCATGTAAAAACATAAAAAAATATTTTAAAACAATTTTGTCTCAATTTATATTATTATAAATATTTTAATATATATATATATATATATATATATATATAGTTACCGCATAATAGGTTACAAGGAAATAATTAAGTAAAATAAAAATATTCATCACTTAATAGTTACAGATCAAGTAACCTGGAACATAAAAGAAAATTTTTTTTACATTCCAAATCAAGTGATCTGGAAGATTGAAACTTATTAATTTTATATTCCAGATTGGTTGATTAGAAATAAAAAATTATATTTTAAACCAGAACACATAAGTAATAACTTACAAATTACTTGTTCTAGAATCCATTAGTTATAGGTTGCGAATTAGTTGATATGCAATTTTTTTTATTAACTATTCTTAAACATATAATAAATTTTATATGACTTGACGTGGAAATCAAAGTATATTTGAGATTTTTAAAATTTTGGTATGTGACAGAAGAATTTTGATTAGTGAATAAAAAAAATCTCCTGAATTTTTTTTTTGTAATTGACATAAATTTAACTATATAATTGACAATCGTGTAGGTTAAGCCATTCTAACTCTAGCATTGTTTGAGGTTTGACCACGTATGCACCAGTGAATTGAACCTAATTCAATCTATTTTAATGGTGTGTTTGTTTTTTTCATTTTAATTTTTCTTGGTAAGCAAAAAATTAAAACTTATTTGAGTAGTTTTTTTTAAAAGATTTTATATTTTTAATTACTAATTACTTTTTTTTTACAATTTTATCTTTTAGTAATTAATGAATTGTTTTTCACTAATTCTTACTTTTTACATGTCACAATCTCTTTAAGTCATTCATTTTTCTCTTTTTTTATTATTGTAATATAGTAATTTATAATTTAAATATATATTTATAGATAATTATAATTTAAATATGTAATTTAAAATTTATATATTTAATTATACAGAATTATAATTTAAATATATAATTATAGTTATTTATAATTTAAACATATAACTACTGAAATTTATAATTTAAATATATAATTATAGTAATTTATAATTTAAAATGTAATTAAAGAAATTTATAATTTAAATATGTAATTGTAATAATTTATAATTTAAATATGTAATAAATTTATATTATTAAAATATATTATAATTATTTTAAATACATTATTATTCTTCTAATAATTCATGATTTTTTTATTTGTCATTTTATAATTTTCATCTAGTTGATTAGTTTATTAAATACTTACAACTAATTTTCAACTTTCAATTAGTTTTTTAGCTAGTTTTGTCAAACACACCCTAAGTGTGTTGAACATAGCTCAAATGTTGAGTTTATTTTTATAATTTATTAAAAATTATTTATAATTATATTTTATTAGTATTAATAAATAAATATATTAATATTGATTTTTATTTTTAAGATTATTGACAGATGATTTTGATATTTTAAATATTAAAATGATTTTATTGACACTAATTAATTATTATTAAGAATTTCTTATAAGCCCAAAAATTATATGATTATGCTTATATGAATCAATTTTTATTTTTTTTTAAATATTTAACAGTGAAATTCAATTCAATCAGCAATTTAATTTACTCTTAAAATTTTATTCTTGTTTGTTTCTTTTCTCCCTCTACCAAAAATAAAATAAAATATAATTTGTAAAGGTAAATTAAACAGAGTAAATTTTTTTAATTTTCACTGTTGTAGAAAAAAGTTTTTAAATCAATGGCAGGTGTACCTACCGAGAGATCAAATTCTCCTTTTCCTTCTGCAGTTCAACTGATATAATGTCTACTTGCATTTTTCTTTGCATATGGAATCTTTCCTCCTTTAGTGCGACGGATGCCTATAATGACAGTTCCATGTCCAAAAATTAGAGATATGTTCTAGAGAATGATTGTGAAATAAAGTCAACAAGAGTATCTTCAATTAAGCAATTCTCATGACTTCCTTAATACATTAAAAAAATATGTCTAGTAGTTTTTACCATAACATATCATCCTTCAACAATTACAATCTTACTTTAATTTTATTTCGATAGAAGTAGTTTTAAATAATTTTAAGAAACTCACAATTTTATAAATATTTTAAAATTATAAAATTATTTTTTAGTTTTATTATTTATTAAAATATTAATTATTATAAATCAACTAATTCTTTTTGTTAATTTTGCAAATAAATAAATAAATTTAATATTCATAACATTTTAATTTAAAAACAATAACATAATATTTTAATATTCATAACCTTTCCACCCACCTTTTTTTCTCTTCGATCCTTCCTCTTCTTTTTTTTCCTTCTTCCTTAACGCCCACTCTATTGTTGTTGCCGGTCATTAGGAGTGGGCACAAAATTGCAACCCAACCCATTATAAAAAATTAAAATTTGGATGATTTAAAATGGGTTAAATAGTAGTTTGGAATGAATTGTAGTGGATAAATGCATATTTGATTTTTATAATCCATTGAAACCCAACTTGAACTATTTATTATGTATATTTTATTATATTGTAAAATTAGTAATAATTTTCTTAATTTTTGTGTTCTTAAACAATTAATATAATTCATACTAACTATACTAGTAAAAAAACATGTCTCAAATATATTATTTTTGTATTTTTTAACCAATTGAAGAAACATTCTTTAACACTCATATTTTTTAATCGAAATAAATATAAGTTTTTACTCTAAAACCTTCTTTTAAGATTGTGACATCATTTTTTTATATGCTAATTTTAGTTTAAAAGTTGTAATTCTTGCATAAAAATTCCAAAAAACTATGGTAAAGAAAAAGACAAATTGCTTAAACCTGCTTGACCCAACCCACGACCGGCCAAACCAAAAAAAATAAACGGTAGAAAATGGTTAATTAATTTAAAAGGGTGGGGGTTGAGCCGATTGAGCCAAATTGACCTGAACCCCCCTGACTCGACTTATGGCTCACCTTTACCGCTTACTACCACTCCCTGTTCCTTCCGTTCTCCCTTCTTTTTTTCTATTTCATTTTCCTTCCTTTTCATGCCCACTCATTCTCTTTCTTCTCCCCCCCTTCATTATCTTCTCCCATTCTTCTTCTCCTTCCGCATCGCCTTTGTTGTCACCCACTACTGCGCCCCTTTCCTTTCCTTTTCCGTTTCTCTTTACCCCTTTTCACCTTCTTTTTTCCCTCTTTCCTTTTCCTCACTAGAACTCCTGCCACCATTCTAGTTTAATCCCCAATGCTGCCACTATAACCACCACTCCTGTTGCCTGCCCGCCTCAGCCCCCTTCTACCATAGCGTCTCCTTTCTTCCCTCTTTTTTCAGTTGTAAAATAATATTATTTTATTATAAGCATAAGGTGCTTGTTCAAGCAAATCAAATTTTTTTAAGCAACTTTGTTTGATACTTAACTCCAATGGAGAGTTGCTTGAAGGACTGGGTGCTTGCTTGAAGCAATTTTACAAGCATCTCTTGTTGGAGATGCTCTAACTTAATTGAGTTGTCTTTTTTTTATGCTGTGAGATGACATTTTTATTTAGGATAAGATAGGAGAATATTTGTTGTAAAAAATATTTTATCATATTACAAAGACACAAAGTCTCATACTTAAGGTTATTAAAATAAACATTTTATGTAAACTCGTGAGTAGGCATGACAAAGAGACGAAAATGAGTATGACATTCTTATTCTCATTCCTATTTTTGAAACTCATTCCGACATCTCCCATCTCAGTCTCCATACTCGAGAATATGATATTTATGTTTCATCTTCGTTCCTAATGAGTATACTTATCCCATATAAGCAAATTGTTTAATAATTTTTCAATAAAAAAAATTATTTGAATACAATGATATTAATTCAAAAGTTATCTAATAAACACAAAGTTTATAATTTGTAAATTAAATTTCAAAATTTTCTATTTTTTAAGGTATATGTTAAACCCTAAATGTCAAACCTTCCTTGGCATCCAAAATTGTAATTTGTAAATTAAATTTCAAAATTTTCTATTTTTTAAGGTATATGTTAAACCCTAAATGTCAAACCTTCCTTGGCATCCAAAATTGTAATTTGTGAAGAAAACGAAAATCTAATAGGTCATTTGGTTTAAAAACTAGGTTTAATAAATCAAGATTAAATTTTTGGGATATTTTAGTAATTAAAAGAAGCAGAGTAAGGAAGGGGAGGAATATGAGGAAGCAAAAATAAGGGAGAAGCTTGGAAGTTAGAAACTTTGCGTTAAAGGGTGTCAGGATCATAGGGAAATTGAGGATCATAATGGGTAGTCTCTTATGGGATGAGGCTTGAGATGGGTTGTCGGAGAAGCTTTCATGGTCATGTTTTTTATTTTTTGTTTTTGGTGAATGCCTATGCAATCTGGAGCAATAGCCAATCAAATGGAGTTGATCATGCATATGGAGAAATTAAACACAAGATAGCTGATATTGTATTATGGGAAGAGAAAAATGGAAGTAATAATAGGGAAGAGAATAAAACATAGATGTTTAGAAAAATATGATAAGTTTATTAACATAGGTTACTTGAGTGGTGTATTTATTGGGAGTTTATCTTATGCAATGTTACATATATTGGAACCTAATTCTTATATACCTAGAAAGTTATAATGTAACTAAACATAAAAATATTTATTTATAAGGAAACATATTTGATCCGAAAAACCTATTTTTCACATTCATAAGAATCATGATTTTTAGAAAACAACTTTCTCATTAATTATGATTCCTAGGTATAGAAGAAACTTTTCCCCTACCAAATGCCCCATGATTGAAAATAGAGGAATGCTAGTAGAAAATCATCTTGAGAATATCTTATTAAAAGAGTGAAAAGGGTGAAGACATCACTTTACAAATCATATATTTTAATTGATTGATAATATGGTTGGACATGAAGAATAAAGTGCAGGGATTAGATGAGGCTATGATAAAGGAACAAATAGGGAAAAGGGCAAGCCTACAACAGTTGGATAGGATATGCTTTCCGACGTTGAATAGTGAGGTTTCGGTTGGGTTAGAACAACAACAAAAGTAAAATATGTTGTATGGGTTTGCGATAAATGGCTTGTATTTTCTATTCCTAGAAGAGTTCTGACATTTGGTAAGGGAGGATTTCATTGAATTCTTTCGGGCATTTCATGTTAATTGTAAGCTTGTGAAGGAGTCTAATAGTTCTTTTATTGTGCTTGTACCAAAAATATCAAATCCCTGAACGATTGGTGATTATCATCCTATCTCTTTTATAAGGTGCATTTATAAGGCTATAGTTAAAGTACTAGCGAATAGGTTGAAGAGTGTAATTTTGATAATGATCTTGAAAAACCAAATGGCGTTTATATAGGAAAGACAAATTTTAGATGTGGTGCTAATAGCAAATGAAGTGGTGGATGACGCGAGGAAAAGGAAAAAGGAATTGCATGCTTTAAGGTTGATTTTGCAAAGGCATATGATTCTGTGAGTTGCTCATATCCATGGTACGTTATGAGCAGGATGAGGTTTGGGGGAAAGTGGTTTAGATGGATAAAGAAATGTGTGACTTTGGTAAGAATATCAGTCGTACTTAATGGTAGCCCTATAGAAGAGTTTGGGGTCAACAGGGGATTCAAATAGAGTGAGCTTATCATCATTTTTGTTTCTCATTGTTGTGGAGGGGTTAAGTCAATTAATAAAAGTTGTAGTAGATTGGGGACTTTGGAAAAGAGCCTCGATTGGGCAAGAAAAGGTATTGATATCTCATCTCCAATTTGTAGATGATGTCTAGTTATTGGCGAAAAGGGATTAGGAGTCAATAGCAATGATGAAAACAGTGTTATAAAACTTTGAGTTAATATCGGGCTCAAAGTCAACTTTTATAAAAGTCTAATTATCAGGGTTAATGTATGTGAGGCAATCATTGGAAAGACTTCAATTATGCTAAATTGTAAGGTAGGGTGTTTGTCTTTCAAGTATTTAGGCCTTCTCACTGGCATTAATCTATGAAAGCTGGACATGTGGAAGCTGGTGGTGGAGGTTGTTAAGAAGTGCCTTTCATTGTGGGAAAATAAATACATATCAATGGCAAGGAAAATTGTGTTCATCAAATTCGTATTGTTTGCACTATAAATCTACTTTCTTTCATTCTTCAAGACTTTGAAGGGTATTATTTCTCAACTTCATTCTCTGTTCTCTAATTACTTATGGGGTGGTCAAGAGGGTCAAAGGAAAGTGAAATGGGTATCTTGGGAACGAGTGTGCAAAACGAATGAGGAAGAAGGTTTAAGACTGAGAGATATAACATTATTTAATTTAGCAATGTTGGAAAAATGGAAGTAGAGAATGAGAGTGAAACATAATAGCTTTTGGGTGAGAATATTATGTTCAAAGTATGAGTCTCGAAGGAGTCCTAAGGGGTCGAGGTAACATGTGTTCTCGATGGTGGCATGATTTGCAAGCCATTAAAATGGAGGGCAGAGGGACTAATTATTGGTGGTTATCTAATGTTAGATGACGACTTGGGGATGGAGGAGACAACACTTTTTGGAAGGAAAAGTGGTATGGGGATCAAGGCTTTCAAAGTGCATATAATCGGCTATATGGTTAGCAGTAAATAGTAATGCATCTGTGAAGGATATGTGAGATGTAGGGGAGAGAAAATGGAAATGGGCGTGGGGGGGGGGTTGCTTGGGGAAAAGAGCTATTAAGGAATTAATAGAGTGAGTTGGCATGGTTACATTATCAATGGGGTACAAGATTGTTGGGTTAGGGAAGTAGAAGATTCAGGGGTGTATTCTGTATCATATATGAGGTTTTTTCAACAAAAGAGTGTTGTCTAATGGACAATTTCTTCAAGATGATTTAGGAAGTTGATGTCCCTCCGAAGGTGTACCTATAATTTATACATTTAATAAGATTACTTAAAGTATTTTTTTTAAAGTATCTTATTTCTTAGGTGGTTTTTTGTTTTAAGATTTCAAATTTATTAAAACAAAAACAAATTTTGATTTTAAGTTTCTAAATTTATAAAACCTAAAGTTTTTTTTTTGTTTCAAAATATGAAACATTGTTGTCAAATCTCAAACCCCATGAAATACGTCATTTTTTTATAGGTCTATTAGAGACGACATTTGCTAGTGGTAATGGTAAAAAATCAAAGGTTAGTAGTGGTAGTTGGTAACTGACAATTAATGTGTCTGTACACGACTAGTGAAGATCAAGATTGTGACAAAAAGACCAACGAAGACTATTGAATATTGAAAACAACAACTTATGGTGGAGATTAGAAATAAAAAACAAAGATCGATGACACTGGTCAGTGACTGATAACGAAGGCTGAGGACCGAGAAAACTATAAAAAATCAAAGATAGTGACCAACATTGAAAAGCAAGTGGTGGTGATCCATGAGCGAAAATTAGCAGTAAAGGTTGAAGACTAATGCCTAACAACAGTTGTTGGCAACCAATGCATAAGGATAGTGGCTAATGATGGGCAACTAACAACAATGTCAAATGATGATAAATGAAAATTTATATAAATTATAATTTGTAAATTATAAATTTAATTTATATATTTATTAATAATTTTAAATTTAACTTATATAAATTATAAATTGTAAATTATAATTTATAATCCCTATTGGTAAATTTAATTTATATAAATTATAAATTTAATTTATATATTTATTAATAATTTTAAATTTAATTCTCAATAAATTCCTAGGGATTATAAATGAAAAATTAAAACTATTTTAAAAATATAAATTAAGAACTAAAAATATAAATTAAAATTAAATGAAAAAATAAAACTAAAAACTAAAATTAAAAATAAAGATAGAACTTAAAATTTAAATTAAAATTTGAAAATTATAAATTAAAGTAAAAACTAAAATTAAGGATTATATAAAAAATACCATTCATATTATTTATGTTTTTTATTTTTTGAAAGTAATATTTATTAAATTTTAATTAAATTTGAGTTGCAACATAAAAGCGAAATCGTCTTTAGTTTAGTGATAAAATGTTTAACTTATTATAGGAGGGTTTTGAATTCTAGTTTTGTTGTGGTTCTATTTTATTTATTGTTCAAATTAATAGTAATTACAATTGAATTAAATTTAAATTATAAAATAAAACAAAATGAATCTTTAGTCTATGCTAAGATGCTTGCCAAAATTTTAACCATTTTTTAAAAAATAAAGACAAAATAGAAGAAGAAGAAAAAAAGAAAAAAAAATTAATAAGTGATAAAATCCAGAAGCACCAATTATAATTTAGTATAAAATAAAATTTTAAATTTTAAATCAATTTTTATTGTTTCTCAATAAAATAAAAATTATTATAAAAAAATAAAAAGAATAAAGCGAGGATTAGGGACCTAAAATGAAATAATAATAATAAAGAAAAGAGAATGATTGGAAAGAGAAAGGAGTAGGTGATAGATGCAATAGAAAGAATAGGAATAGGATAAAGGTGTGGCAAGGTGAAAGAATTAGAATAGGTTTGGGAATTGGGATTAGATTATCACATCTCATCATCAACGGTGCGAAACTGAATGGAGCTGACACCGGAGCAGCTGAGCCAATACAGCGGCACGGACCCAGCGAAGCCGATCTACGTGGCGGTGAAGGGGCGCGTGTACGACGTGACCACCGGAAAATCGTTCTACGGCCCCGGCGGTCCCTACGCCATGTTCGCCGGCAAAGACGCCAGCAGAGCCCTCGCCAAGATGAGCAAGAACGACGAAGACATCTCACCCTCCCTCGACGGCCTCTCCGATAAGGAGATCGGCGTTCTCAACGATTGGGAGAACAAATTCCAAGCTAAGTATCCCGTCGTTGCTCGTGTCCTCAACTAGTTTATTATCTCTTTCTCTTTCTGTAACTCAACTCAATCTCTCTTTCGCTTCTCTCACCCTAATAACAACATTAATAAATTTTCTCCATCCATCTTCTGGATCTCGCTCCTCAATTTCATTTTAATTTCCCACGCCTTCTCAAACGGATTTTCAATTTACGTTTCCTAAATTAGAACAAATTGAAAACGTAAACAATTATTTTTTGGAATTTGTGTCCTGTTTGCATATTATGCTGGAGCTGTACAAGCCACAATCAAGGACAAATTGCTCTACAATCTGCATAATTACCCTCTCCCCTGATATATAGATGCAACTGCTGTCACCCATTTAAGATTACCATATGCAAACTAGTTTCATCTATTTATATTCTATTGCTTCCATTCTCTTCATTTTCCCTCTTCTACCACAACTTTCTTAACAACAATTACTTTTTCCTAACGCTCTTTTCCTTCTATTATCAATATTTTTAATCGTATGGGACTTTTGTTTGTTTTCACTCTGTGATTTTACTTCGTTTTGGATACCAAACAAATTTTGTTAATAATAAGTTTTAATTATATTAAATACATAATTTTATAACTAATTTATGAATTTTCTACTATCTTTAAATCTCTAAAAAACTATCACAAAATGTTATAATAACTAGTGTTTAGTGTATCCATGAGATAATTTAGTGTTGAAAATTAACAATAGAGATAAAAAAGAAATAGGTGAAACAAGAATAAAACAACAAAGAGGTTGATTATTCAAAATTTAGTTTATCGTAAAATTATTAGTTTCTAAAAGTTTAGGAATTAAAACATATTTTATCCCAAATATTCTCATTAGTCATTATAATTTACCCGCACTACTGCCATGGCGCTTCCACAGTACAACCGCATTTCTTCAAAAAGTCCCATAGTGAATTTCGAAGTTCTAACAGAAGGAATTGAACTGCCATGCACTGTAGTAGGAATTAGAGGCTACTCGTGGCGTTGGCCAACCACCAACTAAATAAATTGAGAATACACTTTTACAAACCTTTATCTTCCAGGAATTCGAATTCCAAATACACGATAACCCTCATGACTACCCATTTAAGTTAACTACACAATGGGAATCAAAGTCAATCCTTCGAATAATTTTTTTTTTTATAAGCAATCCGTCCAATAATAATAGCTTTGTTTTCTTACTAAAGGCATGCATTTTCATCACCAAACACAGAGAAAACTGATATTTACTGCTAAGTGCTAAACTATTTTTTGTCCAATTCTTGAAAACTAAGACTTCAATGATAAAAATATCCACCCTTTTCCAAAATCATGACTACTAAAGCATTCTTCCAAGCATGCGACCTAGTTAATTCCTTATCACTGAAAAGGATTTTAATACCATCCTTACCACTCGAACCACCCCCACTAGGAATTAAAGATAAATTCTCCACCATAACCGGATCACAACCCCCTTTTCCATCTCAAAGACATCATCAATACCTCCTCCAATAGGTTTTAGAAGCTTTTCTTTTATAAAGCAACACAACCTATTTTGAACACCTACCTTCTACAACCACTAAAGTAATATCCGAATCTCCCTCCTGAGTTTCTTCATACTCTTCAGTTCTTTTACACAGAAAGCTTTACTACACCCTCCTTCTACAAAAATCCTAGCACAGAACACCATACCTCCTTACCTTGCCTTAAATAATCTTTTGAAAAAAAAAACTTCCTTTTTTGGTTTTGGTATTTTAAAATTGTTCTTTAATTTGGACATTTAACATTTTTTTTTGTTTGATTTTACTTTTACTCTGTAATTTCAAACAACAATATTAATTCAGTGATTTTTTTCCAATAACTTACTATGTCATGAAGTAGTTTCGAGGAGACAGTCCTTTATAGTATTTTAAAATTAAAAATAAAAAGTTACACATGACTATTTTTTCAAACTCTTAATTAATGACATAATAAGCTATTGAGATGTTAACGCTCCTTAATTAAAATTGATTTTTAGTTAATTATGGGTGCACATATTAGATTTAGTGGAATTACAAAAATACTTTTTTTTTTTACATTACACTTAATCTCTTTATTTTTATGTATTCATTACATTTGTATCTAATGTACATTTCACAACCTTACACTAATATATTCTCAAATCTTATACTAACACTCTTTTAAAGGGTGCAAAAATAATATTTAAAAAAATAATAAATACATATATAATTATATTAAATATCAGAGAATACATTCATAATTAGCTATTGTTTTTTTAATATGAAACCAAAATGACCCTATTTTTTGGGTCCAAAAGTTGATATAAAACTTTCTCTTTTTCTTTTTTTTTATTCTTTAGTGTCACTTTTTGTTTCCTTCTTTTTTCTTTGATTGTTTATTCCTTCTTTACAAAACTTTACTATTCTTCGACAACATTCATCAATTGATTCAATAGCAATGTTGTTAGACCAAAATTATTTTCATACAAAGTATTGGTTGATGCCAAGTCTTTTTTGACGTGACTATCATTAGCTTATGAAGTCCATTCTTTTTTTCTACTAGATTTGTTCTCTTTTATATATGCAGGTAAATTACTTTGAAATCTAATATGAAAGAATTTTAAATAAAATTCCATTTATCTAAAATTACAAGAGTACTTATAATAGATAAATCCGAAAGAATGCCACTAAATTCTAGTTGAGGCTGAATAAATGTTTATAAGGATTATAAATAGTTATATATTATTTTAACAATTTTTTCTTATAAAATATATAATCTAGTCATGTATATTAATTTATAAATTTTTATATTTTAATTTCTTAAAAATTTATATTAAAGAATTTTTATTTCTATTTTAAATATAATTTTTTATCTTTAATGAATATTTTTATATTCTATTATTATTAAAAGTTAAACTTAACTATTGTGATATTTCTTAACTAAACTTTTATGTGTATTTTAACTATAAAGATGATGTTTTATTTACTATATATTAAGTGTTATAAAATTATAATACTATGTTTTATCTATTATTTCATTATTATTATTTTTATTAATACCAATTCAACTACGATTCAATCCTAGTTGAACAAGTGAATAGACCACTTTCTTAACTGGTTCAACGATCGGTCTGATTTTTAAATCCTTACTAAAAAGAATAGATGGAACAATGATACACACCAAAATTAACATTTCCACAACTATTCAAAACTCTGGGCTAAGATTAGTCAAGATACAAACTACTGATGTTGCTTAGGGTTGTTCAAAATACTTATTTTAAAAAAAATAAAATCATAATTAGTAATAACTAGTTTATAATATAGGCAATTATTTTAATATTTTATAAAACTATAACCTATTTTATTGATATGGTTAATCTAACTAACTTAATTTTATTAAAGAAATGATTATGGTTAAACTTGATTACATAACCAGTCATTTCTAGTTATTGTCAAATTCTTTTAGTTTTAGTTTTTGTTTTTAATAAAAAGTGTTGTCAAAGTTAGTTTCATAACCAGTTATTTCCAGTTATGACACAGTTCACACCTCTGTGCTAATGATCACATCTTTGTGAAAAATGCGCTAAAAAGGAAAAACTTTTGTGGCATTGTCCACCTATGTGAGAGTGGTCACAACCTATAAAAAAATGCATGAACCAAAAAAATGATACCTACACATCTTTGACATATGTTACATCCTTGTGGATAATGTGCTGCGTAGAAAAATTCTCTCTAACACCGTCCACACCTATGTGACGATAGTCACATCCATGAGAAAAAAAAAACACCGAGAAAGAAAAATGTTGCTAACATTTTCGACACCTTTGTGGCGGTGTCAACAATCTTATGAATAATGCACTAAGCAGAAATATTTATCCGTGAACTTTGCACATCTTTGTGACAAAGGTCACAACGTTGTGAATAATTTGCAGAGTAGAAAAAAATATTTTTTAACATATCTCACACTTCTGTGTCACTAGCCACATCTATGTGGAAAACATACTAAGTAAAAAAATTAATTTTAAGAATGATTTTATTTTTTAAAATTGATTATTTAACCAGCTAAAGACAGACAACTAGTTAAGTAACCATTATCTACATATTCAATTATTTATTTAGTTATAAATATATAACTGATTATTAATAATGATAATCAACCATATAATTATGGTTATTGTAAATAATTATATATATATATATATATATATTAATTTTATGTGCATTGATACAAAGCCTAACACTTCAAGTTTTACTAATGATAATTAGGATTTTTTTAGTGTTCATCTTTGTCTTTTCATCAAAGTTAATTTTGTTAACTATAGACAAAGAAAAAATTAATTAGTTTTAAGCGTAATAGGTGGTCCTTATAGTAAGTCCTTAGAGAGGTCGTGAAACCGTTGGTTTAGCCTAGGTGGTCTTGGTTATAAACTAGTTAATTATAACTTATGTCTAAGTTAATCAAAATGCTTTTGAAAGGAAAACAAAAGATGGAAGAAAGCGAATTAGAACAAGAAGAAATAAAATCTAATACGATTCATCATGAATTAAGAATTCCACAAATAGAAGATTAACTAAATAAATGGACCTTGCCAAAATTAGAAATTTTGTCTTTATATAAAACTTCTTTTAAAGATATATTTAAAAATGAATCTGTAATTAAAACCATTGAAAAAGAAATTGAATTAAAATCTAGCCAAGAAAAAACTCCATTAATTTTTAAAACAACTAGTGGTAGAACATATCAAAACATATATATATCTTCATATAAGATTAATACAAATAACTATAAAACCTTTGTTCAGACTAGGTATAGATATGCCCATGTTTGTAGTATTATGAGATAATAGACTAGTAAATTTTGAAAATCAAGTATTAACTATGTTTGAAACTAATCTTCATCAAGGACTAGTTTATATTAACAATTATCCTAATTACTCAATAGCTATAAAAAGTGTATAGGATACACCTAATAATATAATGTTAAATGTAAAAATTTTAGAAATTCAATGGAACTCCTATAACTATAGCCTATAGAATATATTATAAATTAATGAAAACAGAATTAGCTCCAAGAGCATTATTTTTATCCCTAAAAGATGAAACAATATTATTATTAGTTAATCCAGAAAAGGTTAGTGCTATGGTGTCAAAAATTTTAAAACATAGCAAAATAACTTCTCATTTAAAATGGAAATTGGACGAAGTAATAGCCCTAGAATTACCAGAACCTACAATTCTAGAAAATACTATTGAGTATAAAGATGGAGCAATGGAAGTAGCTTTTACCCCTATTAAGAAGATCCATGTCTTTTAAATTTTTCTTTACTTCCTTTGCTACTGTTAGAAGATCTATAGACAAGTCTATCTTTTTTCTTCCTAGAACTCTTAATCATAGAGGAATTAGATATCCTATTGTTCCAATCAACATCTACTCCTTCAGAATTTAATTAATTAAATGTTATTAAAACTTTTAAAATAAATAATTTTTTTAAGAACGAGTTCCTCGGTACAGAAAATAAGAAAAAAAAGATTGATTTTTCTTGACCTTTTCTCAAGAAGAAATTAGAAATTACAAAGAAAATTATTATAAAGATTTAGATTTAATAAAATAAAATATTCCTTATTTTCAGTGGTTAAAAAATAATTGGCTAAATAATCTTTAAATCAATGTATTAAAATCTGCAAAAAAAATATGGAGAACTACTAAAGGAGAAATAACTAGTATCGTTCCTCCTTTAGAAGAAGTAAATTTTTCAAATATTCAAAATAAAGAAGTAATAACTTCTCCTTTTAAAATGATAACTGAAAAAAGAGAGTTTAGTATAAAAGACATACAAAATATTCATAGCTAATTATACTATGCAATAAGATATTACACATGCTTGCTTCTAAAATAAATCAAATTGATAAGTTAGAAAGAACTTTAATAAAACCTTTTAAATTTTCTGAAAAATAATTAAAAATTTTAAGAATAGGAAAATAATTAGATTATATGTTAGAAGGAATAAGTAAAAAGTTAGACTTACAATTACATATCATTCCCAAGGCTGAATTAGGTCTTGATTTTAGTGAAGAAAAATTTGATGATAACTTATATGAATTTAATAAATTTAAAAAAAGAAGAAGTCTATTGTCTGGACCAAGTCCTAGGCCAATAACTAGAAACTTTTATAACAGGCCAACTCTCTCTAACATTCAGTTTGAAGAATGTGGGGTATATTCACTTTAGCTAAAGTTGTCAAAAAGTGTTCGGGCCTATGAGTTGGCACGACCCACATGGGTCTAAGTCGGGTTCAAAAATAAAAAAAAAGTTTATTATATTGCATATACGGGCTGACCCACATACAACCCGACTCACTTCGGTTGAACCGTGGTAGGCCAAGTTGACCCACAAATCCATCTAAATTTTATTTTGATTATTATGTGAATATGATTTTTTTTTCAAGTTTTAAATTATTATGTTACTTATTTGACCTATATTCCATTGCAATATATTTTTTAGTTTGTTAGTATCATTTAATTAATACTTTTGTATTTTAAAACTAATATTTAATACATTATAAATATAGATTTTTAATGGAAAATATCATTTAAGTATTTTTGTATTACTTTTAAACTCATTAAATTTAAAATTAGTGCTATCATAAGTTATTTAAATTTTAATATTTTTAAAAAAGGTCAAAACAAATTTCCTGAAAAATTTTCTTTTTAGTTTTCGGTGGTTGGTGGGCCGACTTGTTTAACCTACCAAGCTGTGGTGGGTCGGGTAGGACTTACTTTTTTAACTATAAAAGAATGGTGAACCGGGTTGAACCAACCTGTTTATTAAGTGGGTTAAGGTGAGTCAGCCTAACTGGTCGAACTGATCCATTTTGACAACTCTACCTTTAACCTTCAAAGATGCAAAGAAGAGACAATGGAACTTTGTAGTTTCTAGTTTTGATGATGAACGCTTATAATTAATAAGTTGATTGAGTATGAAGCATATCATGCATTCATATAGGTAGTTTTATCTCAATTCAATCTAACTAAGTATATTATTGTTCTTGATTCTTGTTAAGCATTGATTAAGTCAAACATGAATGAGATTGTTGGTCCTTAAAAAGTTTTGAAAATCCTAGCAAATCTCATTGATGTTGCAAGTAGGAAGTTAGAAATTGTTTTATGAAGTTATTTGATAGATTGAAAGGCATAAATATTGTTTTAGTCTATTAAATAAGCTCATAATCTACTTGATTTAATCAATTAGCAACTTGATTTAATCGATTAAATTGCTCTTGCTGACTTAATTCTTGCTGAACAACATTTTAATCGATTAAGTACTAATGATAATCAATTAAATTATTCGTTATCTGCCTGACTTGAGTTTAGAACGTTTTAATCGATTAAAACTCATTTTAATCTGTTAAAACAAAACTTTGAACTTTTCATTTAAAAGGTTTTCATTTCAAAACTTAAAAAAACGATTTCAATTTTGGAAAAATTGATCAGAGATCAAAGTTTTGATATTCCAGAGAAATAAACAAAGCCCTATAAACTTGAATGTCCAAGTCAAGTCAAGATCTAGAAAAGATTGATAAAGAATTCAAGATACATTGGTTAGGTTGACATAGTTTTCAGATAACCCGTGAGATTACTTTTTTATCAAGATGATCAGGTGATATCGTTTCTGTTATCTTTTTATTTCTCTATTGATTGCTAAAATCTACTACTAGGTTTCCTAGTGTGTTCATGCATGAGTTTTGCATGAGGTAGAATCAATAACCTGATAGGTTTTCAAGGCTGTAGGTGTAAGTTTCATTTGCATTTGAGTTTGTATGTAAACTCGATTTGATTCCACCAACCTTTGTAGAAAAGGTTAGAGAAAACTTGCCTAAGATGTATAATAATACCCCTTTAAAAGATTTTACTTATAGTAGACTAAGTGCAGCACCTAAACTAACTGAGTTAGAAATTTGTAATAATATTAGAATGGAAAATCCGATTAAAAGAAATTAAGCAAATGAAATTAGAGAATTAGGAAACTTTTGAAATCAATATGATTACAAAAGATTAACTCCCCTATGTTTCAAACAAGAGAATTATTAAAATATCTCAACCAAGCAAAACTAATAATAAAAATCTTTTAGAAAAAATAAAACACCTAATCAAAAAAATAAATAAAACATAGTATGTTTTAAATGTGGCTGAGTGGACATATGAAAAAAGGTTTTAGAATGAAAGAAAATATTAATTAATTAAAATGAGTGAGGAATTAAGAGAATAAATAAGTAAACTTCTAATTCTCAAGTTACATTCTTTAGGTGAAGAAGAGGATAACAAAGAAATTATACATATTAATCAAGAAAATAGTTCAGAAAAAGACAATCACTTGTGTGATCCTGAAAATTGTGATTGTCATATAAATTAAATATGATTAAATCTAAAACTAAACTAGTTCTAGAAATGGTAGATAAAATAGAAAACTAAGAAGAAATATTATAAGATATGATTTTAGAACAAAAAGAATAACCAAAAGATAATAAAATATTTTTTGAAAGATATAATTTTTTAGAAATATTAAAAATGACTAATTTGCTAGAAAAACCTGTGACTATTTCTTATTTACAAAGATAAATAAAAGAATTAAAAAAAGAAATCCAAGAAATAAAAAGGGAATTAAAAAATTAAAAAGAAAAAGATTTAATTAGATAAATACAAATTTTGCAATTATCTAAAACACTTAAAATAAGAGAAACATCAAATACATATGAAAACATAGAAATAATAAATTAAATAAAAATACTTCAGCAAAAATGGAAAATAAAAGTTGCATTAAAAATAAGAAATACCTTTCACAAGACATGTACAACATTAGTTGATTTAATTGTATAAAAGAAGGTTTCATTCCTACATATTATTATGAAAAGACATTACAAAAATTATATACAACTAATAATTTCAAGCTAAAACTACAATATAAACTATCTAATGCTAGTATATGTAATAAAGAAAAATATTTTAACAATAATTTTATTCTAACTAAAAATATAACTAAAGAAATAATATTGGGAACTCCCTTTTTAACACAAATATATCTTTTTGAAGTTTCAGACAAAATAATAAAAACTAGAGATATAATATTTGAATTCATAAAACCATTAAAACAAAAATAAGTATTAACCTTAAAAGATTTAACCGAAGAAATTTTTATAAATAAGATAGAAAATAAAAATAATCAAATACATCTTTTACAATTATAAATAAAATATAAAAGATAGAAGAAAAAATTAAAACTCCACCTGTAATTAAAAGATTTAAAGAAATTGAAGAAGAATTTGAACATCAAGTGTGTGCTGAAATTCCTACAGCCTTTTTGGATAGAAATTCATTTGCAGTAAATTACCCTATGAAGAAGGGTTTCATGAGAGTAAAATCACAACTAAAGCCAAACCAATACAAATGAATAAAGAAACCTTAGAATACCATAAAAAAGATTCAACACTTTTTAGATAAAAAGTTAATACAACCAAGTAAATTTCATTGGAGTTGTTCAACATTTTATGTTCAAAATGCATCTGAACTTGAACTAGTAGAACCTAGGATGGTAATAAATTATAAACCATTAAATAATGTTTTAGGATGATAAGATATCCCTTCCTAATAAACAAGATTTAATGGGAAGGTTATATCAAGTTATTATATTCTCTAAGTTTGATATGAAATTTGGATATTATCAAATTAAGGTGGTAGAGAAACAGATGAAAATCTCTATTTCAAATTGCCTCATTCCCTGTCCAACCAATAAATAAAGGACATATCATTTAATAAATTTTCTTTTATAATTTTTTTACATTTTATATAGCTCATTAAATGACATGACATTCATTGATTGGTTGCAACAAGAAACAAGACTCCAATTTGGGATAGAGGATTTCGTTCTGTAGAGAAGGATAAATATAAAATAGCTTTAATCATTCCCTTTGTGCATTATGAATGGAATGCTATGCATATGGGATTAAAAAAATGCTCCTTCCGAGTTTCAAAATATTACGAACTCTATGTTAAACCCTTACTCAGAATTTACTATAGTTTATCTAGATGATGTATTAATATTTTCAAATTCTATAGAACAACATTTAAAACACTTAAGAATATTTAAAAATGTTATTAAAAGAAGTGAATTGTAATTTAAAAAAAGAAAATGAAAATAGCTCAAACAAAAATTAGATTCTTAGGTCATGAAATATTTCAAGAAAAAATTACTCCTATAACTAGAAATATAGAATTTTCCAACAAATTTCTTGATGAAATAAAAAATAAAACTAATTATAGAGGTTTATGGGTTGCCTTAATTATCTACCAGACTTATTTCCTAATATTAGAATTAAGTGTCAACCTCTTTTTACAGACTTAGAAAAAATCCTAAACATTGGATGAAGAAACATACTCAAATAGCAAAAGAAGTAAAAACTTTAATAAAAACCATTCATTGTTTGGGCATTCCTCATCATGAAGCAACAATGATAATAGAAATTAATGCCTCCGAAATTGGTTTTGGAGGAATATTAAAATAAAAATTCCCTGAGTCTAAATGACTCTGCCCCCTCTTACGCCTTGTTTGCAACCTCCAATACCAAAAATTACCAGCTACCCTAAATAACCCAATAGCCAATAAACCATCCACCTCCAATAAATTTACTCCCATTTCTTCCCCAGTATATCTCTAAAAACCCAGGTTGTGAAAATTGGATCAGATTGGCCGGTTCAACTCGGAACCAGACTAGTGTCCGATCCTTTGTTTCCAAAAAATTGGGCATGCTAGGAATTGACCAAGAATTGATCAAACCGGTAAAAAACTGGGTGAATCGGCCAAAATTGGTCAGTTTAAGGGTTAGACCGTTTTATTTTTATTTTTTGTAAAAAAGGAAAAATAAATAAGAATTCATAAAAATTGAAAATTTGTGATTTTTAAAATTATAGGTACACAAATGAGAGATATTCTGATAAAGTATTGCGAAATAAAAAATATTTAAAAGGAATTTTTTCAAATTACGAAATGTTAATTACAATTTAAAATATAAATATTTCTCAAAAATTCATTTTAGATAACGTGGAACTTTACCTCTTTGTAATATTATAAAGACAACAATACTTAAATTTAATAAGATGTATTATATTTAGGTATTATAAATCATATCTACCTTATTTTCTGCTTAATATATTACTATATCAGTGAAAATAAATATAAAAAATAATATTTTATCAAATCTAGTTGAACCTCGGTTGAACCTTTGAACACTGAACTCATGGTTCAATGATCGGTCCGGTTTTGAAAACCTTGCTAAAAACCCCTTCAGATATAACTCATATTCCAATAGATCTTCATATTAAAGAGTGTTGTCAAAAGATTCTAGATGTAGAACCCGAATGGAATTCTACTCAGCTATAATTACTCATTACTAAATTGGTTCCTCAAGGCTGGGCCTGAATTCCTAGGAATCAAGGTTTGCAAAAAACAAAATTTTTTATCAATTTATTCTTCTAGATACTAATTCAATCAAAATAATTTCTAAAGAAGATCCACAAGATCCTCCCATTACTCACTATTCCAAGCTGAAAATCTTAAAAGTAATAACTTTTTCTGAGTGGAATCAATATTGGATGACAGCTAAGAATTTTTTGAGATCCTTTAATCCATCATCCTATAATTATTTTGATTATCAAGAAGTTTGGTATAACATTCTTTTTTATACAAATCTTAAGCATTGTTGGTATATCATTTTTAAAAATGAGTTGCCAATAGAATTACCCTCTTAGTTTGTCTATTGGTTTTTATTTGCTGGATTAGTGAAATCTATTCTTCCAGCTAAAGTAGTAAAACTTTATGAAAATTTCAAGGCATTAACTCTTTCAATGCTTATTCATTTTAAATTAATCAACTTTTGTTCTTCAATGAGAGTTGGCCTTTTCAACACCAATATCATTATAATCAACACGTTGGTGAACCTTTACCAAAACATCTTTGCCTAAAGGTTAAGGGATTTTGGTGAAAAAAATTCAATATAGAATTTATGAAAAATAAGTTTTAATATTGGAAGAATAAATCAATCTTGTTGCCACCTACTCCTGAAAAGAAGGCAATTGGAATCGACAAGTTTGCAAGTCATGAAGAGCTAATTGAAGCATCTTAGAAGAAATATTTGAAGAAAAAATTATTAGAAGTATTATCTTCTTTGGACTCTGATGAAGAAAAAGATTTTTCAAATAGTTTTTCCAAAGATTGTTATCTTATGCAAATGGCCCAAGACCCTAATCTTGATGATCTCTGACTATCAGTGGTCCTGCCCTTAGAAAAGGTCTTCATAAAGATAAATAATTTATTGGAAAAATTAAAATTAAAGTAAAGGATTCTTTGAAAGACTATAAGCAGAAAACAACAAAATACTATTGGTAAAAGTAAAGACAGATCCAACTTTGGAAAAGAAGGTCTAATTTTACTTATCCGAAAGTTGCCAACTCAAAAGCAAATATATTAACTATAGGTGAAATTGGAAGCGATAAGAGTAATATGAGTAAAGTAAGCTTCGAAAACTTGAAATGTTTCAAGATAAAGATAAGATTGTACAAAGTTAAGATGAGAATAAAATAAGTAATCATGAGAATAGAATAGAATAAAGTTTGAAGTTCAAATTTAGAGTCCATTTATATTTATAAATAAGAGGTATTTTGTAGAAGAGGGACACAACTCGACAAAGCCTTAAACTGTGTCCTCTCTTTCTCTTCAACATTCTTTATATTCAGCCTTCCTTGCTAACCTTTTGTGCCTGCGTATCTACTTTTTGTTAGTAATAAAATTGTGTATTATTTTATATTGCTTTGTTTTAATTTGCTTTTAATATTAAATGATTTCTGCTTCTTATACCCACTTTTCACTTTTAATATTAATTTTATGCACACTAATAATGAATGGTATCAGAGCCAAACACTTAAAATTTTTTTTATAATAATTAGGATTTGTTTACTGTTCATATTTAATTATTGATATTTTCGTATTATAGTACAAAAAAGCTTGTCATATTAGGGGTGTTCATATGTTCGATCAACCCGACGAACTAGTAAAAACCAAACCAATTAGTTTGCTTCGGTTTTTTCACTTAATTGAGTCTGGACCCAACCTAAACTGACCATGTTTGGTTTAGTTTGTAGTTTTCGCATTTCAAAATCTTGATCCAACTCAAACTAACCTAAAAGTATATATATTATATTATTATTATATATTTATTTTATAATTTTAACTTGGTAAATTTAGTAACCTGTTTTGTTAGGGTTTCACATTTCAAAACCATGACTCGACCCTATTTTATATTTTTAAGTTAGTAAATTTAGTAAATGTAATTTATATTTTTAAGTTAGTAAATATAATTTATATTTGTAAGTTAGTAAATTTAGTATATATAATTTATATTTTTAAGATAGTAAATTTATACAATTTGTTGTTTGTATTGTACTGTGTTGTTTTAATAGTTTAATTTGACTAGTTTAATATATACGAAACACTTGATATTTTGTTATAAAGAATGTAGCAAACTAATAATTTTGACTAGTTTTAGATATGAAATTATGTTTTTACAATTTCATGAAAAAATTGATTTTTTAATTTTTTTGATCGGTTTTTCTTGAAACCGAACTAACTTTATTATCATTTTTTCAGTTTGGTTTGGGTTAGGAAAACAAATTCCAAAAAACGAATCAACCCAACCCAATTAAAATTAATTGGTTTGATTTTTATTTTTTCAAAAATCGAATCAACCTAAACCATGAACACTTGTAGTATATATATATGAGGATAACTTAGGTGAGAAAAAATAGTTACAGTGAAAAATAAAAAAACATAATAATAACCTTAAAATTTTATTAAACAGTTTAAATTTAATTGTTAATTAAACAAACCTATGTAATTCTCTCATGCCGAAACTTCTTCTTCAAACACTTTAACACCTTTGTCTCTACACTTTAACTCCATCATCACCGCCACCATCATGATCAATACAGCTACCATCCCACTGCCAACTACAACCATAATCATAATATAAATGCGTAATGTCGTCTCTATGTATATAAAATTGAGGATTTTCTTTCAGTATGTTATACTTCTTTCTTTCGGCAGATTTTAGTAGCTTGTGTAATGCTCTTTATTTACAACTTACAAATGATTTCAATCACTTTATATATATATATATATATATATATATATATATATATATATATATATATATATATATATATATATATATGTATATAAAAGAATTAGTTTCAATTTAAAATTAGAGTCCTTAGAAAGAAAAAAGTATAATTACTATTATATTTACTGTAAATATTGTGCCGATGGCTGGTGCAATTAATGAAAGCCACAATTAGTGAGGAATTTTATATTATAAGAAAAATTAGGATATGTTTGAATTCCAAAGTGTAACGTACGGTTTGTATATAATAAAATTTGAAATATTTACAATGTTTGTATGTTGAAATATTTATGATAATACTATGGATGATGATAACAGTAGTAATAAAGTTAAAGTAAAGAGAGAGTAGTGTTAAATGTTTCTAGAAGAGGTTTCGAAAACTATGTAAATTTTTTTATTAATAATTTAATCTGAACTATTTATTAAAATATTAAAATTATTATTATATTTTTTCTAATCTTAGCATGGAAGTAATGCATAAATGTAATACTCATAATTTTCCTCTAAATCTAGTTGCGATCAAAACTATATTTATAAATAGATAAATTTTTTATCTTAAATTAAAATAGACGGTCTTTTGAAAGTAAAGGAGAAATAAAAATATTGTTTGTATTTATCTTTACTTTTTTTTTCTTGACATATGTTTTTTATTTATTTCACGATTTTTTAGCATTCTTTAACAATGGAAAATATTTTTAACTTTTTGTCACGTGAGTTGTTCTATTATTATTATTATTATTATTTTATTTTTTTTTTATTCCATGCTTGCACCTGTCTACACTATTTTACTTCTTGAAATTTCCCAACAAAAATTGTCTACGTACATTTATACATTTAAATTTAATACAAGAAAATAAGCCACATTTTGGGGCGCATTTAGATAACAACAGAGATGTAATGTGAAAACTAGGGTTATCGAGATTTTATATAAAAGGATATTTTGAATAAAAAAGGTACAATTAATATTTGATAATTTATTATTGGAAGAAAAATTTTTTGGCAATATATTTGAATAAATTTTTTGAGAAAAAAAGTTGTGATTAAATTTAGGTTTAGGATTAAATTTAGAGATTTTATATGAAAGATGGAATGTCATTTAATAATAAATACACTCTTAATCTATTTTATTGAAAGTATATAAGTATTAAACTTTTTTTTTTTTTTACCGCGATATTTTCTCCTTTACCTCATTTTACATCTACCAAATAGGATGGAGAAAATAATGGGGTGCAAAAAAACAAAACATTGCCTGTATTTGAAGATAGGGAGCAAGCCCATTTCAATATAGCCAAACAGAGTGCGGGGGGATTCACTTTCACCCCTTATTCCGGATTAGGGTTAAGCTTTCATCATTGTGCAAACTTGGACTCACTCAGCCTCTCAGTTGAGTCACACATCATCACCACCGTAAAAGCTCAACTTTTTTGCACCCTTTTAAGGTTCAAACTCGAAAGTCGTGATTTTGTTGGTTCCAAATGCATGTCATGTTTTGCAAGGAGCAAGCAATGAGTGGCCAAAGCCAGAGTGGTCCAAACAATGGCACGGAACGATCAAGGATGCATTGGACTCCATTAATGGAACGCTATTTCATTGATCTTATGTTGGAGCATTTGCAGAGAGGGAACAGGATTGGCCACACTTTCAACAAGCAAGCTTGGACAGACATGCTTACCTCGTTCAACGCTAACTTCGCTTCTCAGTACGACAAAGATGTCTTGAAAACCCGATACACAAATTTGTGGAAGCAGTTCAATGACGTCAAGAATCTTCTTTCTCACTTCGGTTTTTCCTGGGATGCTTCCCGGCAAATGGTTGTGGCTGATGGTGATTCTGTTTGGGACGCTTACTTGAAATCTCACCCTGATGCTAGATGCTACAGAACAAAATCAGTGTTGAACTTTGATCATTTGTGTGTGATATATGGTCACACTGTTGCTGATGGAAGATATAGTTTATCAAGTCATGACGTAAGCCTCGATGATCAAGTGCAAGGACTACATATGGGTGAGGATTGCTTTCGCTCTATGGTGGATATAATGTGCATTGCACTTGAAACTAAATTATAATAGAGATTAGTTTAGAGTGACTAGAGTCAATGTTAAAAATCTGACTATGTCAATCAATCATAAATCATCTTAGCCATAAAATTTTTCATGTTGTTATTGTATAAGTCAACAAATTTTCTGATTAGTTGACACTCTAAAAGCCCTTTAGACTGTAAGTGCATATACTGTTTTCTTTTGTTAACAAAGTTGTTTTTTCTGGGGGACAAGTGCGAGGAAATTAATTAATTGTCCAATAATAATGGGATTGGGAGCTAATGTTAATTATCTATTCTGTGGCTTGTAGGTGATGGAATGGGAAGCACGGCTGTACCAAGTAGTGAGCGTTCCAGGACTGATTGGACTGCTTCTATGGACCAATTTTTTATAGAGCTTTTGCTTGATCAGTTGGGTAAGGGCAATCAAGTGGATAATGGATTCAATAAAAATGCCTGGACAGATATCCTAGCCATCTTTAATGCAAAATTTGGATGTCAACATAGTAGAAGGGCTTTAAAGAATCGGTTCAAGAAACTGTTGAAATACTACTCTGATATAACAAATTTTATAAAACAAGGCTTTTCATGGGATGAACAACAACAAATGCTTTTGGCTGATGACGATGTCTGGAATGCTTATGTCAAGGTTTGTGATAAAGAAGACTAGGTGACTGAGGAGTATATGCATGGAAATACCAAATGCTTTTGTTTGGAGTGATTGAGGAGTATATGATATACATGATTCTTGGCACTGACTGACTTAAAATTCTTGTAGGCACATCCACATGCACGGGCATATAGATCTAAAACTTTGCCAAACTATCGTGATTTAAAATTAATATTCAGAAATGTGTCTGAAAATGAGATCAATAATCCACAACAGGAGAAAAATCATGAAGATGTCATATCAGAAACAAAGACCGGTGAGTAGTAATGTAAAGCTTTTTATCAGCATGTTCAATTTATTTTGTTATTATCTTGCTTTTTTTTTTTATAAAGAAATTTAACAATTTGGTCCATAATGGTCATGATAAACTTGTGGAAAAGCATCAAATGTAGTATGACACTTGTCTGGAACCATAACTAAGCACAAAAATATTTAACAAGTGAAATATCTTCATTTGTCCTCCTTATAAACATTCCCGAATCCTTTTCTATGACAAGATTATAAGAATTTCCTTTGGAACATGAGGGTTTTAAATTCTCAACTCCTAAGGGGAATTTCAGATCCCCTTGTTGCAATTGTCACTTTTTGACTAAACATGTGTTTATTGCATGGAAATACCAAAGGCATGTTTGGTATGTAGATATTATAATTAATTTAACTATTTAGAAACTTATATTTATGAATCTAATTATGAGATGTGCAAATATTTGAACGACCTAGAATAAATAACTAGCATGGGTAGATTTTATTTGTGATTGCCTTGTTGCACTTGTCATTTCTTGAATATGTTATAATTTCTAATTTAGGTCTTATGATCTTTGGTTCGGAGAACTGTGTAGTTACCTCAGTAATGGTGTATTTTTCTGAAGGTGAAGCAAAAGGAAGTCGCAACCCAAGTGGCACTGATCGTACTAGAACGTATTGGACACCCCCAATGGACCGATGCCTCATTGACTTGTTATTGGAGCAGGTAAAACATGGAAATAGACTTGGGCAGACATTCATTGCCCAAGCTTGGAATGAGATGATTACATCTTTCAATCAACGATTCCAATCTCAATATGACAAAGATGTTCTGAAGAATCGTTACAAACATTTGAGGAAACAGTTCAATGATGTAGACCATCTTCTTCAACAGGGTGGGTTCTCATGGGATGATACTAGAGAAATGATTCATGCAGAGGATCACATTTGGGATGCTCATACAAAGGTGATATATATTCCACTCTGATAGGTGTCTTATTATATTTCTATAATTAACATATAATTTATGCAGGCACACCCTGATGCTCGATCGCTTAGAGTTAAAACCTTGCCAGACTATTGGAAATTGTGTGTTATATTTGGAGTGGAAAGTTCTGATACAAGATACGTCCATTTAGCACATAATGCAGATCTCAGTAGTGAATTACCTATGTTGATAACAGGTTTGTTTTTACATTACTTGCAACAGTGAGGCATTATCTTGGACAACACGGGCTGGTAGATTAATGATTGTGGCATGATTTTATTTATTATCATTATTACCTTTTACATTCCCAACTACCTGTTAACTTCTGTTTCTTGAGGTTTAAAATTTATTTTCTACTACCAATAACCATTTTCTCAATTTTGACTCTAAGCAAATTCTAAGGTAAGCCTCTTATACCCAACCAAAATTTAGCACCAATACAATATCACGAAGTTTTGGGGTATTTCACAAATCACATCTAAATTTAAAGTATTTAAGCAACAAATGAGTTTCGTATAATTTTCTTTAATCTCCACTTGCAATCATGCAGTTCTTCCTTCCTTGGCCCTTCTCTTTTGTTCCTAATCAATGGGATGTTCAAAATTGTAGACCAAATTGATTAAACCAGTTAAACTTGGGCGGTGTTTTCTTTTTCCCCTGTGAAGATGGAATGAAATGGATGGGAAATGTATAATTTTTTTAACCTCGTATTACTTCTTCCCTTTAAATGCACCTAACATAAAATAGAACCCCATGTCATGTTGTATCTCATTCTAAGTGTGTTTGGATGAGTATTGACAGAATTGATTTTGGAATTATATGTTTGTGTTTGAATTTTTTTATTATGAAAGTTCAGCACAAAAAAAATTATGCTACACAAAAGCTATCCAAAGTTGTTTCAACTCAATCAATTGTGAACCCATAATAAATTTTAGATTCTTCTCCAATGTGAAACAAAACATCTAAACACAATTCTGAATTAGGGATCAATTCTCGAATGTGAAAGTTGAAACCGACACACTAACACATCTACCAAAACACACTATTACACTTTTATAGGAAGGTGATCAATGCTTGGCCTTGAATATCTCTTTTCTATCACATTGTTACCACTATTCTTGTGGAATGTCCAATAGGGTCAATTGCATTGGCATTTTTTGTGAATCATGTATTTTCCAGATAAATGTGGATGGTTTTCTAGATTCTTATGGATATTTCTAATTTGAAGGTGAACAGAAGAATGACATTTTTTCACGTGTTTACAACGCTGGTTCTACAATAGAGTGGACAGAATCAATGGAACGCTGTTTTGTTGATCTTATGATTGAGCAAGTAAATAGTGGAAATAAGATTGAAAGTTTATTCAATGAGGAAGCTTGGATACACATGGTTCAAGCATTTAGCACTAGATGGGGACTCCAATATGATAAGCAGGTTCTAATGAATAAATATTTCTGCTTGATGAAAAAGCATGATGACATCAGCAATATTCTCAGTCACAGTGAATTTGCATGGAATGAAACCCTACAAACACTAATTGCTGAGGATGATGTCTGGGATGCATACATTAAGGTTTGGTCCTCTCTTCTTTTTGTTTGATATCTTCTATCTTGCAATTATCTCTATTTTTAACTTCTGTTAGTACTCTAATACTCCTCCCCACTTCCAAGTATCCCATTTTCTTGATTAGAGGTTTCTGCTTGCATAGGGGCCTATGGTGGAATAATTTGCAACTGCTATTTCTTCGAAATCTTATGATTGCTACTTGTTGCTGAATGATATCTGCAGGATCACCCAGATGCCATCTCATATAAAAACAAGTGTTTGTATCTTTTCAATGATTTATGCAAGATTTTCAGAAACAAATTAATGGAAGTATCAGATGTAAAAGTGAGTGATCTGGAGCTTGACTTGATGGAAGTAAATGATGATTTTACCATTGAATTGGATATGGATGAAACATCTGAAACTTTGGTTAATATTTGCAATGTTGACATATCAGACCAAGATTCTGGGAGGGCAAGAGAAATAGATACAGATGGATCATTTGAGAATTTAATTGTGAGTGGGGGCAATGAAATTGACATTGTTGCAGCTGGAACATCAGGAAATTTAGATGAAACTAGTAACAATGCGATATTAAACCAAAACACAGAAAGGTCAAGGGAAATGGATGTGACATCTGGTAATCTGGATGCAACTGACGATGTGCAAATACTATCTCGAGATAAACAAAACCCCAACCAAATGACAACAAATGGAACATGTGGGAATTTGGTAATGAGTGGCAACACTAAAATGACAAATCATGTCAGAAAAAGGCCTAGTGTGGTGTCACGAGACTCCAAACCTCCCAGCAAGAAACTGCAAATGAAAGAAGCTTTATCTGAAATGGCTAGTGCTGTCAAGGCTCTGATGGATAAGGAAGAGAACAACAATACATCTTTTGACGATGCTTTAAGTGCACTTCGAGCTATACCAGACATAGATGACGAGTTAGTGATGGATGCATGTGATCTGTTGGAAGATGACAGAAAAGCAAAGATATTTTTAGCTTTGGATATCTCTTTGCGAAAGAAGTGGTTGCTTAGAAAGCTTCGTCAGTAAAAGCCACATTACTCAACTGTATATAAAGCTTACATATGGTTGTTTGCTTTTAACTTTCTTTTGAGACTTTCTTTACTTCTTATCCAGATTTTGCTTTTCATCTCTGCCAAAGTCTTAAAGCTTAAAAGCAATCTTTTGTGTATTGTAGCTGTGTACAGTGCAACAAATAGCTAAAACCATATACTAAATTACTGACACTGAGTTTTCTTCATGAAGGCTCTGTAAGTTAATATCTATTTTGTTAGTCAGTGGCAAAAGTCTTTCAAGTGTGCCATATTGATATGCTTTGGTTGTTAATGTTGTAAGTTGAAACACACCTAAGCTGCAAATTTCCTAGTTTGGTTCATCACATTTGGAACTTGGAAGCTTCTTGGCTTCAACTTCTTCAGTGGAACTCAACTGAGCCACATATTTATTTGTTGGAATGCAAACATGCATAATAGCGCTTAAGTTATTAACAGTACCTATTTTTTTTTAATCTTTGCACCGTATTTAAATTCAAGAATCAAGATTGGTTTTGAAAGTAAATGCTCGACAGCATAGGTTTAAATGAGTAGAATTCGGTAAGCATTTCTACCATTTGTCCAATTCAAGCACCGTTATTTGTCCAAATATGCAAATATTTGTTTTGCGAAAGGACCACATGGGCAATGATTCTGTTTAGGGAAATGTATTTTTTGGCTTGTAAAATGTTAAAATCATAACGTAAAAAAATGTGTTTAACCTTTCCCTTAGTCTTTTTATTTTGTGATTTAAAGCGATAACATACAAATTAAAATTTTTAATGAATATTATCATTTGTATAAAAATAATTTATATCTTCTTAATATATATTTATCTTTCTTATTGCTTTAAATTCTTCAGACTATTCATTTTCTTGATAAGTGTAAAGATATGAGTGTAGTTGAGAAAATAACAATTAATGTTTCTTTAACTTTTAAAATAACATAAATAAAAATAAAAATTCTCCTTCAAAATTATAGATAAAAACATGAAGGAGTGATATTAAACATAGCATGTCGCGTAATAATTTTTGCTACACATCTACCCTACAAGGCAAACAGAAATATGTTGGAAATGTGCATGTCTTCAGTTAGCATGCAGTCGACTTAGCCAACCACCTAGTAAATTAAAATATTTAATTCCATCTATCAGGATATTAAAAATATGTGTCAAGGCCCAAGGGCAATTACATTTTATACACGAGAGAATACTCCACATCATAAATAGGTTCTACACTTTGTAATTATCTTTACATTAAATTGCCAGGAATTATATTATTGAAAGATTTCACACCCTCAATTATCGTGCCAATTTCTTCAAATGTTGAAATGTTCGTTGCTTAATCCATTGTCGATCATGTGGAAGGTAGGCACGAATAGAATGATCATATCTGCAAGTAAAAACCAAACAGAATGGTAATCATGGAGGCAAACACATATACCAACAAACAGTTAAGTTATTATAAGATGCTATATGTTTGAAAATTTTAGTGACAATAATCATAGCAGGTAAAGATAGCATATGAAGCAGCAAAGCCATGATTTATTTATTGAGGTTCATATTAAAAGGGTTTTTCTTTTCCATTTTTTGAAGGAAGAGAGGAGATTACTAACCTTTCTTTTCCTTTAAGGGTTTAGACGGGCAGGGTAAAGTGCCATAATTGCTATCAATTTTCTCGTCAGTTATCATAGTTTTCACTTTTAGCAGAGGAAAAAGTAAAGTGAAGTCTCTATGTCAGCTAAGCCAACAGATTTATGTTCAGTACATTTTCTTAGAAAATTTTAACGTCAAAAGGATCAAAGTTTTATATTCAGTATATTTAATAAAATAAGCTTGTAATTCAGAATCAAAGCTTAGATGAAATGAACAATTAATCTAATACAAAGCAGTTAACCGCCGTCTGAGACACAAAGTATTGTTATCCTCTCACTTTTTCTTTGTTTATTTTTCCTAGGCTGAATATACTTTTTTTATAAAGTCTTCAAAATTATAAAATACGGATAAGTCATAAATATATACTTTGTACTCACAAGTTTGTGAAAGTGTCATGCATGCTTATGAATCAGGACTTAGAAAAGAAGATAGAGAAGAGACATACACTAGAGCACTCATGTCTGCAAGACCATCAATGAAGTTATAGAGATCCACAATATCATAAGAGAGATTTCTAATGGATGGATTTAACTCTTTCAATTTCCTTTCATACAATGAACATACACCTGCATAGGAAATTGAAGTTTCTGCACATTAACAAGTGATTCATGTAAAACCATTAGATTGACAAGAAGTATCAAAATTATATTACCAGTATGTTAACCATCTATTCATATTTTTTTTTTATTTGTATTTTTCTTCAGGTTTGTTACAGTGGATACCCTTCTTACACGCCCACGTACCAGTTGCTACCTCTTCACACCTACACAAGCTATACCTTGACATAGTGGTTGAATTGTTATCATGACCCATGTTACAGGTTTGAGTTGTGGAATCGACCTCTTGTTAATTCAACTACTTCAACTGTCTAAAATATCGAATAGTTTAACATGAGACCAAGATGTCACAGTCACAGGTTTGAGTTGAGGATTCAGCTCATGCTAATACCGCTACTTCAACAGTTCAACAGCTGTTTGATGGCTTATAACTGTTTATTAACTACTAATCTGAAGAATTTTGCAATCAACAGTGTGTTATCGACTGTTTTCAATGCATTTTAATTGTAAGTATTCAGATCACCAGGACTATGTTCCTTCTCCAATCTAAACTTGTAATTTTATTTTTGCAGATGTATATATTGATGTACATTACGTTATGAAACTTCAATTGGTGCTCATTTCCTGCTAAATGCGTACATAAAACCAAATTTGCAAGGGTAGTAAGCACTTTCGTTTGGACCAGCGGTCTCCAAAAAAGACAGTTTACAAATTTCAAAAGATTGAGCCTTTGAACCGGGTCACTAGTATTTTCAGTCGATAAGGTAGCTCAAAGTATTATACTCGAGTCTTATAAGCAAAACCAGAGCATAAGCAAAACATGACAGAGATGCTAGTATTAACGAATAGTAGTGACTAGTGATAATAATTAGGGTAAGGTAATATTCCAAATGTTTTTTTTTTTTAATTAGTCCCTATAAAAATTTAATAGGATTGTAGTTTCTATATTTACTAAAAGTGACATAATGTTAGAAGAAACTTCTATAAACACACTCTCTAATACAAACTTTTAAACATACATACTCATCACAATTGATTAAAATTTATTAAAAAATATAAATGTGTATCCTAAGATTTGTTCATCATCTCTCCAAACTTTTAACTTTATATTTTCAATAAATTCTAACTAAAAGTGATTATACACTGCTAACACTCCTCTAATATTAGTTCTTCACCGAGAACTAAAAATTCTTATTTCTGATTAGATTTTTTTTATAGATAAATATTAGCTGTTAATATATTAATTTTGTTTACAGAGGTTTCAATATATTAATTTTGTTGACAATTTGAAACCGCGAATTTTTTTTTTAATTTTTTGGTAGGCAAATGTATATATTTTCAAATGTTATTTGTGGTTAGATGTAAAAACTAAAAACGCAGGAAATTTTTACAGAACAAATTAACATTTGAAATAGGCGAGAATAAAAAATATACTTTATCTTAATAATAAATAAACATGCTTTAGCTCTGATTTTGAAAAAATTGGTATAAGCAGATGTAAGAGTAAAACATACCACCCATGGCCTGAGTAATTGATTCAAAATCCATAAATGTCCTACTTGCTCTGTTTGGAGAGGTCTGCATCAGAATAATTGTATGACGATTTGCCTGCATATTTTGCAAACAAAATCACATTCAGTAAATGCAAATAGTAACAGAGAGAGATATAATGATTATAATAAAATGGAAAAAGGAAATAATGAGTGAATAATTTGAAGATTTTTGGTTAGAATTTAAAAGAAGTAATGACACGGTGAAAGATCGAAAAACCTAAGTATTAAGTAAGAAAAATAATAATGATTATGTCGAAAAGCAAAGAGTTGGTTGAAGAAGAGAGAGTGACCATATATGAGTAAGTTATGGAAGCACAAGAAGATCCCAACTGAGTGTGAGGAATGCGATAATGATCAAACTTCTTCGTTCGTTGTAACTACGCAAAGTACCACCCCAATTCGCCAACACCCACTCCTCCACTGCCACGTTAACGTTTATTTCTCACTCTTCCTTTTTTTCAATATTTTTTTTAAAGACTCTGTGATTTAAGTTTTGTGCTGTGCTGACCAGTGTCTTTGGGAAGAAATAATTAATCAACATTGAAATTTATAATAATTCACTGTTTTACTTTATTTAGAAAATAAAAATATCCATATTTTATTTTATTTTTTAAAAAAAAATATTAAACATAAAATAATTTGAAGTTGTTTTACGTTTTCTAATTCATTTTAAGGCAGTTAAAAACTAAAAAAAAATAAATAAAAATATTAGAATATTAAGAATGTAAAGTAAACATTAAAAAACTTAAATAAAAGATAAAACATCAGAGCAAAACAAAATTTAAGTGCCCAGTTTTTTTTTAATTTAAATTTTTAAATTTTGTTCATTGTTTTATTCTTTAATTTATGTTTTTTATTTTTATTTAAATTCTTAATATTTTGATATTTTATATTTAATTTTTTTAGTTTTCAGCAATGTTAAAATGAGTTAAATTGTAATTTGGAATTATAGGTTACTAATTGAACTGTTGGTCACTAATATACTTTTCTATTATATTTTGAATGTATTTATTTTTAATTAAACTTAAAAGTATATTATAATCTTAATTCATTTGATTAACACTATTTTTCTTCACACTAAGCTCATTTTATTTGGTTATAGGTTAGTAATTGAACTAGAGGTCGCTAATTGAATTGTTTGATCTTATTTATAATTTATATTATTTTAAAAAATAATATAATTATAATTTTGTCAGTCCATACTTTAAAATTAAAATTATTATTATAACAACATAAATGCATATACTAAATTTAAAAACATTGTCTTAAGACAAATAAATTTATTCAACAATAATTATTAGACATCGCAAGATTTGATTCTACCTTTCTCACAACAATATAAGCAGATAGCAATACATACAAACAAAGTACACTCACCCATACTTACAAAGAATAAAAAAAGGAAAGATATTTCTAAAGCTAAAAATCATCCCCACTGTCTTATATGCCAACAGACTCAAGCCAAAAAAAAAAAAACATGCATTAATCCAAGGAGCTAACTATAAGGCATTGAAACTTGCCTTTTGGGCCAATATTGCTTCTTTCCTCTTGTTCAAATATCTCAGTTCACAAGACACGAATTACCTCTCCGTTGTCCTCTGTTTGTTTGGTTCTCTGTTTTATTTACTGTTTTACATTGCTAAACATCATGGGTTCAAATAAAATTATAATTCAGTTTAGATTTTCTTTACTTTGTAACTTCTTCTAGACGTTGGGTATATTTTGGTGGATATGAGTACTTATGTTTAAGGGATTTTACTAATTGTGCAGAATTTTGGAAAATAATAGGGGTTCGAGGGAGTTACAAAACACACACAAAACCACTCTGATTCGCCCCTTCTATTTCCTCTCGACTCTACTACATTTCCTTTTTTTAAGAGATCTTTTTCTGGTCAACTGTTATGTGATTTCAGCCTAAGGCCACGAGTGCATGTGTTTGTAGGCTTGTCGTGTTAACCTTGGAGAGCGATTAACATTTCTAAATTGAACCTAAGTTCAACCGAACTTTGCTTTTTAAGTGTTTCTATTTTTTATTATTGTTATTTATTTCCTATATATTGAAAGTGAAATTTTGTTGTAGTACTAAACAGAAATGACTTTGAATGTGCCTAAGATCATTCTTAACTTATCAAAATTAGAACCTCTTGATAGAAATAATTATTGAAGATGGTCGCAAAAATTGTTGATTTTGTTTGAAGTCTTAGAGGTTGATTATATTTTGTTTGAAAATTACTAAAGTGCTGAAATCAATGATGCCAATATACTTGCAACACTTGCACTTGCTACAATTGAGAAAGCAAGTGAAGAAGCCAAGATAAAATATGAAAAGGACAATAAGACTGTTAGGGGTCATTTATTGACTCATATGAAAGATAATATGTTCGATCTATTCATGAACCAAAAATCAGCAAAGGTGATATGAGACACATTGCAGAATCATTATGGTGTTGATGATGCTGGAAAAAAGAAATATGTGGTAGGGAATTGACTGTAATTTCAAATGTTAGATAACAAACCAATCATGGAGCAGATTCGTGAATATGAGAATTTGGTTGGGGATGTGCTAAATGAAGGAATGAAGATATGTGAAACCTTGCAAGCTAACGTGCTCTTGGAGAAATTTCCTCCATCTTGGAATGACTACCGCAACCAACTAAAATAGAAGAAGAAAGATTTCTCACTTCAAGAACTTATCAACCATATGAGACCAGAAGAAACCAACCAACTTAAAGATAAGAATGCTTCACAATCTATGAATTCATTTAATGCTAACGTTGTTGAATTTGATGATCAAAACAGGTCCAAAGACAAAAGGGAAAAATTCCAAAAACAGGGGCAGCAAAAGAAACCTTTTAGTTTCAAGAAAGGTGACAACAAAATTAAGAAACCTTTTAGCTTCAACAAAATTCAGAAAAACAATATTTCCTGTTAAGTTTGTGGGAAAGTTGGCCACAAAGCAACCTTAGACAAAGGCAACAGAGACAAAGTAAAAAAACCATTGCACAATCTACACCCCAAGCCAATTTAAAAAAAAATGAAGAAGTAATAGCTACTATGGTGGTAAAGGCAAACCTAGTTGATAACAAAGGAGGAGATAGAAAGGTCTATTAGTTAAGGGAGCTTCCTTTAAATCCAATTTTGTCGTAAATAAACTCCCTTTACTAATGACTTTCTTGGAAGGGGACCAACTTCCAACTCAACCTCCTTACCCCTTTCAAGCTTTAGGGGTAAAGCTTTGCTTTTTTTTTTCTCCTCATCTCTCTTATGTTTCATGATGAGTTGGTCCTCCGCCACTTGTGACGGTGTTAGAGGATACAACTTAATGCGCTTATCCTTATGAGTGAGGATGATGCTATTGGAATGACCATGGTGTATGGCTTTCTTCTCAAATTGCCATGGACTTCCTAGCAAGATATGGCCAACTTCCATTGGGACTATGTCACATAGGATCTCATCTTTATAAGACCCAATGGAAATTGGAACCTTGACTTGCTCATTGACCTCTATTTCCCCTTGCTCATTGAGCCATTGAAGCTTGTAAGGCTTAGGGTGGGGAAGTAGGGTCAAGGCTAGCTTTTCCACCAACCTTGAGCTACAGTAATTGCAGCATGACCCACTATCTATAATGAGAGAACATATTTTGTCATTCACCTTACAGCGAGTGTGGAATATGTTCTCCCTTTGAGATGAGGATACTTTCAAAAGTTGGCTTCCAAGAAGCCTTTTTATCATCAAGGTGTCTCCCTTACATGCATAAGCGGTTTCATCACAATCAGATTGGTATGCATGAACCCCTTCTCCTTCACTCTCACTAGAGGAGTGTGAGCTAGACTCACTACTATAAACATCTTGGACCCTCATGATGATGTTTCTCTTAGTAGGGCATTGAGAGGCAATGTGACCTCTCCCAAGACATTTAAAGCATTTGATACTACTAACTTTCTCATGAGAGTTAGTAGTAGGGGTTTTTCTCTCTACATGTGATGTTTTATGCTCTTTGAAGTGCTTGAGATGTTCCTCTTTGTGGTAACTCTTGAAAGAGTTCCCCTTAGGTTGGTCCCTCTTTACATAAGGTGGGTTATCCTTTTTAAAAGTTTTCCTTCTAAGTTGATTTTCCACCTTGATGCAAATTTGAACTAACTCATCAAGGGAATTGTATGAGAAGAGCTTCACCTTATCACGAATTTCGGGGCTCAACCCACACAAAATCCTTGCCATAGTGGCCTTGGGTTCCTCAATGATACCCCCCCCTCAAGAGAAGAAGTTCCATCTTTTGTCTATACTCTTCTATACTAAGGTTGGTTTGTCTTAGTCTTTGGAGTCTATCCAAAAGATCTCTTTCATACCAAGAGGGAATATGCCTTCTTCTTAGAGCACTTCTAAGATCATTCCAATATCTTATGGAAGGCATATTGGTGCGGATTCTCTCATTGGTTAACCCAACCCACCAATGCATGGCATGCCCTTGGAACCTTTCTTTCTTCTCTTACCTCATGGCAAGTGAAGAGTTGTTCTACCTTGATTTCCCAATTAAGGTAGGCTTCCACATCTTCCCTCCTATGAAATGTGGGGAGATCAATTTTGGGCTCCCTTGGAGGGGCCCCATTATATACATGGATGAATGGGAGTTTCTCCTAGGATGATTGTAGTCTTCTTCCTCACTTTCACTCCTATGGGTATGTCTAGATGGGAAACCTAAGACTATCCCTTTCATTTTGTAATTCTCACCATTCTCATGCTTTCTTTTTTCTTCTTCTTTCTCTTTCTTTTCTTTCTCTCCTTTCTCTTATTCTTCTCTCTTCCTTCTCTCTTTTTTCTCTCTTTTCTTCCTCTCTTTATTTTATTTTTCTTTTCTCCTTAGACTCTTTTTCTCTCCTTTTTTCTTCTCTTCTCTCTTGTTATTTTGCCATCCACTCCCTAAAGTCCATGTTTAAGTTTTCTAGAGTGTAATCTTTAGAAATATTTCTTTGGTTTACACTCTTGTTTGATGAATAACTATGAGCAATAGAGTGGATGTGTGATGTCATTGTGCTTGAATTTCTAAGAGGAAAAAAGTGGCTAAAAACTTTTCACAAACAAAAACTCCTCTCTTTTTGTGTTTTCTTGCCTAAAATGGCTTGATGAGTCTTTGGAACTCTTTAGCCTTCTAAGTGCTTTGAATAAGAAAAATAAAGCAAGAATTTTAAAGCAAAAATTCAAAAGAGAAGGGATCTAAATCGAGCTCCTAAGGTGTTAAAGGAAGTGTACCACTTCTTCCTTCTTCACCTAATTTTTGAGAAACTAAATAATTAACTAAATCTTATTACAACCAAAGGGAAGGCCTTAAGGGCACTCAAACTCCCAACTACAAAATTAATACACCCAAATTAAAGAAAAAGTAAAGTCTTCAAAAAATGATTCCCCAAATGTTCCCTCAAATCAAAGTCCTCACGGCTAGGTGTGTTTCCTTTTGAGGTGATCCCTTAGTCTCTTAGTTCAACCTTCCAAAATATGCTACCCTTGTGGTAAGTTCCTTTTTCAAGTTTTCTCCCAAAAGTGGCACTAACACACAAACCAAAGAAACCAAAAGTAGCAAGGGGAGGTGCGAATAGAAACTCAAAAAGCAATAAAAGATAACACAATCAAAAGGACACTTAACCAAATGGTAAGAGTATATAAGACAAACTAGAAAGATGATTTAAAAGACAAGCAACAACTAAAAGGTAAACAAAAGAAAGAGAGCACACAATGGAATACCTAACAATGGCGCTAGATTAAAGAGTAGAAAGACACAAATATCAATTTCTAGTGTACCAAAAGTAATAAAATTTCTTTTAAGGTTCCAAGTTCAAAGTTGAAGCACTTGCTAATTTTAGGTTAGGTACATCAAATGATTTTTTTTAACTTTCTTTTCTTTTGTTTGTTCTCTTTTTTTTTTGAATCCTTCGTAGTTTTTTTTGTATTTTATTTTAGACTTTGTTCTCTTGTTTTTTTTTTTAATATTTACTAGATGCACCTAAATTGATTGTAAATTTAGTGCTTAATAACAAAGAGTTATGTGCTTGGAACAATAAAGAAAATTAAAAGCAACAATTTAGTTACTACTAGAAATGACTTCAAAATGCAAAGTAGCTATAGATGTGTTCATGGTTTAGTAGTTTGGTGTGCCACTGGACTCAAGCTTTGTTAAGTTTTTAGTAATTTGTTGAACACAAATACCAAACTTATAGCTTAAGTGAAAGCACCCACAAACAAGAACTACCTTTACCACACAAATGAGCTACTAATTATACGTATAAGGAAAATAAAGACAAAGGGAATTGAGCAACTATTTTGGAATTTTTTTTAAGAATATGCTTGAAACTAAAAGCACATGAACCTCTAAAGAGACTTAGACATGAGGTATGACCCTCTATGTTGCTCAATTTAAGAAGTTTCAAAAGCTTTTTTGTAAAAACAAAAGAGGCTAAACTTAAAAGGAATTAATAGACAAAATGGGAAACTATAAACATGACTTATAGACAATTACACAAGAGTATAAAAGTGAAAAATAAAAGCTAAAAATAAGGCAAAAACAAGGCAAATAGGTGCAAGGAAACACAAGAATTTGGTCTAAATTTCTTGACCACAAGGTTGTGGAATTCACCACAACGACATGGATTTTTAGCAAGAAATTCTCAAAACCAAAATTCAAGTAAGAAAGCACCCAACTCAAAGCTTAAGCGTAAATTAATGAATATGGGAGATACGTAGATGCAAAGAAAAGAACAATATAAATTGCATCAAGCAAAAAATAAATGGTGCAAATAAACTATAACTCAAAACAATAAACTCAAGACATAAATGAAAATGATAAACAACAATTGAAAGCTATAAAAAATTGCGGAAATTAAAGATAAAATAAAATAGGAAAACGGAAAGAAAAAATAAATGAGGTAGGAAGAGAGTTTAGACTTCTAGAACCAATGCTCTAGATACCAAATGATGCATGTCTCCCTTTATCTTTTTCTAGAGGTTTTCTTCTTTGGTAAAATGGTTTATGGAAAGGTAAGAAGTGATGTGGTTTTAGGCGCCACTTAAGGTAAGATAAGCCTAAGAGGGAAAGTTTGCCACAAGGGATGGAACCCTTGATAAAAACCTAAGGAATTCTCAAAGAGAGAAGGGTGGACACTAAGAATTTTGGCCAACTCAAGGTTTTTCCATTCAATAAAGTGTAAAAAATACAATAGTATAAAGGAGCACCTTTTTATAGAGGGAGCTAACCTCTTGGACAAGTCATGAAGGAAATGAAGAGCTAGGATTAAAAGGAGTAATCCAAGGGAGGAGGATTGAAGCCCAAAGTCCAATCAATACCCTCCTTTAGATGAGAATTGGTGCCCAAGCTACCTCATCCAAGGGCCAAGATTACTCCTTTATTAGTTTTGGGTTTTATTTAGTAAAAGAGGGTGTAGTTATCAAACTACCCCCTTATTTCCTAAATAAAGGCCCAAAAGCTAATCTTACCCCTTCTTATTACTAAGACACCTCCTAAAAAATTAAATGGACTAATACATGTCCAAAATAAAATCCTAGGTTCCTAAAAGAAAAATTACAAGTAAATAAGTCATGACTTGCATAACTTGATGGTCATATGGAGGTGAGATCTTCCTCCTTCTACTCTAGCCATGTCTTCTTCTATTCTCCTAGCCATGACCCTAGTGATAGTTCCCTTGCTTAGGGAGAATGCATAAGATTCTCCTCAAACTTACTTCAGGAAAAACTTTATCTTTAAATGATGTCTGTATGTTCCTTTACTATGTAGAAACTTAGTTTCAGATATCTTACTTAATAGAGCTGGATTTAAATTAGTATTTGAAGTTGATAAAATCATAATACCTAAGAATAGGGACTTTGTGGGGAAGGGATATCTTGTTGATGGGTTGTTTGTACTAAATACCTTTTCTGTTACTTCCAATAATAATTATTTTGTTGGTTGTGCTTATATTGTTGAATCTGTTAATATATGACATTGTAGGTTTGGGGATGTTTTTTTTTTAAAAGGAAAATTTTATTAATCACCCTACCGTCATTTGTCATAAGATATGACAGGTAACACAAAATACATATGAGACTTAGAATGACATGATAAGATATTTTCCCACAACTTATCACAATAGTTAATCCCCCAACAGACTCCAATATAACAATATTCCACTACAATGTCTATGATCTCCTTACAGATATCAATTATCAATTCTTACAAAAATTTAGAAATATGCATTTGATAAATGTGGAAGCCAAATTTGTAAAAAAGCCTTTTAAACCTATCACAAACAAAGCTACTAAATTACTTGAATTAATTCACTCATATTTGGCTGATTTTAAAAACACTATTAATAGAGAAGGTAAAAAATACTATGTGACATTTATGGATGACTTCTCCCGATATACAAAAGTTTATCTTCTAAGTTCAAAAGATGAAGCTGAAAAGATGTTGTTGAAATATAAAATAGAAGTTGAAAATCAATTGGACAGTAAAATAAAAAGGCTTAGATCTGATAGGGGTGGTGAATATTACCTTTTATTCTCCTCAACAAAATGGCATAACCAAAAGAAAGAATCAAACAATAAAAGAAATTATACATGCCATGTTACTTAGCTTTGGAAAATCTAATCAAATGTGGGGGAAGTCATGTTATTTGCATTTTTTAGACTAAATAGAGTCCCTTATAAACAACTAGAAAAGACACCATATGAACTATGGAAAGCTTTGGACCAAACTTGGCATTCTTGAAGGTGTGGGGATGTCTAGTTAAGGTGGGCATACCAGATTTCAAAAGGACTAATATTGGAATCCAAACCTTTGATTGTGTGTTTATTAGATATGCTCAAAATAGTGTTGCATATAGATTCTTAAGTTTAAATGATAATTCTATTTGTGAATCTAGAAATGCAGAATTTTTTGAGCATGCGTTTCCATTAAAGAAACGTGTGAATGATGTGATTGGTTCCTCTCGTTCTATTCTAGTTCCTTTTTATTCACCTAGTTATTCCTCTCATTTAAGAAAATTTACTTATGAACCTAGGAGAAGCAAAAGGCAAAGAGTAGAAAATAGTTTTGGAGTTAACTTTGTCACTACATTCTTAATGGAAAACATTGATGTTGATAAGATAAATGATGCTTTTATGTCTACTTTTTTTATTGAGGAAGATCCAAAAAAACATATAATGAAGCTATAACTTGTATTTATGCTAACTTTTGGAAAGAAGTCATTAAAAGTGAACTAGATTCCATTTTGTCAAATCATACATAGGATTTGGTAGAGCTACCCAAGGGATGTAAGGAAATTAAATTTGAATGGGTCTTTAGAAAGAAATTAAGGACCAATGAAAGCATTGACAAATTTAAGCTAGACTATTGGTTGATGTTACAGACAAAAGAAAAACATTGACTTTTTTTATACATACTCTCTAGTTACCAAGATAGCCATTATACGTTGTGTAGTTGCCATTGTTGCTATTTATGATCTTGTAGTACGTCAAATGATATAAAAACAGCTTTTCTCGATGGCAACTTGAAAGAAGAAATATATGTAGAACAACTTGAGGGCTATGTTGAAGAGAAAAAAGTGTGTAAATTAAGAAAACCCTTGTCTTAAACAAGCTCCTAAACAATGATATGAAAATTTTGACCAAACCTTAGTTAGTAGTGGCTATATTGTGAATTGATCTGATACTTATGTATACTCTAAATTGATAAAAAAAGACTGTGTAATAATATGTTTATATGTTGATGACATGTTAATTTTGGGAATCAATATGATAGTGGTAAAAGAGACCAAATTGTTCCTATCTTTTCATTTTGACATGAAAGATTTAGGAAAAGTTGACATTATCCTTGGCATCAAAAGAGAAAAATTGAACATAGATTTACATTATGTCAATCACCTTATATTGAAAAGATATTGAAAAAATTCAATTGTTATGATGAATTGTCTGTGAGAACTCCCTATGATCCTAGTGTACATCTTAAAAAGAACAAAAGTCTTGGTGTTTCACAAGCTAAATATTCTAAAATCATAGGAAGTGTTATGTATCTCATGAATTGTACTAGACCTATTATAGCATATGTTGTGAGTAGGTTAAGCAGATACACACACAACCCAAGCAATGAACATTGGATTGCACTTCGTCGTTTGCTAAAGTACCTTAAGGGCACTATGGAGTGACAATTGCATTTTTCTAAGTTTACTGCCGTATTGGAAGGATTTTGTGATGCGAATTGGGTTTCTGATAATGACGAGGTTAGTTCCACTAGTGGATATGTTTTACTTTGGATGGAGGTGCAGTATCATGTTAATTTGCAAAGCAAACTTGTATAGCGCGTTCCATTATGGAATATGAGTTTATTGCTCTTAATTTAGTGGGTCAAGAAGCAGAGTGGTTAAGAAACCTGTTAGTTGATGTGCCATTGTGGGGAAACGTTCTATAATAGTTTCTTTACATTGTGATTCACAAGTAATCATTAGAGAAATATACACATTAGACATAGTTTAGTTAAGGAATTGTTAAGGAATGGTGTAATCTCATTGGAATTTGTGAGGTCTAAAAGGAACCTAGCTGACCTTCTCGCTAAAGGTTTAACAAGAAAGTTAGTTCTAGAAACATCAAGAGAAATAGGTCTTAAATCTATGTGATATTTAAGATCTTTATGAATTCATATCCATAGTCATTGGGTGGTCTTTATAAGACGAACTTGATGAACTCATTTTTTATATGTTTGGAGTTAGAGCATTCTTGAGCTCTTGATGAGTCCATAACCTTTTGTGGTGGTGCTTTTGAGATGCACTTGATGGATCACTGACATGAGTGTGAAGATGATTTGCCATCTATGAAATACTTGAGATGTCTTTCTAGGGCACTCATGAGCACCCAAGGTAACCGCATGACCATTAAAAGCGCAAAATTCTTTATCACAAAAATAACAGATTTTAAGGTAAAAACATGTGTGGTTAAGATATCAGTTAAGGTCTTTGTAGTTCAAGAGTAATTCATTACTTAGAGCAATTGTTGTCTTACTTCACTATGTATCAATTCAATCATAATGATATTGATGCTTAAGTGTTATTCCTTCTTTTGCTGAGATTTTTTACTATTTTATATTTGCTTTCCATTGGTGGGGGATCGTTGGACAATAGCAAAGTCAGTTGGTTCTTGTTTTATTTTCTGTTTTACTTGGCTAAAAATCATAGGTTCAAACAGATTTATGATTCATTTTTTATTTCTCGTATTTTGTAACTTCTTCCCAATTTGTAACCTCTTCTAAATGTTAGGTATCTTGGTAGGATATGGATACCTATTTTTTAGGGATTTTACTAACTGTGTAGAATAAAATCCTTCTATAAGATAAGGGTTCAGGGGATTACAAAAAACACACAAAATCACTTTTATTTTACCCTTGCATTTCTTCTCTACTCTACCACATTTCCTTTTTTTTAAAAGATCTTGTTCTAGGCAATTGTTCTATGATTTCCAGCCTAAGGCCACGAGTGCACATTTTCGTAGGCTCATTGTGTTAACCTTGAGGAACAATCAACATTTCTAAATTGCACTTAGGTTTAGTCGAATTTTGCTTTCAAGGCAGTGGTTCCCATGACACAACGAAATTCTAGATAAGTGTTCAGTTTTTTACTATTGTTATTTATTTCCTACATTCTTTTGGGACAATATTTCTTTTTGCCTCTTATTCAAATATCTCAGTTCACGATTTACCTCTCATTTTTTGCACATACTTCCTTTTTAAATAGTGGTTGGTTTGACACTTTAATATCTAATCCAGATTACTTTACTCTCGTATTCTGTCCTTTAGATTCAAGAGCATAAAAGTGAGTCTTACTCCACGTTCTCAAATCGTTCTTTAATGCTCTAGGTTTTTCTTTGAACACAAACATTGCCACCTTATACATTACAAATTTTGAGAACCTTTTTTCTAGTTGTTAGGAATCCACCACTCTAAATGGTTTCCTTCCCTAATCAAGATTGTCCGCTTTCAAAACAATAGGACAATGACCAGACAAGTCACAATCTAAAACAAGTTAAAAGATTTTAGGAGCCTTATTTATCCATTCAAGAAATACCATAAATTTGTCAATCCTACTGTATCCATTACCTCATCCCCGAAACAATGTAAATATTTCCCTACTAAAGGATCATCAAGAAGATGCATGTTATCAAATAAATGTCTAATATTCTTCCATTTTCAAATTCAAACTTTGGTTAATTCCATTTTCTCCTCTAGAAATCTTAGTACATTAAAGTCGTCTACATAGAACTACACTTTCTCTTACAATGAAACCCTTAAATTTTGAAGGCTTTTCCATGATTCTCTTTTTGTTGCCAACAACAAGGTAAGTAGATATTATCATTATCATGTTATGTGCCTCTAGTTTCTAGACACCTAACACCAAGGTATCTATTGCCTTTGATGACTTATTGCATATGAAAATTGTCTTCTCCCTATATGCACAAAACCCCCATAACAATTTTTTTGCTGAAATAAAGTTTCATTCAAATGATGAGTGTCCCTAAATAGCATTACATATCCTGAAAGATACTTCTTTTATTTTAATTTCTTGAATACGCATGAAATCAACATTTTCCTTTATTATGATACACTTAAACCTACACCATTTTCCCTTATCCTTAATTCCCCTTACATTATAAGATAATGCAATCATTAAACTAAATCTTCATATACACGTAAAATATGAGTGCTTAAGAGTAAACATACCCTACGTAGTAATAGCAGTGAACCTAAGTAACCTAAGTTTGATAATGTACCCAAAGGACCAGATCTAGTTCTCAAATAACTCAATTAATGGAATAAAAGAGCAGAAAAGAAAACAATTATGTATTGTATGTGTTTGATGGTTCAAACTCAGAGTAGTAGATTTTAAACAAAAAATAAGTAATAGATTTAGAATTCAATGGATTAAGACTTAGGCTTGTGATTTCCATTAAAATGTTTTTACTCCTTGTTTACTAAGCAATCTCGTTTTTTGTTATTTATTGATCACCAATAAAACATAAGTTATTGTTATGGTGCATTTGGTCATTCATATTACACTATAACTCTAATTTGTTATAGTTTAGCCATGCAAGATTTCAAATTAGGGTTGATTTCTTTTTGCCCAATTGGAGATTTGTCCAATAAATTTGGTCAATTCTATCGAAGCAATAACCCATTTGATTTACAAATCAATTATTCAAATATCAATAATCATGACTATTCAAATAATTAGGATGTACAAGTGTAATAGAGAAGCAAATTAGCAACTGAATAACATTGAATAATAATGTAAAATACAAAGAAAATCATAAAGAGTTTACATCACAACCCTAGAAAAAAAAGGATTAGCTAAACATGCGTAATGTATAACCAAACATCTTAAAGAATTACACAATACATAAAGTGGAGAAAAGATTACTATACGGAGAACTATTAATTGACTCAATCCAAAACTTCCTTGTTGTTTTTCGCCCATAGGTCACATATCTAACTCTTTATCTAAGCCAAAGTTAGTCTTTTTTGTCTCTTATCTTCTGGAATGAGCACAAATGTGTTGTTTCAGTAGCACAAATGTGCTATTGGTCAACACAGTTGTGCTCGAGGCCATTGAGATCACAGCATAGCATGACTGTGTTAAATTAAGCACAATTTTGATTCTTCAATAATTGCTCTGAAAAGATCCAATTTTGACCCTTTTTCTTTTCGTCTCTTAAGTAACTGTCTAAAGTTACAATAAACATTAAAAAATGAGTTTTTCCAATAAATATGCAATTATTTTCTTACAAACATGTATCAAACATGATAAAAAGGGTAAGAAATTGGTTTATAAAGTTACAAGAAACACTAAAAAAATGAGTTTTGCCAATAAATATGCAATTTTTTTCTTACAAATAGGTATCAAGATGATAAAAATAGGGTAAAAAATTGGTTCATCAAACCTCCCCACATTTGGACATTATTTGCCCTCAAGTAATTATTTTAGTTGAAGAAAATACTCATTTGGTAAAGAATCTCAGTAATCAAACCCTACTTAGACTTTGAGCCAAAGAAAAGGCAATTAATTGTCAAAAGGGGTGCTCATCTTACCACATTCAGGTGTTTAGGGAAAAGAGAATTCTAATACTCAAATTTCAATCCAAACAAGGTTATTTAGGACAATTGTATATTAGTTATGCCAAACTAATCCACCTCAAAACAAACAATTTTGGGGTTTTACAAGGATGTAATAGGGTCAAGTAGTTATGTTAGATGTGAAAAATAGAACGAAAGGAAAATTCTAAAGTGCTAAAAAATATAAAAAAAATTATGAGTTAAATTCCCAAGGATCCTAAGATTTCCAAGGAAAAATCTTCCTATTTTTAGAAAAAAAAATATATTATATTTATTGAAAGAAATAGTTGGTTTCCTTCTTTTTGTAAGGTTATCTTTAAATTTTCTTTCACGTTTGTCATTAATTTTTCCCTTTTAGAGGTGATGATAATGAGTTTATGGAATCGATTACGATACTAGCAATAAATTACACAAAGTATAAAAATATGAAAAGAACAAACAAAATATTTTACGTGATTAGCTGTGGTATTCAAAATAAAAAAAGGAAAGAGACAAATCAAAAAGGAAAGAAGATGTTTGAACAAAAATAATTCCCTTTCAAGTTCTTATTTTTTTTAGAGGACAAGACAATATGAATATTTTATTATGTGTTATCAACACATTAAGAAGATTATATGATGTATCTGCTATGGAAGTAGGTCAACATTTCTATTGGCAAATAGGAAGTTTCCAAGTGCATGCCCAAATACTCAATAAATATATTTATACTCAAACAATTTAGATTTTTCTATTATCCTTAATGTATCTTAAATTAAGCTAAAATTAGGATATAAAAACAAGACTTACAAAGATATTTATGTATATTTTAAAATTGTGAGTTTTGAATCTAAGTACTCAACCCAAAAACTAGTTTAAAAAGTGATTATTGTTTCTCAATTATATACTTTTTTTTGTTCCATCTTTAGCAAATGTGAGATTTTGATTTTTCTCAATACAATTTTTTATTGTTGTGTGAATAATATAGTAGGTGACTCATTTTAACAAATTAGTAGAGACTATTAAATTGTGGATTTTGATGAATGACTAATTTTTAATAGAACCTAACAAGGTTTTTAGGGTTGAATTAGAATCATAACTTATATTTTAAAGATAGTATTAGATCGTCTTATAAATGCATTAAAAAATTAATCACTTATCATATTATTTACATACTGATCGCCTTGTAAGGTTGGATGTGAACGCATGTATTAGAAAAAAACAATTCTCATATCAACTAGAAAAAGTATCAAATAAATATATAATTGGGATACAACTTTCTCCACTTAGTTAATTTTTGAAGTTATATTAGACCCAAATCCCATGTTCTAAGAAATACAAACTTAAAGAATAAACCATTATACAAATATTAGTTTGATGGATAAAAAAAGCCAAGGAAAATAAATTTGTTAATAACTTCAAAGAAATTTAAGAGAACATGTTAAGAAATGTTTGGAATGGGAGAATCGAATAATGAAAGTATAATTTATTAATAAAATATTGTTATTTCTTATTAATTTTAATTTATCATCATTTATAATAAATAAATTGCTTTATTTTTAATATTTTTCGATTTGTATGTTTTATTTATTGTTTCAAAATTGTAATACAATTGAATTAATATCTTAAACTGACATAAAATTATGAATAAAACTATAAAAGTATAAAGATGTAGGGTCAGACCCACAAAAGTAAATTAAAACTTTAGTATTGCCATAAAATCTTCTTAAAGTTCTTTAATATATGACCCACAAAATAAATTAAGAAGTCCTTTAAAATTCCATATACATTAGAAATGTTTTATATATAGTTACACAATTTTAATTTCCCCTTAAAAAAGAAGCAACATTATATATAAATATATATACTATACACAAAAAATAAACCAGTGTTATTGATTATTTCTTCACACACAAGTATCTCCCGTGGGAACGATGCCAAAATAATCTTATTCTTATGTATAGCATATCAAGTGGCATCTCTTTATGAGGTTTATAAATAATTAAATATAATGATATCCACGAATAAGAAGTGGAGATTTTGAAGAACGACAGCATGCACATTGTACAGAAATGAGAGAATTGAAGCAGTATACAACTACTATACATTATATCTGCAGAAGAAAATCAAGAATACTGCAAAACCTGTGATAGTGGGATATCATAAATCATAGTATCATAGCTGATACGTATATTATACGATGGTTGACAGGCACATTAGGAGACAGGTCAACATGTTTGAGCAACCCACACACCAGATAGAGCATCTTTTATTATAAACAAAAAGGGTTGAGCATGAGATCAAAGATTCTTTTCATTAAGAAATTTAATCTCTTCCGTACGTCAGATTTGATTCAATGTATCTTCTATAGACTATATATATGGGAATGAGAGAGTTGCAATCGAATGTGAATATTTTTAACGTTTATTATTACTATCACAAGTCACAACATAACAAAAGAATATCCTGGTTCAAATTACAAGGTAGATCTTATACCCTTTTTGTCAAAATTCTTTATCTTATAAAAACCTTGCCTTACTAATTATACAAGTGCATTATATTAGTAATCACTTAAAGCAATTTATTAATTTGACTATGTTTCCTCTCGAGCCTGAAAAAAGGCTCCAACACGTCTGTTGAGGTAACTTATTTATTTAATTGTCTTCCGGTTGCCTCAACTTGCCCATACAATCAAAACTGTTACGGGAAAAAAGTTGAAGATTCCCAATAAAGTCATGCTTTATGTTATTTAATTGCATTTTTAATTTATGTAATTTAAATACCCTTTTAACTTTTAAAGATTAAGAAAATTTAAATACCCTTTTAACTTTTAAATATTAAGAAAATTTATTCGACTTATCAATTTCTATGTATAAGTTCTTCAAATTCATCTATACTCAAAATGAATCATTACATATCGAATTAATTAAATTGTTTCAGTTTTTTCTCAAAATTTATTAACTAAAACATTTTAAATTTTACCATAATCAAATTAAATAAGAAAACTAAAAAATAAGTCTCTTTAATCTTAATATTGCATCATTTGATAAAATATTGTTTAGATCACAAGTATTTTCTACAAGAAATAATATTAAATAAATTATTTTTCTATCAAAGATTATATTTATACCTTAAATTTATTATTAAACCCCATATATTTAAATAAAATCGGAAATTTTAAATTAAAAATTTAAATTAACTGACCAATTTATGTGATTTTAAAAATATATACTTTACTACATTAAAAGGAATTATATAAAAATTTCAGATAAATTTAAATTGACCCAACATATTCTAAGTCTTCAAACAATTTTGAAGGTGGGAGTTTTTAAAAAATTAATAAAAGAAAAAAAGTTACAAAAAATAAATAGTATGAACCCCATTCATAAAAAAAACACATTTAATTAATTACTATTACACTAAATCGATTAATTATAATTACCATAAAAAAATTAATCTCTATTAAAAAATTCCAATTGTTTTACTATTTTAATTTATTTTAAACTATAATTATTTTGCAAAGTAAAAACTACATTCATACTTTTTTCATCTATACTCTTAGTTATATTTATTAATATATTAATTTTACAATTAGTTAAGTTGTGAGTATATGAATGATTAATGGTGCTTCTAATAACCCAAAATCCATTAAAAAGATATATTTTAGCTACAAATATATTGATAATTATTAAAATTGGATTGGATGGGAACAAACGACTCAATTTGCTTAGGATATCAGGTATATATATTACAGTTAGGTTAAATTCGTTTTGTTAAAAAATTGGGAACCGAAAAAAATCATAGCGATTTGTTGCTTTTGTTTTTTGCGTTTTGAAATAACGTAGTTTTGGTAGATTAAAGAAAATAATGTTGTTTTGGAGTGTGTTTGATTTGTCATTTAACTAAATGAAAGTTGAAAAGTTAGCTAAATTAGCTTCAATTCTGTTTAGATAACAAAAATTTAGAAACTTTTTTAGGACCTATTAGCTTAAAAAAAAAAAAAACTACTGCAAGTAGTTGTTTTAAAAGATCTCTTATTTTTAATGTTGATCATATTTTTATATTTAACCTTCCTTAATTAATACGTTATCCCCACTAATTTAGCTTTGTTTGATGGTTTATATGCTCTATCTCTTTCACTTCTCTCTCCTTCTTTAATGTAATTATAGTACTTTACAATATAAATATATAATTATACAAAATAGTAATTTAAATATATTATTTAAAATTTATATATTTAATTATAGAAATTATAATTAAATATTAATTATAGTAATTTATTATTTAAATATTTAATTACATAAATTTATAATTTAAATATACTATTATAGAAATTTATAATTTAAATATATAATTAATTTATATTATTAAAATATATTATAATTATTTTAAATACTCATTGTTGATCTAATGATTAACGATGTCCTTATTTGTCATTTTATAATTGTTAGCTAATTGATCTAATGATATGTCCTTATTTAAAATACTCAATGTGTTTCACTAGGATTGGTAGCAAGAGTGTATAAATCCTCTTAGGATTATTTCCTTTGTATGTATTATGCCGTTTCTTGGAGTTGGAGGAGGAATTTATTAGCAACTGTATGTGGGTGGGTTTCTCTTAGCATCATTTAGTTTTGTTGTGTATCTAACAAATTTTCCACTATCATTTCTTATAACTTATGGGAGTTTTGCTCATGACATATTAATAAAATTTGACTTCTTAAAAAAAAAAACAAATTTACAACTAACTTTTCAGCTTTCAGCTAACTTTTAGCTTTTAACTAGTTTTCAGTTAGTTTTTTCAAACACACTTTTATTGATATATAACTTGATGGAGAAAGACTTAGATCTAGAAAAGAAACACACGAACCATAATCCAAATTCAAGATTGATGGTTTGAAATAATTAAATTCTAATTTTTAAATATTAATGACTTATAAACTTATTTAAGGAATTGTGTCTTAACTTATTGTGTTACGTATGAATTTTGTTTTTGAACTTTAGTTTAATTATGATTTTGAATATATTGATACTTTATGTTTATGATAATATTATTAATTTTAAATTTTAAAGTATGAAGTTATATTAAATATATTATTTTTAATTTTTTTATAAAAATTACTTCAACCGACTCAACTAGGGATTATTTGGTCCAAGATTCAATCACTAGATTATCAAACCATTTTTTCGACCGATTCAATTTTAATAACAATGTATACTAATTAATATTTTTTTAATGGATATGCTAAACATGTAAATGTAATTTTGAAGAAAATTAATATATAATTACTAGGGTGGGCAAAAACTGGTTTTTCAAAAAAATTAGACTGAACCGAATCGAATTGTTTAAAGCAATTCAATTTTTAAACTTAAAAAGCAAACTATTTTAGAAAACTAGTTCGAAACCAAATTATTTTTATAAAATTAATTCTAAACTGGTTCGGAACTAATTTGAAACAGTTCTAGATTGAACTAGTTTTGAACTGATTTTTTTAATGCTTTTTCCACAGTATTGTGGACATGGCCATAACATTGTGTTCAACTAGAGAGAATGTTTTTTAGCACGTTTTTCACATATTGTGGCAAGTTACAAGTGTGAAATATGAAGAAAATGTTTTTTTTTTTATAAACAAACAAACTAAATTATTTTTAAAACCAGATCGGTTCAAACCAAATTAGTTTAAAAACAATTAAGTTCAAATTGAATTAGTTTTAAAATCAGTTCAATTAACTTTTATTAACCGGGTTCAATTTAAAACTAGTTAGGTGGGGTTAAAACTAGTTTTTTTGAACATCCTAATAATTGCTAATATAAAAAACACTTTCTTTTAGGCTAATTAAAGGGTCTGCACTGCCTTGTACTTTGTTTTTATCTGCAAAAGATAACTTCCTATGTTTAGGCCGGCTTTGAGTTGACTAAAAGTGTAACTATGAAACATAGTTTAATCCCATTCTTAATCTCCTAGATTACGAAGCAAGAAAAAAAAAAGCTCCTCATGTAATAAACTATTATCGACTAGATTAATTATTAGTTCTGGTTTTTTACTCATCAGTGAACCTCAGGTTACTGTTTCTGGCAATGACAGGATCAACACCAATTTGTCAATAGACGCTAAATGCATGAGTTTTGAACTGTAAGAATATTCAAAATTCGAGGTGCATAATGACGTTTATCAACTAGTATCGGATTAGTATAAAACATGAGCATCGCAGGTTTGTTTCATCTGGTTGCAATTTGCTAGCGTGCCAATAATTCTTGGGCATGGTCGTTTTCACTGTATCTGTTATCAAATCTTCACAATGAAAAACAAAATAGAAAATCTTGACCATCACTGTAGTTGACAAGGCCATAACAGAACTAACAGTATAATATAACATGTGGGTATTTGTAAATTGTAATTAACAACTTCGCTAGTTGGCTACCTTTGGATGCAAAGACAAAGACGAGCGTTATATACGACAATGTCTTAAATGAACAACAAGAAAGATATATAATGTTATGTTATGATTTACGAGCTAAAATGACTAAAAATTAAATAGATAGACTTACCTAAAATGAGAATATCACTTTTGTCATAATTTTCTTTTATATTTACAAGAGACTAATAAGTATACCAGATTCCTGTAAAAAAATTCACACTACTGTTAATAACAATTCAAAATCGTGGCATCCAATAATCACAATTTTATTAAAAATTAAGAGTGTTAGGATAAATTATGGTTAAATGTAAGTAAAATTTTTTTACACGGTTAGATATATAAATTATTCTCTATTTATAATATGACATTATTTAGATGCATACCTCAAATATTTACTTAAAAAATAGAGTTTAATTAGTGTATATATATATATATATATATATATATATATATATATATATATATATATATATATATATATATATATATATATATATATATATATATATATATATATATATATTTATTGAGAGTGTAAAAAAGTATTACACTTATATTTAATCATCATAGATACTTATTTATATGATTTTTAGAACATTAATCGATAAAGTCAACAAAATTATTATAAATAAAAAGTTATGATTGAATGTTCTTCTTACATTTACCGACATATTAATTAAACTCTAAAAAATAATTCTATCCAAGATATTTATATAAATAGGTTGATTCACACACTCCTCACTAATAATTAGATTATTTGAGATGAAAAGATAATCTAACTTTATTTTTTAATTATTTATAAGTAATAGATTAAAAAGTTTTAAAATAAAACAAAAAATGGAGTTGAAATTTCACAACAAATTATTTCATTTGAATTTAATAAAACAAGAAAAAGAAATAATTAAATATTATAATTTTGAGACTTAATTACACATGTGGACTTTGTTGACTATAAAAGCCTAATATAATTACTTTGTTAACTAAACACATTATAAGCCTAATATAATTACTTTGTTACATTACAATAGATTAAGTTTTGTAATCTACGGTGGTGGACGACCTTCTACAAAAATAAAAACAAAAAAATGGCGCTAATACCAACAATTCTTATAGTGACATTTGGTTATCCTGTTGGCGAATTCAAAAAATCTAGTCTTCCTATTTTTAATTCAGAAATTATGTCTCTCAAGTTTGAAAATTTCTTAAAATTTGTTTAAACCGTTAAATTAAAAGTGACATTAAACAAAAATTTACTTCCACGTAATTATCAATATTTTCAGTTTTAAAAAAATTTATGCTACCGAGAATTTTTTCTTTTTTCTTTAAGTGCTACCGTGAAACTAATGTTTATTACAATTAACATTTGTCTTTAAAAGAACAAATATAAAATAATAATAATAATTTTATAATACCTCAGATTAAATTAAAATATTTATTAAAAATATTAAATTAAAACATCATGTTATAGTGAAAGTACACATTAAAGTTTAAATAAAATATATTATAATAATTAATTTTAATATTTAATAATTAATAAAGTATAATAATATTCACGGAGAATAATAAATTTACATTTAAAATAAAAATAAGAAACTAACATATGAAAATTTATAAATTAATAAGCATGAGTAAATTATATATTTTATAGAAAAATAATAAAAAATAATATTTTAATTGGAGACCAGTTCAACCAATTTTCAAGAATGGTTTTAATTTGTTCATGATCATTTTGACTTGAATAATTTTCATTGGTTATAAAATTCTCTCATTTTGTATGGTAACCTAGTCGAATTAGTGAACTATGTCCAATTTTCAGAAAAATGAGTGAACCTAACTCACTTTATTATCCCATGAATGATACAAAGTATCTTAACTTAATCCAACTTATTTTTTAGTGTGTGAAATAATATAAATTTCAAATATATATATATATATATATCACAATATCAGATGAACAAAACAAAAACAAAATACAACACAAAAACTAAACTAAGACTAGAAACTCAAAGTGTGTTCTTCGATAATAAATGATGGAATCATGGTTCTATGGGCTATGATACACCTTATACTCAAGACAAACTCAGAACTCAATAATGGAAAGGCTGATTGACCCAAGTGAGTTTATTTTTTAAAAAAATTACCGGTATGGGTCTGTTTTGAAAAATATTACCAGCGTGGGTTTGTTTTGTTGGTTGACTCGGTCAAATCGCAACTCTGAATTGCGGTTTCATTGCCACGTCAGCAACGTCATTACGTGGAAGCCAGCGTGGAAAAACGACCACGAAACCGCAAGTCGGAATTGCGGTTTGACTGGTCTTTGACCAGCACCGCCTTATTATCCAATGGGTAAAAAAAAAACAGAAAACGATGCATGTAAAACCGCAAGTCAGACTTGCGGTTTTACAGGGGTTTAACCGGCCCCCCCTTTACCCAACGGTTGCAAAAACGACCTGTGTTTCTACTCACATAAAACCGCAGATGCGACTTGCGGTTTGAATTAAATAATATTTTTCCATGTAAAACCGCAAGTCAGACTTGCGGTTTTACTGGGGTTTAACCGGCCCCCCCTTTACCCAACGGTTGCAAAAACGATCCGTGTTTCTACTCACATAAAACCGCAGATGCGACTTGCGGTTTGAATTAAATAATATTTTTTCAGTAAACCGCAAGTGCGAACTGCGGTTTGTATTAAATAATAATTTTAATAAACCGCAGATCAGACTTGCGGTTTACGTGCAGTTGCTATTTAATCCCCCGTCGCCCCACAGAACCGCACAGCCGTTCGACCCAGAGAACCGCCGACGTAGTTGCACCCGACGTAAAACAAAGCTTTACGTTACAGTCCAATTGTTCAGGTAAAAAACGTAATTTGTAAATTTTGTGTGTTTTTAAATATTTTTAAAAACAAATTGCTTTTTTAACTCTACTTTTTATGTTTAAATTTACTTTATTATTTATTTGTAGGTACATTTATGAATATTATGTCTGCTCCAATTGTCACCTTCATTTATAGTAATGGAAGAATGTACGAAGGAGACGAAGGTGTTATTTTTGAAGGGAGTAGAAGAGCAATTAGAATTACGCGTCATATCAGTTTTACTTCATTGAAGAACAAAATTCAGGAAAAGTTAAAAATGTCATCAAATGAATTTATATCATCTCTAACTTGTAGATTTTTATTTTCTGGAAAATATGTGCCACTACAAATTGTTGATGATGAAGATATTGAAATTATGTTTAATGCATTTGAACAACAAAATAATGTTCATATAATAGAATTGTATGTTCATAAATCATCAGCTGGTAGTAGTTTAGGCACTACAGTAGACACTGGTATAATGAGTTCTGACATAGTTGAAGTAGATGATGATGATATTGTTGGTGAATCATGTGGTGAGGAAACATCTGATGAAGAAAATGACGTTTCAATTGATGGTAATTCATCTGATACTGATGCCAATGAAACTCGTAATATGGAGTTATTGTCGGTAACAAATGTGGAACAAGGTATGTTTAACAAAAATAATTATTTTCTTTACGGTTTACTAGTTTAATTTGTTGAATAACAGACACATGAATAACAATACTGTTACAGTTGCAGGGCAACGTCCACCTTGGACTGATGCAGCTCATTATACACACATTAATTGGTTGTATCCTGATGAAGAAGATATTTTAGGCGAAGACTTGCATGACTCATGGAATGTTGGAGATGCATTGTACAAAGGTCTACAGTTTGACATAAAAGAAGATCTAAAAAATGCGCTGATACAATATTCAATGCGAACACATCAAACGTATCATGTTGTGGAGTCAAAAAGTTCGAAATACATTATCAAATGTCCCAACCATAAAGATGGGTGTCCATTTTATATGAGGGCAATTTTGTCTCAGAAAACAGTCAATTGGACAGTTACTCAATGGGTTGGAGATCATCAATGTCTCAATCCGGCTGTCACACAAGACCACAAAAAATTAAACTCAACTTTCATTAGTAACTTGATATCAGGTTTGGTTACTTGTCCATATCTAACGTAATATTTAAATTAAATTATTATCATTTGTTGTTAACTTTTTAATTTTTTTAGGAATGGTTGGTTCAGATCCATCTTTAAGAATTAATTTGATTCAGGAGAGAATTTGTAGTCAATATGGATACAAAATATCATACAGGAAAGCATGGAAAGCAAAACAAAAAGCAATTGTGCGTGTTTATGGGGACTGGGATGAATCATTCGCGACTCTTCCAACATTTTTGAAATTCATTGAAAGTAAATCGCCAGGTTTTTTCTATCAAATATGTCATGATGATCTTGTTGTTGGCAATCGAGGTTACCGTCAATACCAACAGTTTGAAAGAGTGTTTTGGACATTTAAGCAGTGTGCTGATGCCTTTAACTACTGTAAGCCGTTGATACAGGTTGATGGAACACATTTATATGGAAAGTATCGTGGAACGTTGTTAATCGCAACCACACAAGATGGAAATAGCAATGTATTACCTTTAGCTTTTGCTGTGGTTGAAAGTGAAAACTCGTCCTCGTGGTCTTGGTTCCTATCTCACATACGACTGCATGTGACACAAAAACAAGGAATCTGTCTAATTTCTGATCGCGGCATGCTGGGATTAAGTCTGCTGTGCAAAATGAGGCATTAGGATGACAACCACCATATGCTTATCATAAGTATTGCATACGCCATATTGCAAGTAATTTCAACACCCGATTTCAAAATATGGCACAGAAAAAAATGTTGATAAAATTAGGTATGACTTCTTTTTATCCACACGACATTTTTTTTCAACTGTATTTTTTATTATTATAAATGAGCCATTGTATTGTGTTGTTTTGCAGCTTACACTCCATGCAAGCATATATTTGACAGAAACTTTGAAAAATTTTGTCAGCAAAGCACTGAAGTAGCTAGTTGGATAAATGACATATCGAAGCAAAAATGGAGTATGGCATACGATACAAAAGGTTACAGGTATGGACACATGACAACTAATTTGTCTGAGTGCGTTAACAAAGTGTTCAAGGATTGTAGGAATATTCCCATCAGTGCTTTGGTAAGGTCAACATATAGTAAATATGTTGCATATTTTGTCGAAAGAGGATCCCATGGTAGGTCCCAATTGGAAGCTAGAAAGGTTTATTGTGATAAATTGATGCAAGCATTGCGTAAAAACCAACAAGACGCTTGTTCCCATATAGTCCGTCAGTACAATATCAAAACGACTAGATTCGAAGTCGAAGACGCCTTTAATCCACTGACTCAACGTGGAGGACAAAAATGGGTAGTTAACTTGAACGACAAATACTGCCAATGTGGGCGATTCCAAGCTTTCCATTACCCTTGTTCACATGTAATTGCTGTGTGTGGTGCAATTAGTTTAGACTATTATCAATTTGTTGATGAAGTATACACGAATGACTTCATCATGTGTGCATACTCTGGTCAATGGTTTCCTCTTGGGAATGACGACTTGATCCCTCATAATGAAGAAAGTTGGACTCTTATCCCAAACCATTCTGCTGTTCGAGGAAAAGGACGTCCAAAGTCAACGAGGATAAGAAATGAAATGGATTTTACTGAGTCACAAACACAGAAAAAAAATAAATGTCGCCGATGTGGACAAGAGGGTCATAATCGAAGAAGTTGCCCTTTGCATGCTGATGTAGGATGCTCTCAACCAACCGATGGTGATATGTAATTACCTTAAATGTTATTCTGTTTTTCAACGTTGTTATATGTTATAATTTATTATTATCTATTTTGAACTTTTGCAACGTTGTCATATTTTATAATTTGTTACCATTTTTTTCGTAAACATTACAATAATAACTTTAAAAAAGAATATAAAAAACTGAAGTGTAAATAAAAAAATATTTCATTGAGCATCATCATCATCGTCTACATTTTGGCATGAGTTTGGATCAAATTGTCCACCTAATCCTAGACTAGCGGCAGCATAGGGAGAATCCCAAGGTATATCGAATTGCGGTTCGGCGATAGCTGCTGTCGTTGCGGGTTGTTGCTGTGCTGGCATCTCTGGTGTGCGAAGTGATCCAAATATTTGTTGAAAAATATGGCCTTGGGGCATGCCACCACCGTACGGTATACGACCTTGGTAATATGATCCTACGTCTGTCTGAGACGGATAATAATAAGTAGTAGGCATATTTCCAGTTAGTTGTGTCGGTGTATAATATATGCCTTCTTGACGTTCAGGCAAATTAGGAACAGGGTAAACTTCTGCCTGAACGACGTCCCTCCGTCTAGTTAGACCACGACTTTCACGATATGACTGTTTAACGTGAAAATCTGGAACATCGACCTCAGGCATACTTTCGGGTGCTGGCACTGCCGCTCGTGTGATTCGATCTTCATCTTCCAACAAGACCATTATTTTATCAACATATGGGACTAAATCATCTACTGACCACTTGTTTCTTCCCTCTGGCGACACCATATACGATAATGTCTCTCCAACTTCACCCTACAATAAAAATAGAATGTAAAACATTAAAACCATAAAAATTTTATTGCAAAAATTAAAAAACAAATTCGATAACTATGACAAATTTTACCAACAACGATGCTCTTGCATTTCTTGGGTCGATAAACATTTTGGTTTTGGCACGATACCAAACCATGTACTCAGAGTTGAATGTCATCTCTCCAACCTGAGTTCCAGTTTCTTCGACCCTAAATTGGTCTATGTTGTTCCATATTGCAATGGCTGGTTGCAACAACATAAGCCAATTTTCAGAACCTTTTCCTCGCATAGTCAACCCATGTAATTTTTTGGGCTGCAAAGGAGGACGGGGTATGGGTTGGCGCATGCCAAACTGTCGCATTACTCTATCTGGTTGATGTCATTCACAAATATTAAAACAAAGCAATGACACAACACATTTCCACGCGTTAACCCCTTCTAAGCATATCGGGGGTAACTGTGCCAGAACTTCGTTTGGATATGGCATCCAAATGACCTATATAAAATAACAAGTAGTTAGTACGTACACAAAATTAACAAACAATAACATACATTTTCTTACATCATTTTGCTTCATTGTATCCAGTAAACGACGATGATGTTTTAAATCATCGGTGGCTCCAATGTGTCGGTTTCCCCGTCGTAGCCACCTACGAAAATTATATGAATAATATTAAATTTTATATAACTAACTGCCAAATAATATTTTCAAATATAACTAACATTTTACTCAATAAAAAAATTACCTTGATCCAACGGGTTTGTTTGGTTTGTATGGGGGTAATATAGTCGGTGCAACTTTTGGGAATCTTTCCCATGCCCATATCTGTATTAATAGGCATAAACCACCCATGGATTTTATTTTGTAGTTTGTTGCGACACATAGTTCTCTATACAAAAAACCAAGTACAGCAGCACCCCATGTATATGCACTGCACTCACCAAAATCTCGCAACAATAACAAATACCTTAAAGATACTTTACTACTAGATTTATCTACAAATAGGGCACCACCAATGAGGCGTAAAATATATGCCCTAGTAAACCTCTGTAAATTTTCTTCATTATTTTCAAAATTTGCGATATCACCAAAATTATGAGTTAGCCAACTAACTCGAATAGAACTACCATCAATTTCATCGTTATTTGGTGAAACGCCAAGCAGTTGTTGACATAGTTCAACCCAATTAACATTGGTTGAAACTATGACAGGAATGCCAGTTACTCGTAAACCCAACAAAATTGCAACATCTTGAAGGGTGATAGTGCATTCTCCACATCTCATGTGGAAAGTATGAGTTTCCGGCCTCCACCGCTCAACAAATGCATTAATTAAACCTGCATTAATACGAAGAAAACTCATCTGCGTGACCGTGTAAAATCCCGTTTGTCGTAAATATCGTACAATTTGAGGAGGAATTGAATCTTCTCCATTATACGTGGGAACTGCACGTCTGATTAACAGTTTTCTGTCGTCCTCTCTATTCCATATATGTTGAGAAACGTGTTGATTTTGCATGTACAACACGTCATTCTCCACAGGTCCAGAATGAACACAATCAACAGAAGGGCGAGAAGAAGATGATGCCATGACAATTGCTACAATTTAATACAAAACATTATGTTAACATAATACCCAAAATAATATATATCAAAATACAAAATTAATAGATAACAAACAAATATTATATACGAAAACTAACCTCAATATTTATAAATAATTTCCACAAAACAAAAGCTTTCTTTGATTATCAGTATGTAGTTTCCAAGTACGTGTGCGATTATCTGCGGCAGAAAGGTGTGCGGTTCTGTGGGGTTAGGGGGCCGATTTATAGGAGTCGAACTCCACATAAACCGCAACTCGCATCTGCGGTTTATGTGGAAAATATTTTTTAATTAAAACCGCAGTTCGCACTTGCGGTTTGTGTGCGTAAAAAACCGCGCATCTTCTTCAATATCCGCACCCGTTGGATAAAGGGGGGGGCCGGTTAAACTCCAGTAAAACCGCAACTCTGACTTGCGGTTTTACATGCATCGTTTTCTGTGTATAAACCCCAACTCGCATCTGCGGTTTACGTGGAAAATATTTTTTAATTAAAACCGCAGTTCGCACTTGCGGTTTGTGTGCGTAAAAAACCGCGCCTCTTCCTCAATTTCCGCACCCGTTCGTTTGCAACCGTTGGGTAAAGGGGGGGCCAGTTAAACCCCAGTAAAACCGCAAGTCTGACTTGCGGTTTTACATGCATCGTTTTCTGTTTTTTTTTACCCATTGGATAACAAGGCGGTGCTGGTCAAAGACCAGTCAAACTACAATTCCGACTTGCGGTTTCGTGGTCGTTTTTCCACGCTGGCTTCCACGTAATGACGTTGCTGATGTGGCAATGAAACCGCAATTCGGAGTTGCGGTTTGACCGAGTCAACCAACATAACAAACCCACGCTGGTAATATTTTTCAAAACAGACCCATACCGGTAATTTTTTTAAAAAATAAACCTACTTGGGTCAATCAGCCTAATGGAAAAGATGAAAAATGTACGAAATATGGAGGAAACACTTTAACATATTGAAGATGATCATAAGTAGATGTTTGCCACAAGGATATATTAGTTTTGAAATATAGTATTAAAAGACTATAGTATCCTTGATATAAATAAATTATTAGGATAAAAAAATATTAGTTTTTATGTCTAAAATATTTTGGTATAGGTTGCTAATGCACTCTAACTAAAAATAAAGTGCATATGCATAAACATTCTCTCTATATATCATATAATATAAATGTATACATTAAAAAGGTGACCCTTAACCCTAATATTGGTTGACACTTCACACAAGTGATAACAAGTTGTGTACTTTAATCTTGTGGTTTCAAGGATCTGAGTCTTGCTCATATCATTTTAGTGTGAAGGCAACCTAAGTTGGGAGGAGGAAATATCCACCTTATGTGTACTCAAAATTCCCAACAAAATGGAGGAACCAACTTATGTGATATAATGACTAATGGGTTCTTAAAAGGTCGACCTGTTTTCATAAAAATTCTCATTCTTTTAATTGGAAATTTTTAAATTTAATTTTTATTTATTTTTTCTTCTTACATGTGTTTCACTTATTACTGTAATTTATTTTAAAATTTTTATCAAGCTATTATGTTTTATTTTTTATTATATTTTCTTTATAAATTACAAATATTTTCTATTAAAAAAAATTATTTGAACCGAATAAAATTATTATAAAATTTTCTCTTTAAATTTTTAACATGCATGGAGTTAATCTTGATCTCGAATCCTAATATGTATACTTGCATATTTCTTTTTGCTCTTTTATCGTTATCTTTAGATTAAAATTCAATAATTGCTAAAAATTTCAATAATTTAAAATAAACAAATGTCACAATATAATGATATATTAAAAATATTTATCCACTATAAGTTTAACTATAAGATATTTATATGTTAAAACATTATTTATTATATACTACTATTTTATACAAATAAAAAAGAGTGAATATATAGTAATATAATACATAAAATTTAGTATAATTATATAAACTTTTTTTTTTTACTATTTAACCACTACTTTGAAAAGTATTAATATAAGATTTGAAAAAACAGTACTGCTATAATATTTTAAAATACATAAAAATGTTAGTATAGTGTTGGAGTAATTATGTAGTCTTTATAATAATTTGATAAATACTATAAATAAAAAATAATAAAATTACGTGTAATTTAATAAAAGATAAGAAAATATTACTGTAATTTGTTCACTAAAAAAGCAAAACACTAATTATATAAAATAAGGATTATATAATACATTTTAAAAGGTCAAACTTCTTTCATAGTTAAAATTTTATATCTTATAATGATATGGTGATATATTGTAAAACTAAAAAAAGGTTAAATTAAAATAAATAATAAATTAAATTAAAAATAAGAAAAAAAATGAAATATAAAAATTTGAATTTTTAATGTGAATACTCTATTAAATTATATTAATATATATATATATATATATTATAGAAATATATGTTAGAAGATTAATTTGAATTCTAAATATATTCTATAATATTAATAATTTGAATTCTAAATATATTCTATAATATTAATATTTTCATTTAAAATACTATTATAAATATAAAAATATAGATATAATAAAATTTATAATTTATTATTAATTATAAATTACTCATAAAAAGTAAATAAAACTATTACCTAAAAAAAAGACACATTTGTGTATTTATTTAAAAAAGTTATTATTAGATAGCGAATGACGTCATATACGAATAGCAGATTTATTGTTTATGTTTATTTCTCAAAGAAAGATCAGATCGAATCGGAAGGCTGGAGTCAAATCCGGGCCGTGGATATTCTTCAACGCTGCTGTGAGTTTAAGAGATAACAAAAACACATCTTTTTTTTTTTTTTTTTTATTTTCGTTATCAGAAAAACACTTATACACCCTGTACACTGTAAGAACGAACGCGTATAAGTACATAGGTGTAAATTGATTGAATTTACCAAAATTAATAATTAAAAAATAACGAAAATGAAAAATTATGATTAAATTTGTATAAAAACACTTTTATTATTTCTCAACTATTTATTAATTTATTTTTCAATTTGCATAAAATAGGGTGAAAGTGAAAGGGAAACAAGAAGAAAGGGATAAGAACAAAGAAAATCAGAGAGAATGAAAATGGTGTTAGTCTACCATCAGTCACCGTGAATTCTTCACAGCCTCAAATCCAACCCACACACTCTTCCCAATCCCTATTCTCTCCTCACTCTTCTTTACTTCCCACTCAGGTAATCTATCTTCTTTTTTAGAGGGTCAATTTCTTTTATTGATCCCATTTTCATTCTCCATTCATTCTGCTGCTAAATTCGTTCCCTTTGCTCCAATCTGTTGAATAATCTTTTCCAACCACAACTCTTATCTATACTCGCATTTTCTTGTTTTCAATGACAATTATTAAAACTCCTGGATTTGATCAGAAATTCATTTTCCGAATCAACACATAATCATGCTTGTTTTTCTTTAAAGTTGTTGATCCGTGTTTGAATCCATGTATTTTTTGTTTTTAATTTTCGTTTATGTGTTGTTTACATTTTACGTTGTTCAGTTGTCGGCTCATGTAACCCTCTCTCAAAAGTCAAAATTGGGTCTTCTGTTTGTCGTTCAATTTCTCAAAAGTCATGCTTCTCTTAATTGAACTTTCATGACATTTTTCAAATTTAATATTTTTTTTATTGCAAATAATTAGCTCTTGCATATATGTTGCCTGTCTTTCTTTTACTCCTGATTGAATGCTACTTTTCTTGAAGCTTGTAAGTGAAGAAAGGCAAAAGTATAAATTTAGATGGCTCTTTGGTGGCTGGAGTCTTCTATCTAGTTTCAGACTTGAAAAGCATTTCCCCTTTGATATATTTGTTTCTAACTATGATTGGAATGCAGCATTACCAAAGTTCTTCCTTGCATTTCGCTCCATTCCAGTGTCTTTACTATCTTGAAAATTTTTTCTTACTTTTCATAAATATGTTGCTTTAATTATATATTAAAAATTAGACCAGACCAGCAAGAAGCTTTCCAAATTTCAACAGTTAGACTGAACAAGCCAGGTCTCTGGTTTGATTATCCCTTACTATATTATCTAATTCTTTATACTGAGGTGGTTAAAAGCAAAAAGCACCCAGGTGTTATTTTTATGGCCAAGGCAAGAAATGTCAAATATAGAGTCTTATGCTGCATACTGCCAGGAGTCCCAAACAGGGATGGCAATAGGGAGGGGCAGGGGCGGGTTTGCCGTTCCCATCCTCTACCCCGGAAAGTGCTGGACGGGTTCGGGTATAAACTAAGTGGGTATGAAATATTCATCCCCATCGGATATTTTTGGGTTTAGATATACCCGCAGATAGCCTGTTATATTATTTTTAACAATTTAAATTTACTTATTTTTATTTATTATTAAATAATTTATATATTAAGTTATTAATTATATTTTAATTTAAAAAGTATATCACTACTCATAGCACATCTTTCACAATACTGTGACTTCGACCACAGTGATGTGCTTCTTGTGCAATTATGTTTTAATGGTCCACAGAGGCGTGGTTTTGTACACAGATGTGTGAAAATATATGTGTAGAATTTTGTTTAACATGGGCGGGAGTGGGGACCAATAAACCTGCTTCAAGTCCCGCGCCCAATTTTGTTAGGCAGGTGACCCCGGTCAATGCAGGTTTTTCTTGTCAAAGTTGGGGCCGGTACCGGGACCGGGATGGATCGGTACCTGCGAGGGCAGGTGTGATTGCACTTCCAAAGTCCAGCAATTGGTTATTCTTTTAACATATTGATACTTGACTATTTTACCCCATTGGACATCACAAATGGTGAATTAAGTTGCTGATTCTTCAGAGATTATTTAATGTTATCCAGAGACACTTTCCAAGTGGTGCTGACCACTTCTAGTGCCTCAGTCTGTCTTTTAGTGCCTTTGACTACATTGTATTGGAAGCCAAACTTCTCACCTGTTTGGGTTTGGTTAGAAACATTGGATACAAGTGCACTAATATCCTTTCCAACTCAATGGTTTTCCATTTTTTGTGATTTAAATGCAATTACTACTATTTTCTTTTATTTGCTCCGTATATTACATGCTATATTCCTTTGTATGATATCTGTGCATTATGTTTGCATTTTTATTCTTAAAAACAGGTAGATTTGTTTGCTTGCTAACCTTGCTTATTGTATTACTATTCTTTATTTATGTAGCATTTGCAGTTACAGGAATAATATTGTTGACATTCTTAATTTTTCCATCACTTTTGGTTTATGCCTTCTTTCATTTCCCTGCTTTAAGAAATTAAAGTTATTGTGTGTTTGTTTTAATTCAGATAAGAATGGGAATATATCTCAGCACTCCCAAAACTGATAAGTTTTCTGAAGATGGTGAAAATGACCATCTTAGATATGGTTTATCGTCCATGCAAGGGTGGCGTGCAACAATGGAAGATGCTGTGAGTAATCATTGTGAAATTGCTAGTTTTATTAATGAAATGCCTTTTGCATATAAATCCTGAATTTTAAAGTGAATTACCACAGACCACCAACTTGCCAAATGGCAATGTCTAGTAAGAAGTATCCCAAGGTGACCAGTGTATTATCCTAGAAACAAATACATATTTGTTAGCAATTCTACCAAGGATTGTTTTCACTAGTGTCTGGCTATAATAGTATATTTGTATAATAGTCTGTTGATCTCATGTACTGCACAGTTGAGCCTGCCTTATCATTTTCATTGAGGATTGTGATGTTGTTGGGAACTAGAAGATATGATTTTATCTTTTGTTTCAGTGTTTCAAAAGAAGCAATGATTGGTCTGGTGAAAAGCAATTCTAGGAGTAAATGTGAATACATTGATCTTGATTTAAAATTTAATTTTTTATACTATAATTCATTTTATTGATTTTTCCTATCTTAGATTGCTCTTAGTTGGCCTCTTAATATGCTGTTGATTTTTTGTTATCTTTTCTTTGGTTAGCATGCTGCATATACTGATCTGGATGACTCAACTTCATTTTTTGGTGTCTATGATGGTCATGGAGGTAAGGTTTGAAAAGTTTGGCTACTTGTATTGATGGCATAGTTGTGTTTTTATTTTACTACCTATTACTAATTACAAATGTTTTTTTTACCAGGTTAGGATGATTCATTTTACTTTTTTCCATTTCATCTTCCTCTTTTGGATGCATCTCATACTCCTAATCCTACCTCTTTTTACACGACATGGAAGACTAGTATTAACACAATATATTCTAGAAATTAAAGAGGATGAGGACAAAGAACAATTGAGAAACTATATATAATCAAATAGAATAGCCAAAACAACAATAGTCTCCAATATCTGAATATTCACTAAAGAGACACGTCAAACGAACCATGGTCTGACTAATATTTCTATTTTTTATTTTCAGTAATTTTTTTTAACTTATTCTGAAGAAGTCATAAAGTAAACCTTTGTATTGCTTCTAGTTGCAACTGATTTCTTCTTGAGGCATGATTTAAATCTTAAAGCAATTCATCATATACAATTAATCACATTATTAGGAGCTTTCTGGCAATGAGGTATGCTAGTTTTTTTTATAACTGTAAATGACATTGACTATAATCTGTGCATGCATGAAGACCCTAGTGCATTACCATGTTTCATTGCATCCCATGTATACAACTGTAACTTGCATTACTCGACTCTAGCTTTTCTCAGGATTAAACCCTACAGTGCTTCCATCTCTTGGTCAATTGAGTTTTTTTGCTGTGCTTGTACATTGTGTATGTTTTTTTGTGCACTACTTATTGAACTGTTGTTTCAGTGCATATCTTTTCCAACAAGTACATTCTCGTTGCCCTTTCATGATACTACCCCGAGCCACTCTTTGGTCCTAAATATGAGAACACACACTCACAAATGAAGGCATTTCTTTGGCCCTCAATATGAGAAACATATGACCATTTTCAAATGCATTGATTGTGAATATCCTTTCATATCCTTAAATCCTTAATTAATTGTTTAGAGTCTATTAATGAGATAACACCAATTTCCCATAAAATGGTTGCATTTATTGGGCTATTGACAATATAAGTCATGTTCATTGGTTGAAAAATGATCTTTTAACTTATAGGGTTCAAGTGTTCAACTACCACTTAAACCATTTAATTCCATGGGTATGTTTGGAATGAAATTTAAATTTATGACATTAATTAAAACTAATCAACTTAACCACTTTTAATGGTCTTGATGAGATAGATATTTGTTCCTTATATATAGGACAGGAGGTAGTATAATTTTCTGGTAGAAACAAAACAAACAATCAAGGTCTATTTATGCCCTCTACTACATGGGTTTTTGCTACAGAAGGCTATATACTTGACTTGAGTTACTGCTACAAATTTCAATGATCCCCAACAGAACAAGAGGAAAATACTACACAAATTATGTCTAGTTTGAAATCAGTTCTGTGTTAAGGGCTTAAGGGGACTCAGTTATTCCCAAAATTTCAGGTAAGGTGGTCGCAAAGTTTTGTGCCAAGTTTCTTCACCAACAGGTGCTCAAAAGTGAAGCATACTTGACAGGAGATATAGGAACCTCCCTCCAAAAAGCATTTTTAAGGTTAGATCTTGGTTTTGTAGTTAGTATTATCAATCTTTTTTTTTCCTTCATTAATATACAAAGAAATGTTGTGATCAGAATTTCTCTTAAAGTCACTTAGCTATGTTTTAACCTGAATAATTGGCAGAGTGAAGAAATTATATATATATTTTTAAATGACAAGTTGTTGCCCACTTTTTAGTTGCTGATTATGGTGTTGCATATTCATTAATTTACTGCCTTAAACTAAGCTTACATATTACAATGCAGACATGAAGTATAGTATTGAATATCTTCTCTATCCTGGTGTAATTGAGAAAGAATGAAAAGTAACTATTGATTACTTATACAAATCTAAAAAATGAAAAGTTACAAACTGGTATTTCAATATTTTGCAGAATGGATGAGATGATGCGTGGTCAAAGGGGATGGAGGGAATTATCAATATTGGGGGATAAGCTAAACAAGTTTACTGGGATGATAGAAGGGTTGATTTGGTCTCCACGAAGTAGTGATGGCAATTTCCAAGTTGATGATTGGGCTTTTGAGGAGGTAGGTGTGACATTTTAAGAAGGATATCTTAAATAATACTCCAGTATCACTGCTTCATTGGATATACTTGGTAAATTGGTGCATAGCATATGACTTTAAAGTAGAAATAAGCTTCTTTCTGCATCTATTATTGCAATCAGGGGCCTCATTCTGATTTTGCTGGACCAACTTCGGGAAGCACCGCTTGTGTTGCAGTTATTAGAAACAATCAACTTATTGTTGCAAATGCTGGTGATTCACGATGTGTGATATCTCGGAAGGGTCAGGTAACTTTTAGAATGGAAATTCTTGGAACATTAATTAAGCTTATTGTCCATAGATATATACAAATAAACATAAAATGCTGCTTCATATGTCAAAGAAATGCACATTGGGAAATGTATGCCTCTTTATTTGGGGGACAAAGTTGTTAGGGGGACCTTTTTGAAGGCATAGAATAGGGTTTGTTTCCTTTTGGTAGACTAAAATAGTACATACTTTCAGTTTCTATTACACAGATCTTGTAGATAATTATGTATGTTGTGTTACTATGACTGTTTTCAACAGGCGTACAATTTGTCTAGAGACCACAAACCTGATCTTGAGATTGAGAAGGAAAGAATCTTAAAAGCTGGTGGCTTTATTCACGCAGGACGAGTTAATGGAAGTTTAAATCTTGCAAGAGCTATTGGTAATGTAACTATGTCCTATGGACCAGTGCACATTTTAAACAAATAATGAAGCTTTTTTATTTCCTCTTATTTTTTCATTTATGACTTGTCTACTTGAGTGAACAGTCTGGGCTGGGCTCCTGCATCTTTAGCTCAGGAAAGTCCAAGAATCTGTGTACTTGACGAATAAAATCACATATTAACGAATTTGTGTACTTTCTACTTGTTGTATTTTGTATGTTGTATTTTGGTTCTTTACAAGAGAAAGAAATTGGTTTGTAATCATATAATCAAATATTTCAAATTTGTATATCTGTTTGTTCGTGGTGCTAGTTTCTTTGTGAAGAGACAGATTTTCAGGGTTGGGGTGGGGGGAAATTGGAATCAAAGTGGGTTATAAACTTTGCATTGTTTAATAATATGTTTCAATTTACTGCAGGTGACATGGAATTTAAACAGAATAAATTTCTTCCTGCTGAAAAACAAATTGTAACTGCCAATCCAGACATAAACACTGTAAGTTTGTTGCTGTAATAATATTGCTTTTTTATTTTATTCAACTTTAAGTATTGATCTGTTATGTGTTATGACTGATATGTTATTGTTGATTTGATATTTTTATAGGTTGAGCTTTGTGAAGATGATGAATTTGTGGTGTTAGCTTGTGATGGAATATGGTATTCTTCTTATGCTTCCATGTCTCCATTTGATTCTGAATGTTATGATGCATTTGGAAGACGTCATTTCCTTATTAAAATGGAATAACCAATGGATTTTCATTCTAGGCAGACGATTTTATGTGTCTTCACTCTTCAGTGGGTGGCATAAGTTTCTTGTTTCTTGTTTCATGCCAATAAACGAGTTAATTAATAATTACACCAATCTCCTTTTAAAACTACACAGTGATGCAAACACCTCTAGTTCCTGAAATCACGAGAACTGAACTATTTTTAGCTTCCATCAAACAAGTGTCTTCGTTTACTTGTTTTTAGATAAATGTAAATTAAGGTCTTAACATGTCAATGCCATGTACCAAAACATTGTCAGAGACTGACTTTTTGATAATGATAATTCATAATTTATTTCTCCTTATTATTTTCAGGGATTGCATGTCAAGTCAGCAACTGGTAGATTTTGTGCATGAACAATTGCACTCAGTGAGTTCTTAGCTTTAATCCTTTTCTTATGAGATCGTGTATTAACTCAATTAAGAAGTAGCTGTCGTACTTGTTCACATATGTAGATCGAGTATTCTTATTGATGATATTCAATGCAGTATTTAGTACTTTGACGAGTAAGATGTGTGCTATTTATGCATGTAGTAGTTAGAGAGAATGAGTAAAGGATTCCGCTGAGTAATGTATCATGTTTCTTAACGTGGACAGAGTCACACTGTTCTTTGTCACTTAATGCACTTCTCTCTACAGTAGTTTACACAATCTCTAGCTTATCATTTGGTGCACTTCTCTACAATACCCATTTTCTTTTACTCAATCTTTAGCACTGTGCCATTTCTGATAAAATCAGTAAGACCAGTGGTCTTTTTTTTATGGTCTGCATGATCATGTTTTGTGCCTGAATTTATGAAAATATTTTACTGTATATGGCTATCGGTGGTCTGGGTAATCGGGCTAATCTGTGAATTTTATCTATATGGCAGGAAACTAAACTTTCTGCAGTGTGTGAAAGAGTACTTGACCGGTGTTTGGCACCATCAACTGCCGGTGGAGAGGGATGTGACAACATGACCATGATCGTGGTGCAATTCAAAAGACCTGCTCAGTCCAGTGCACTAGCAGAAGAGCAATCCTCTTCAAACGGACAAGCTGAGCCTGAAATAAAACTAGAGAGAAGTGAAAGTTAGTATCATTCCTCAGTGATGGTCCAAATATTGTACCATATATATATATGTAGTGTGCAACAGTGATTAGAATGTGTCAGCATGGGCATTTTCCTGTCATCCCACATTATACACAACAGCTATTCCGGTTACCATAAGAGAATATAAGTTTTTCTACTGTTTCATCTCTCGTGTGTACTTTTCAATCATAAAGTCTGTTCTGCATGTTCTACAGGGCGGCTCCAAATATCAGTAATTTAAGAATTGATCTTGAAAGATATAAGTGTTGTTACTTACATCCTTCAAATACTTTTGCCATTAGACAAATTGGCCCGCTTTAGATAGCGCTATAAAATATTTAAAATAGGTGTTTAGATGGCATTTTAAGAATTAATTTGTATAATGATATAATTATCAAGATTAATTTTGTCTTTTTTTTTTAGGAATTTAATTGTCAGTATATAAACTTTCAGATTAAAATGGGTGTTTTATCGTAATTTTACTTATACTCAACAACAGCCTTATGAGGCAAGCTACTGGCTGAGTAAAAAGAGTGTTTATGCTAAAGAGAAACAACCTAAAATGGGTAAGGTCTTCTTGACATAAGGAATATTTGTAACACCGCTTTTGATACACCTCCTTTCAATATATACATTTTTGTGATTGGTTTACATTTTAAAAAATCAACCCGCCTATAGTGCGCTTGAAAAAGATTATTATAATATTTTTTAAATTATAAGTTGTTTAAGAAAATAATGTGAATGTTTGGGAATCCAACTTAACTTTAGAAAAAGTATTTCTTTAAAAAATTAAGATGATTTAAAGAAACTAGTAATTGTAGCCTATGATTATTTTAACAAAACCTAAAGATCTTCAATTTGGCACCAACGAGCACTAAAAGTAAAAAGCTCTTGCATTTTAGAAAGGGATATGCTTATGTATTACACATTTCGTCATTGGTTTACATCTTGATGCGATGTGATCACATCTCAATTTCCTTATTTCCCCCTTTTCCCAGCAACATTACACTTCCATCCCTATTCCCTTCTCCATTACCACCCTTCTATTATCAACCCCGAAGCCTCATCTATATAGTAGGGAAGTTCATGTCTGCAATCACGAAAAGAAAAACGGTATGAACTTAAGTAATCCCAAGCATATATTTTGTATAGGAAAAATGAAATATATACTTAATATGTTTCGGATATTAGTATATTAGCAAATTTTGTATTGAGTTTTTAATTTTACTTTCTATTGGATCTTGATAATTTTTTATTATAATTTTTTATTTTGTTTGGGTTCTCTGAGATGCTCTAGATACTGTTTGAAATTATTTTAAAATGTTTTAAAAAATGATTTAGATAACGGTTTAAGAATTTCTCATAAAATTACTAATCTATTAAGAACTTAAAACATATTTAAGCCGGAATATATTTATAGGCAAAGTAGAAATACTCACAGTCTAATGTACAGAATCGGTCCTCAAAGTTATTGTCAGCAATAGTAAGCAGGAATTTCCAGAATGATTCAGAAAATTTGCATGCCAATCACTAACTGAAAGATTGGTATGCAACTCCAAACTCCAAGGCCATTTCTAAGGAAAAGTGACCCTAGAAAAAACAACAATGATAAACCAAAAAAAAAAAGAAAGTCAATAAAATAAAATGAATAATTGATCCACTAACAATGTAAAAGTCTTTTATAATGTAACTATCTTAAATATCATATCTAGGATGATTTTTATTTGTTGACATCCAGGATGAATTTTTAAAAAGTGATAGTTTATACTTATTATACTTGGATAAAAGAAACCTAGTCCAAAAAAAAAAAAAATACTTGGATAAAAGAAAAATCATATATGGACTAAAAGAGATCATCACCAAGTGGATAGAAAGCAGCACTTCTCGGAGCAAATTGTTTCCTCTTATCCCTGCCAACCATGCAACAAATGAGTTATGGAATTATCAAGAATGGAACATTGCTTGATTGTTACCATAATGAACGTTTTCTATGAGGGAGAGGAACACCCCTAACAACAGATTCTATCAACAAAAGAATGTCTAGTACAAAATATAAACTTGGAGCCAACCTAAGGCAGTTTTTGTCTCTGAAGCTAAAGGAACTTAGCTCAATTTGCGACCAAAAGCCAGGGGTTTGTTTCTCTGTTGGACAATATGGAATCAATAAACCTGCCAAAGGTTTTTGTTTAAATGACTTGGGGGAAACTGCAATAAGAGAGAAGCCATGGATTAGTAATAGGAAAAGCAAAGCCACAAAAGAATTAGTAGCAAACATCTAAAAACAGGAAAATGCATGATACAGCAAGCTCAACATTAAAAAGTTCATCCAAATTAGCTCTAAGTAAGTTAGTTTAAAATTTGATGTTCTAAATGCACTAATGCAGCTCACCACTGTATAAAATTATGTATATTTATATATGTTTCTGCAAATTAACTTACAGGCACATTAGTTGAAGCTAAAGTGTATGGTAAACGGCAGCTGAAGCTCCTAAATCATGGAGAAACATATGAAATGAATTGTCTAATTGTACTCACATTTTACTTAAAATCTCTCCTGTTACTGGGGCTGATTGGGCAGCCAAAGACAAGCCTAGTAGCTGAGTTATCCTACAAATCAACTAATTCTTTTCTAGGAATTGGGGGCAATCATAGAGTAATCAAGGGGAAGATCCTTGACTCTTCATCATTAAAAGTTCTTTATGAAGTTGATGTTCATCGGGATAGGTATTACCTTCCTTCTAAGCACATATCTGAACTTTCACATATGTTTTCTTAAGCATATATGGTAAAAGTATATAAAATGCATAATAGAAGAAGTACAAGAAAGTTAAACATTTTGAATCTAAATGACAAGTTACACTATTGATTAACTTATTCACCATTACTGCCTAAGTTATTCAAGAATATATAGTACCTTTTCAACTATAGTGTACGTTCTTATATTTCCATTTTGTTATTAGGCAATTGAGCAAATGTTCCTGCATTGGGGCTACACCCCACAACCATCATCTTTTTGAAGACAGAAAAGGCTCGATCTTTGTTTCCTGACATACTATGCCCACGAATGAGAGCATTATAAGTGAAGACGTTAGGTTCAAGACCCATAAGTTGCAGTTCTTCAAACATCTTTCCAGCTTGGTCCACCATTCCAGCATTTCCAAAATGGAGAATCAATGCATTGTAAGTATAAAGATCAGGAGCAATTCCCCTATTCTTCATTTCACTTAAAAGAGAAAGGGCTTTTTCCAACCTACGTGATTTTGCAAGGCCATTGATCATAAGATTGTAAGAAACAGTATCAGGATCAAGGCCAGTTAACTTTAGTTCCTCAAAGTAGTGCACAGCATCATCAACTCTACCAGTCATGAATAAACATTCTACAAGAATGGTATAAGACTTCAAGTCTGGCCTTATCCCTTCTTTTGCCATCCTTTTGAACAAATCACATGCAATATCAATGTTGCCTGCTTTTCCAAATCCATTGATGAGAATATTATAAATAGCACAGTTGGGCTTGCATTGATAGTCTGACATCTCCTCGAAAATCTTCATTGCTTCCTCCGGTCTTCCAGCCTTTAAAAGGCCGTCTATAAGAGGGCCATATGTACAAGGAGTGGGAAAGAAATCACCACTTATGATTTCATAATATAAATCTAATGCCTTGTTTATGCTATTAGATTTTACAAGGGCAGAGATGATAATATTATGGGTTATAATATTGGGCTTGCATCCCCTACAAAGCATCTCATTGTACAGTTCAAAAAGTTCATCAATCCTCCTGGATTTGCCATGAGCGTCAAGCAACAGGTTGTAGGTGAAAATATTTGGGCAACAACCTGCATTCTTCATTTCAATAAAAAGTTTCAAAGCTGCTTCCGTGATATTTCTTCCAAGAAGCCCATCCATCAAGCAGTTATATGATTCTGGGGTAGGGTGAATTCCCAAAGTTTTAGTGAATTTGTCAAACAAATTTTGAGCATTAAGAGCTTTGTTCCGCTTGCACAGGACTCTAATAAGAGGTAATATCAAATTATCATCTTGGCAAATAGAGTTGCACACCAATCCTTCAGCAAATGAAGTGGCCTCTTCTATTTCTGCTTCAATCAAAATACATTCCATTAACTCTCCCCAGAATTGATTGCCTGTCTGTAAATCTGACTGATGTACAAATTCCATGACAATCTTGATGGCATCCTCAACCCTTCCATGCTTTACAACACCAGGAAGGAGGGTGTACAAAGTTACATGATCAGGGTAGAGAAATTTCTTCATTTGATGGTAAAACCAGAATGCATAACCAACTCTACCTTCTTTGAGCAAGCCATAGATGATAGTGTTATAAGTTAGAACATCAGGTCTACAGTTCATAATTGTCATTCTATAGAACATTTTCAAGGCCAAATCTACAGCATCATTCTTGCAAAGACAATCAAGGAGTGCATTAAAAGTTACCGTGTTTGGAGGACATCCAGACTCTTTCATACTACCAAACAAATCAAGGGCCTTCAAGAGTTTTCCCTCTTTCCCTAAACCTGTAAGTAAAATGTTGTACGTCACGACTGTAGGAGCTAGCTTCAAATCCTTCAGTCTCCCAAACATTTTCCACGCCTCATCAACTCGGTCAGCCTTGTAAAGTGTGTCAATTAAAGAATTAACTACAATGATATCTGGTTCACACCCTTCACCTAACATCTCAGTCAGAAGTTTAGTGGCTTTGTCTATTTGCCCTGCTTTGCTGTAGCACTTCATCATCATGTTATAGGTTATCGAGTCTGGTGAAAGCCCACAATTGTGAAGGTCATTGAATATATCTTTTGCCTCTCCGATCCTGCCGATTTCGGCAAGACTATATAAAGATGCATTACATGCTGCTATACTAGGCATAATGCCTCTCTTTTTCATTTTTCCAAAGGTATCAAGGGCTTTATCAGGATCACCTAACTTTCCATAATAGTCAATGAAAAGAACGTATGAATAAGCAGTAGGTTCAACACCCGAAGATTCCATATTGTTGAAAAGCTCTAATGCCTCATCTAATCTTCTGAGGTTCAAAAGTCCAGAGATCAATGTGTTGTAAGTATGAAGATTTGGAAAAATTCCATTCAGTCTCATCACAGCTAACATATCAAATGCCTGATCAACTTTCCCAGCCTTGCATAAAGCCTCTACAAGTATTGTATACGTAACCACATCAGGAGCATAACCGTCAGCTTCCATCTCACTCCAGAATCTTTTCACTGTATCCACGTCGCCGTAGTTACCAAACTTGCCCATTAAAGTTATGTAAGTCACCTGATCTGGTTTGTGACTGCTAGCTCTCATCTTTGCATATAGTTCCTTGGCCTTATCAAGTTCCCCTGCGGCACAAAGAGCATCAATTAGAACAGTATAAGTGACAACATCAGGCCCACATCCTTCATCATCCATGGTCTTTAAAATCCCATAAGCATCATCGATTCTCCCTGCCCTCCCAAGTACTCTAATACATATGGTATATGTGTAGATATTTGGTCTCAAACCCAGAGTTTTCATTTCTTCCAATAAATCCATAATGGTTCCAGTATCCCTTCTCCTCCCCAATGCTACCATTAACGCTGAGTATGTCTTCATGCTAGGTTTCATACCTTCAGAGATCATTCTTCTGTAAACCTTCAATGCCTCTTTACAAAAGCCAGGTTGGAGCAGGAAATAAATCAGTCCATTATAGGAAAATTCATTCAAGACAAAACCAGCTTGCCTCATCTTTCCAAGTGCAAATGGCGCTTGTCGAATCCCACCTTTAATCGACAGAGCCTTAAAAATAGTCAGGTATGTATTTGGGTTCCTGTTAATGACTTTCTTTTGCATCAAATCAAAGACAAAAACCATATCCTCAATCCTCCCATGAACCCTCAAGAACTCAAGCATGTAATTAAATGTTTCAGGGGTATGCACAAGATTAGGCGACTGGGAAACCATCTTAAAGTATGAAAGAGCAGAATTTGGATCCGAAATGGACTTCAGAACGCCAATGACTTCTTCTGAAGACGCTCTACATTTGCTCTTGCCATTTACATCAACCACATCATGGGCACATCTTGTCTCAAAGGCACGAAGACACAATTGTCTTTTTCCATGTTTCTTCCGAATTAACGAAGACCCATTTGGCAAAGATTTCATTTTGACAAATGGGGTTCCTCCAAAGAACCCATTATTGCTCAGAACATAAACATTGGCGTCATTTAAAACACAACATGAGGACAAACTGCTACAACACATGGTTGAGGAACAGAGCACTAACACGGCCATGAAAACACAAAAATCCAACAATAATACACGAAGGGAGAGACTGAAATTCAGAACAAGCACTCGAGAGTAGATGATGGCAAATCAAGAAGTGTATGAACCTGTCTCCGTAGTTAGGTATGCAAAGTGAGCAGAGCAGAGCAAATAGTAATCGTTAATCAAAGACATACAAACATCAAAAGCGCATAGCTTAGCTGTACGAATTCCATCAAATTTCGGTTTTGGATATTTTTGCAGTAAAATATCAGCATATGATTGTGAGGTTATGAGTGAAGATACGAATGCACTCTTATCAGTGACACTTTCGAACAATTATCAGATAAAACATCTACTATGTTTATTAGATAAATACTACTAATAAGCACATTTAAGTATTTAGAGCTGAAACTTAAAAAGTTTTTATTAAAACATATTATTAATATATTTATAATATATACATTAACTATTTTTAAGAAATATTTATTGATTCGTTAGTTAGTACTATAAAAATATTAATTAGCATAACTCTATTTAATATTCATCAATATCAATAAAAAAATTTATTTTCATAATAATTATTTTAAAGTTTAAATTATTTTCACAATAGTTACTTTATTAGTTTAAATTAATCTTGCATTATACTTTATAAATCTAAAATATAATTTATATGTTTAGTTTTATTTATTAAGAATATTAATTAGTATAACTTATATATTAAAAATATTATTTTTTATTATGTATAATTATATATTGATAACTACATATAAAAAAGAGAAGATGAATTAGTATACACTGTGAGTGTAAAAAATTCTTGCACTTACATTCAATCATCACTTCTAATTTATATCCTTCTAAAATAGTAATAACGAGTAAATTGAACAAATTTATCCCACAATTAAGAAGCTGAGATATTTACATTGACACCACTTTATACCAATTAAACTCATAAAAGAGATACTTATTTTCGTGTGGTAATTTATTGAGTTTAAAAATTATCTTTATGTTAAAATAAAAAATTGAAAGTTAAAAATATGGTATTTATGAATTTTTTGTTTATTTTAGTTTAAAAGTCTCATTTAAACTAAAAATCATTTAATAAGTATTTTATTATTTAATAAAAAATTTATAAAATATTTGTCACTAATTAATTAAAATGAGATCATTTACGCAATAAAATAAGCTCCATCAAAATTTATATAAAAATTACATCACTTGACTTTTTTCTAATATAAAATAAGAGTTTAATTAATATACATAGTCAGTGTACAAATTTTTACATTATTATTCAATCACAACTTTTTATTCCTACTAAATTTGTTAATTTTACTCATTATTATTCCTTTAAACACATAAATAAAAAGTCATGATTGAATGTAGTGCAAAAATCTTTTACACTCACAGTATATACCAATTAAACTCATAAAATAAACATTTATCTCTTTTACACATAATACATTAGTTGCCATTAGTAATATTTTATAGTTCAAATGACTGTGTAATTAATTGGTATACACAGTTGTAAAAATTCTTTACACTAATAGTGTATACTAATTAAACTTTTAGTTTAACCGTAAAAAAAAAATATAATTAAAACAAAAAAGTCAATTTTTAAAAAATTTCATAATAGGTTGGTTTATTGTCAAAATATTTTTTTTATTGTGGAAGGTCATATTTAATTAGTCGATTTCTGATATAATAAAATGAATTTTCATATTTCAATATGAGATTATTTTATTTTTATTTTTATTTATTAAATTTATAAAAATAAAGAAAAAGTCTAAATGGATCCTGAGCATGAAAATAGAAATCCATATATAATTTAAATCGTGCTAATTAGATCTATTTTTTATACGGGTAGCATGACCCAGTTTGACAGTTCTTAGTTCTTACTTTTTAGCTTGAATGGTGGAAAACATAACTTTTTGCTTATTTTAAAATAAATGTTCAACCTTTTTAGTAAAGAAAATTAGTTTAATGCATTACATTTATAAAATTAAGAATACACCTTTTATAATTTAAAAAATCATTTTAATTTTCATAATATAGTATTTTTAGCAAAAAATAATTTAAATTATGCCACAATTGTATAAAAAAAACACAATATATAAACGAAAGCAAACCTATTGACTGGCACGGTCGAGGTTAAAGACGAAGAAGGGAGTGGCTTGGTTTGTTTGCTGGGTGCACCACAATCACAACACAAGTCTCTGTTTTCTTCTATTCATCACTACAACACAAACACTGTTAGCACCTTCTCTCTCGCAATGGTGAAAGGAAGTGAAAGCGGTGCAGTTCCTGAACCGGTTATGGATGCTGTCAACACCACTCTCTCCAACCTTCATCATTTCCGAACGCACTTTAACGACTTCTTGTCTCTCTCAGACCCTCACACCCTCTCCCAAATTCCCCCCCTTCAACGCGCTCACTCCCTCTTCATCATCGCCAAAATCACCTCTACCCTCCTTGCATGTAATCTAAAAAACTATTCTTTTTTATTATTATCATCTCTGTTTCTGTTTCCACCCTTGATTTCTTCCCCCTTCTGTTTTCATTTTCTCCAGTGAACTTGAGGTGTACTAGTGGGGTCCACCCAGATGATCATCCCGTCAAATCAGAGCTTGTGAGTTTCTCTTAATTCTGTTTTCTTTTTTAAACCTTTAACAATTGCTGAAAGTGTTTGATTTTCGTGTTCCCAGGATAGGATAAACTTGTACGAGGACAAATTAGAACGTTTGCTTGATTTGAGTAAAGGTACATGTTTCTTTCTTTTTCTAACAATTTTTATCACGTGTTTAATTTTATACGTTTGTTATTCAATGCTCATAAAAAACAAAAAATCTGCATTCAAGTGATTTTCGGCTTTGTTTGTGAAGCTCCACTGCGACCTTCTACTACCTTGCATTACCAGGCGGCTACACGCTTCATAGAACACTCTCTGCCTGACCTAACTACAGGTGAGTGGTGGTGAATTATTTTATGGACAAACTTAGACTTGGATGCAGTTCTGTAGGGGTTTTTGATGTTGTTTTCATATCAAAATTATAGTTTCATCTCGCCTTTTGCATATAAGTTTTGCATCTAAGTTCTGTAGGAATTGCATCTAAGTTTTTTTCCTTATTTTATTCCTTTCAATGTCATCTATTGGGTCTCTTCCAATATGATCTCATGTATGTAAAGATAAGTGTTTATTCTGTGCAGAGCAGAGGGAAAATATGAGGAACATTAGTAGAGGGGAGAGACCAAAGATAAACCATCCAGGTCGGGCAGGTCAAAAGAGGAAGTATGAGTCTTCTGAAAAACAATCTGTTCAAGCTGCTGCCAAGGAGTTTCTGGAGAAAGCAGCTCGCGAGCTTCTTGGTGACAACAGTGGCGGTATTAAGGGACCATTACAAGTTTCGGACAAGGAGAAGGATGATGAACGGCCTGTGTCATAATTTTCCTGAATTCTGGTAGACTTTCCCTTCATGTTCTTGTTTACTTTGAATTTAATCTGCCAACTCCCATGATATATGTTTTTTGTTATAGTAACTGTGGTGTGAATGTGATCTATAGTTTAGGAGTTTTCTTTTATTGGCATTTTAGAATGAACTCCAAATGGATAATATGTTTTGGGGGATCTTTGCAAATCTCTCAATATTCATACTAGATATATGTGAGCCACCAGCTACTTGTAGCAAATTTAATGATTTGAGAAACTAGATGCCAAAAAAATGACTTCTTTTACAGTTTAGTATTATTTAATAGCTGACCTGATTTTCAACACGTACCGCTTATCAGTTTAGTGTAACTGTAAGTTGTTATCAGTAAGCCTTTTTATTTAATAAAATAATTTGTAATATCAATTTTGAAATTATTGCAGCTAAGAGAGTTGATGGATAACTTGTTAGTTGTAATACATGCAAACATGATTGAATTTTAACTGCTGACTGTATGGTATTGCACATGGTATTGCACATGAAACACGTGCAATTCTCATTTTAGATCTGCTCTACAGTTTAATCATTATTATAAATGGAATTCATTGTGTCATACCAACTCAGCTAACACTATAGGAGCTAGGACTTGTGCTCATCAACATTGGCAAAACATGTCGGTTAGATGATCACACTGTCTATTAATGTAAAGCCTACTAGTTGTCAAAGAATCATGCTATTTCCACAAACATCTGTCCTTGTTGTAAAAGATAGAGAGAAAATGAGCTTTAAAAACTGTTATGAGGTAGTGTTGTGGGAATCGCATCATTACACTTTGTAAAGTACTATTAAGTTGCTAGCTTTTCAACAGCACGCAATACACTGTTCCAGCGTGAGCAGCCACAGGCCATTACAGTGCTCATTGTTGCAGAGCACTTCATTTTCACAGCTGCTTACAGAGTGGAAATAGGGTGGATCAGGGCAGCATAGCACTGTGATGCTGAGATTCATAAAAGCCCTTCATAGATATTACTTTTCTGGGGGCATTTTAGGGATTTTGGGTTTATCTGCTCACTGTCTCCTCTCATTTCTTATATCTTCTCTCTCTGGTGATGAGACCAGCTGTCTTCTGCTCCTATGAGACCTGCACCCTCTTAAATGTCATAAATTGTGTAATTTATATAATTTTTTAGCATTTATGCAAATATAGTATCTAGGTGTGTTTAAATCCAAATTGATCCAAAATAAAAACGGCTAAAAAACGGTCGGTTCAGTTTGCAGTTTATCGTTGAAACTGATCCAAATTAACTAAATCGCAACACTTATAATTATATTGGTGTCATGCATTTTATACTGTGTATACCACTTGTGTTTTACAGAGTTATGTATATGACTTGCATATTATTTCTTTATTCTGATGGTGAAAAAAAAATCCTTTCTCCTAATTCACCCTTGTTTCTTTATTCTGATGGTGAAACTTGAAACAAAATCTTTTCTCCTAATTCACCCACATTCCTGCCTCTGCCTCACTCGTCATTGACTGGCAACTAAGTGTTTATTGTTTGCTGCCTCTCATCCCTCACTGTTCAGTACCCTCTGCACTCCTCTCTGCTCACTGTTGTCAGCAATTCCACCCTCCTCACGGTCGTTTTTTCAATTTCTCGCTGTAATGAGGATTCAAGACATTTTTTTTACATGAGTGTTCAATATCAAAAAAACTATTGCCTGACCATCATTGCTGTCTTCTAACTAGCTCACCTTTTTCAACATCATAAGTCATTTCTCCCTTAACTCTCGTTGATGTTGTAACTCTATGGGCAGAGAACCTATTACAAGTCTGAAGAGAATAAATGTAGTGTCAGTTATGGAACCTATTTTGTGGTCCATAAGTATGGTTAATCAATTGTAGGTATTCCCTTCATTACTGTTGATGGAAGCTTATTTTGGTGACATTTTTCCAAAACTTGACCATCAAAGCTTGATTTTACCATGATAATTTACCTCATAAATAGAATCATGTTTTGCTGGACTTCCAACCATGGAATTTGATCTATATCTGGTAACCTGTTTAGCAGCCTTTTTTACTTCTCTCTTGTTCCCGTTCAGTTTTTTTCGGCCATTATTCTCTTGTAATCTTGTTCTCATAAATCCCTGTTTCCTGTGTTTTGCCTCTTTAATCTGAGTTCTGTTTTTTTCTGTTCTCTTTGTTCCATTAGCTTATGTTCTCTGTTTGTCGCCTCTCTAGTGAGTCTAGTCCAAGTCTTGAGGTCTTTCTTTTGGTCAACACAAACCCATTCATTCCTTTTTTCTGTCTCTTTGGTTGGTCATGTGGCATTCTGTTACTATTCGCATGTATGTTTAAGAGCCTAAGACCAATAACTTCTAACTGTAAACAATTATGGTTTATAATCATATCAGGATTTTTTAGTGTTTTTTATTGTTTTAGCATTTATGTGTATTTAGTACGAATTATATAAACTGTTTAAAAAATTTCAAGATAGGGACTGTTTAGGTAAGCTTCTGTAGAAGCACTTGTAAAAGAAAAAGTAAAAAGAGTTTCTCCATAAGTTTTTTTAAAAGACTATTTTCAAGCTAATTTTGGCTAATATGTAGAAGTTATCTCACATAGCTTTTTTTAAAAAATGTGAGACTTTTTAAAAATTAGCTTGTAAAATGAAAAAGTTGTTTCGATTTTTTTCTTTTAGAAGTCCTTCTGGGGAAAATTACCAAACAGACCCATAGTGGTCATCATCCCACTGTACACTATACTGCTAATGTATTTTGAGGTCAGTTACTACATGTTCGGATTAGATATATGGTTGAAGAGGGAGTGTTTCTTTGGTTTTATAGACAAAAAGATTCCATCCTCTAGCTTGTTTTGAAGTAAATTGGGGAGTCAGTCACTTTTTAGTTCTCTGTTCCTCCTTGTTGGAAATGGTCTTATAGTAATTGTCTCTTAAATCAATATAAATATATGGCCTGCTGAATGCTTTTTCACTCAAACAAGCAATTCATCAAAATATTCAATCTTTAACTTGGTATAAAGGGGTTCTATCCCACTTTACTTTCTCTCATCCAGTCACATCTCCAGCTCTGTCCTCCACCATTGTTCAGACCAGCGAGATCACCATCTGAACCACCTTTATTGAGGCAAATCCCCAAATTTTTGGAGGCAGAAACCTCCACACAGTCACAAATCAATGACCCTGTCAAGTCCATGAAAGCCACATGCTATAGAGGCACTTAAGGTTTTTTCCCAACAAAGTGTAGATGAACGAAAAAATGATGAAAATAGAGTGATTTTGCGAAAAATTCCCAAAATGGTATAGTTTGCACCAAACCCGCCACATGAATTGGCGGTTTGGATTAAATTATTACAAAACCGGCAAATGAGTTGCCGATTTGGCAAAAAGACAAAAAAGAACGTGGAAACCAGCAAATGACACATCTAACTTGTCATTTCAACTGCTGGTTTCCGCGTTTTCTTTTTTGTCTTTTTGCCAAACCGGCAATTCATATGGCGGGTTTGGTGCAAACTACCCCATTCCGGGAATTTTTCACAAAACCACTATATTTTCGTCATTTTTTCTTTCATCTATACTCTGTTGTGAAAAAACCCGAGGCACTGACTTGCAGTGGCACATGACAGACATATTGACTAAATCTGTAAGGCGTCCACAAATTCAATATATTTATTCCAAGCTTTGGAGCACTCAACCTGTATGCTTTAGCTTGACTGGGTGTTGGAAAAACAGGTCTTAAAATTGGCATTTAAGCTCAACACATGGTTGTTCACATTCATATATTGGTTAGGAAATTAAATTTACTGATCTTTATTACTCTGTAGTGTAATTGTCTCTTGTGTTAATATAAACATAAGTGCTTTTTCCGGTGTTATTAGATTCAAACCAGCTATCAAATCAGTCAAAGTACCAGGGTTAATGGGTGATTGGTTGAACCACTGAGTTACTATATATGTAGAGAGGGAGAGGAGGAATTAAGTTACTCCAAGAATAATTCAATCTTCATTCTTTTTTTTTTTCAGTCTAATAATTCGGAAGAGTGACTAATCATAACAATTAGATTTCAAGTAAGTAAATTCTGAGAATCGAGAGCAACTTTGATAAAGTTACACATGGTTGTTCACATTCATATATTGGTTAGGAAATTAAATTTACTGATCTTTATTACTCTGTAGTGTAATTGTCTCTTGTGTTAATATAAACATAAGTGCTTTTTCCGGTGTTATTAGATTCAAACCAGCTATCAAATCAGTCAAAGTACCAGGGTTAATGGGTGATTGGTTGAACCACTGAGTTACTATATATGTAGAGAGGGAGAGGAGGAATTAAGTTACTCCAAGAATAATTCAATCTTCATTCTTTTTTTTTTTCAGTCTAATAATTCGGAAGAGTGACTAATCATAACAATTAGATTTCAAGTAAGTAAATTCTGAGAATCGAGAGCAACTTTGATAAAGTTACTCAAATAACTTGATCCCTTCTCATATATATAGAAATGTGGTTGTGGCGTGGTGGCTCATTTTTGTTACATTTAGTCATGTAGTGTTAGGTCCTATATCCAAACCTTTACTCCATATCTTTTCATTTTTTTTTTAAATTACACTTACCTAGGTTTCTATAGGGCCCATCTCTTAACAAATTGGTAGAATACAAACCCAACCCATTTTTTAAACCTAACTTTGTTCTTTATGTATGAAGAGATGACATGGATGAGTTGTTGCCGTTCCTTCATAGCGTTGCATGGAGCACTATTCCTCCTTGACAACAACTTTATTTTTTATTCTTCCTCTACCATCTTTCATTTCATTTTGTTCTCTCTAGCAATTTCTTCTTCTCCTGTATGTCTCTTCTTGTATTTAACTTCTGCATTGCAACAATGGGTTTTGCGAGTTTGATAACATTGACTTTTTCACTCAAGCAATTCATCAAAATTCAAAACATAGTTTTTCACTCTTATGTTGGAGGCTTGGGGCTCGTTTTGCGGAAGAGTTGGAAAAAAAAACATTTAATGTTTATTTCCTTTCCAAGTAGCTTAATTTTTAGCTAGGTTCAATGTATCTTAGGAAGTTGTGCTATTTTAATTGTTCTCTTCAAAATAGCATTACTTGTGTAATAATTCTTATTATAAATAAGTTAAATATGTTGGGTGGAAAAACTAACCCAAAAGGCATATTTAGAAAGTCTTTGTTTCTCTAAAACTCTCTTAACAGGAAGACATAATATATCGAGATTCATGAGGAAATGAAAATATTGAACATAAATTGGTTTATGGTAATGATTTTAAGGTTCAGACTAAAATGTTTGAACATAATTTGTGATTGATGCATATTTAAATGTTCATTTAATCTATTGGTCTTTAATGCAAAAACACTCTGAATCTGCTATAACGGAAGTTTTTCGCAATGCATCCAACTGCTGCTTTTCTTTGGATGATAGATAACATCTCATTAGGAAAATTAAAACTAAAGAGCAATTTACATGCTGCTTCCCATAGATTTCCTAGAAACTTTTTACATGTATTATATATTTAAGTAGTGTGAGAATATCTGTGACTGTCTTCATTGCAATAATGGGATGCATGCCTAAAGTGGATTGGCCTTTGGGGAAAAGTTTAAACAAGTTGGTTTGTGCTTCTAATATAATATGGATAAAATCAATTAAATGCACGGAACAAATATGCTTACTACTGAGTTACTTTAATCATGTTTGGTTGTTTCATGTGATGTTTGTACGATTTCCTTGTATGCTCATAAATCTGTTCAACTGAAGAGCATCTGAGTGAAAGCAAAGACTCGAGGTTCCACTCTTAGCCTGCAACATGAAAGTGTGAGATTTGATTATTAGTTCCTTTTACTGTATCTGAGATTTTGTTCTTTTGGAACTTTTTTATTTTCAGTGTGCGTGAACAGGACGGAGTTCGGAGTTGTGCAATATCGCCATAGCATTTGTTGCTTTTCCATGCTTTGGGCGAAGGCTTCTATTCTTTTTTTAAGCCAGACAAACTCTCAATACTAAATGCCATGTCAACATGTTGACATGCTTCTAATATCAAAGTTTTTCAATAGACAAATGCTTGTGACATGTTACACGGCTAACCATGTTATTGTTTAAGGTTGGATTTGCAGCTGAACAATGTATATGGTTCAATTTTGGATGATGAGGATCTTGGATTAATTATTTGAGACTTTTTCGTAGAGCAAGAATTACTAGTTTGGTGAGTTTGTACATACTTGGAGCGTCTCTGATGATTGACATGACGCTTCTAGTTAAGAAGTTTTAAGAAGTTAATTGGAAAATTTAGGCCTAATTGCAATTGTACAATTTTTTCTATCCAAACCTTAATATCAATATTCTATCCGTGTCCACTTTTTGTTTGAATATGTAAAGTGACAGCGTTTTCATTTATTTTTAAAAAAATTTGATTTGAAAAAAAATATTGAAAGCAAATTTAGAATATTCAGTATTTTATTTGGTGGGGGATAGAATAAAACCAGAAACAGCCAATTATTTTATATAAAATTACTTCTTTTTTTTAATAATAACTTCTTGCAATAATATTCATGTAGGTGAATTCAAAACATTTAATTCTTGAATCGCTCCAGAAAGGCATAAAAAATATGTCCAAAACTATAAAAAAAAAAAAAAAACTTTTAGATTTAGTAAAGTTGTTTAAGCTTTTCATGGGATCACTCTTTTAATTTATAAGTTTTAGATAGTCTAATAATTGTTGAATTTTAGACTTAGTAGGTTCTCTCTAATGAAACATTCTTTTGCCCAGGAGACCTATTGTCTTCAGAGAACATTTTTTTTTTTTTTTGCGAATAGTGCTTTGCTTCACTTTGGTTGCCCATCTTATCCGCTCTGACCTTTTAAGATTTGTAACGATCGAAACTCGTCTGGTGTGCGTTTCCTTAAAAACACATTTTTCTCTCTTCTTTTTTGTTTGTGTAGGTACTGTGGCTACACCAGGGCCCTCTTCCTCTACCAAGCAAGATCCTCTAGAATTTCCTCTAATATTTCACTTTCCATTGAGAAATTAGACAAAATCAATTATAACTTGTAGGCCTCAAAATCACTTTTTCACTTTTGTGGATGACTGGTTTGGGCTACAAAACTCATGTCGTTACTAATACTGACTCATTATTGAACTTGGTCTGTGGAAAAAGGTTCAATGTATAACTATGCAATGTTATTAAGTCTACCATTCATTCTTCTCTCAGATCTTTTGCTTGCACAACACTTGTTATTGGGTTTGGAGAAAGGCATATGCGGTTTACGCCAATGATACACAACGCTTATATAGAGTATGTAAATATTTGATATATTAGTGGCACCACAACACCTTAAAATCACTATGTCTGCATATTTTGGTGGGATCCATACAACTCTTCATGCATTCAATAACTTCCTTCCACTTACTACCCTAAGTAGGAGTTAGTGAACCGAAGGATGTTCTTATGACTTTGGCGCTTTATAGATTTGAGTATTCTGATACACAAGACTAAATCATTGTGTTCTAGTTACTCCAACGATTACATCTACAACATTTACACTCCTTAGGGTTTCCTCTAAGTCAATAGTCGAAGTCTCATTTTCTATAGGAGATACCTCTATTATGGTCTCTCATAATAATAAGTCTAGTTGTTCGCATGCAAGACCTTTTGGTTCTAAAAAACGTCATAAATGTTATCATTGTCATCGTATTGGTCACACCATGATTGTTACTGGAAATTACAAGGCAAGCAACTTTGCCCTACAAATTTCACACATACACATACCTATGATTCTTCATCAAAAGATCTAACTCGCCTTACACTAGCTTCCTATAAGGATTTTCTCCAGTGGTTTGAGAGTCACCAACCCTCAAACACTATTGCCTCATTTACACAATCTAGTAAGTTCATTTTTTGCATCTCCATATCCCCTTCCTTGGGTTCTTGACTTAAGGGTATCTAATCATGTATTTGCTTGATTACTTGTTATTTACACTTGTGGAGGGTTAGAGTTCTTTAAGTTGTCTTTTTTTATATATATAAACATATGTTTAATTGTTAGTATGTTAGTAGAAGGATTTGAATGAATGACCTCTCCCTCCCATTTCTTTCTTCGTAGACTTTGTCATTAAATCAACCTCATAATCCCCTTTATTTTAAGGTTTCTTTAGTTTAAAAGAAAGAAATATAGAAGATTAAAGGATTTTTTAATTAAAGTAGAGTATAGATATGAACCACACGAAATAAATAAAATTTCTTTCCTCTCTTATTTCTATTTATTAAAACACACAAAACCTAACCTAAATTTTAAGCAATTCATCAACCGTTTTAAGAGAAGGTATCCTTATTAGTTTCAAATATAACTCTATTGGCCTTAAAGTAGCGAGAAATTTCAAAGGTCGTCCAAATTTTATCTGTATACACACTAAAATATACCTTAAGAAAGAAGACAATCAAATTGTTGTTCAATCGATTACACACTAAAATTTATCATAAAACTTCAAGACAATAAAAAAACAAATGTTCTTATTGTGCAAAAACCTTTTACTCTATTAGTAATCAACTTTCCTAATTTAATATTTTTATTTCTATTTCTTGAATTTTAATTTAAATAATATTAATTAAAATTATGAATATTATTTTTTTAAAACTACTTACTTGTAGAATTTTAAGTTTCTTTTATGATTTTAAACTAAGAAGGATAAGTTGTGTAAAAATAATAAAAATTAAAGATGTGAAAAAGAATTTTCAAGACCTAAATATAAAGTAAATTAGGGTGGCTAAAAACCAAGTTTCTAAAAAAAATCAAATTGAACCAAACCGAATTGATTTTATAACAAAAAATGCAAATTGTTTTAAAAACCAATTTAAAACTGAAATGCTTTTGTAAAACCAGTTCATAATTTGTTTAAAATTGGTTTGAATTAAACAAGTTTTGAATTAGTATTTTTATTCGGTACATTTCTTACAAGATTGTGGACATGGTCACACTAGTCTAGGCAACTTAAGAGAGAGTTTTTTTTTTACTTAAACTCTTTTCTATAAGATTGTAGATATTATAATATGGGTGTGGACAATATTAAGAATGTTTTACTTTTATTATCTTGGCATGTTTTTTTCTAGAAGAATGTAAAAATTGACATAAAGGCGTGGGATGTGTAGGAATTTTTTTTTTAACTAGTGAATTGAACACTATTTTTAAAATCAGTTTAGTTAGAATTGAATTAATTTTAAAAACAATTAGACTTTATTAAATTAATTCCACTCAAAATCAATTTGCTGTGAATCATTTTTATTTGTTTTTTGCTTACCTCAAAGTAAACCAATAATTCATATATTTTATCTTGGGAACATCTTGTCATGGTCGTTAGATATTTTGCTTAATTAAATGAAATTATAAAAATATATCTAAACTTTATTAAATTATACATAATTTTACTCTGTTTTACTTTTTTTTCCTACAATAACTTTTCTTTAAGTTTAAATATGTACACTAATATTTTTAATATATTTGAAAACATTATATTAATATTTCTCTTAAACCTTACACTAGCACCCCTTTAAGAATGCAAAAATAATGGTTAAAAAAACAGAAAGTGTATATATAATTACACTAAATTTTAAGAGACATTATTGCAATTTATTTAATAATTAATGATTTAGATTTTATGTTTTATAATATTTTAACTAAAAGGTAATTTTGATCTCCTACTTTTTTTTTATTTCTTAATTTTGGTTCCGCCCCTCGTAATTTTATTGTCACATTTGGTCTTTTATTTACAAAAAAATCTTAATTTAAGTGATATTTATGTTGACAGTCAAATTTAACGTTATTATGTAAGCGTTTTTAGTAATCATTCATCCAGACTTAAATTAATCGAATTATTCACTTACAATAATGAATTATTTGTGAATAATAATTGATATTTAAGTTCTGGTGAACAATTCTCGAATTAATTAGGTATTCAGTGCTGTTAACATTTCAAATTGACAAATTCACTTAAATTAAGATTTTTTGTAAAAAAAAATATAATGTCAAAATAAAATTTTGGGTTAAAATAAAAAATACCGTATTAAGATATATTAATTCTTATCTGAATTAGTCCTATAAAAATATTATTAGTTTTAAAAATTTGTAAAAATCTTATAACTTTTTGTTAAATTTTCTCATTTTAAAATTTGATTTTTTTGCTTAAAAACTGGGAGTTTTTGGCACACATACTATGAAAGATGCGACTCAATATTTACCGGTGTAGTTTGATAGTCTGAAACAAAGCACCAAAGTCTGCCAGAACGCCGTTTTTTTTTTTTTTTTTTAAAAGCTAATTGTATATTCATTAGAAGAAACAAATTGTTTCTAAAATACAAAGAGGATTATTTCCTCCTCAGACCCGTATTAGATCATATCATGACTATCCTCCTATCTCATATTTAGCATGCATAGTCTGGGATTGGCATACCAATCCGAGAACCTGCACCCCCTACTAAAGTTAAAGAAATATGCTAGCCATTTTCACGATGTTACCTTTATAGCCATGCCAATGTCGACTGATTACACGGGTATATTATCAAAAAACTATATCATGCCAGAACGCCGTTTGATTTGGCGTTTCATACTGTGTGTGTCAAAAACCTGAAACATCTGTCCAGGAAGATTTTCAAAGCAAAGCAAAACCAACTTTACCTATACAGCATATAATACTAATAAAAAATTACAAAAATGAAGTGGGTTGGCCTAAAATTTTTGGAATGATATAGTTTTTGTCGTCTCCTCACATGGATTCATGGTTTGGAAAAAGTCAAACCCAAAAAAAAACCGGCAACTTTAGACCCACGGTACAAAATATCTATAAAACCGGTAGTTGATATAGCGTTTTTCAAACCGTCAATTGATATTGCAGGTTGGTTTTGTCATGCATGTGTTGTCTCAAACTGCCATATCTTATGTTAATAAGGTCTTTGGAAATATTGAAAAAATGGAACTCTGCATGAGTTCTTGGAAAAAGATAAATCACTTTTGGAGGCTTACAACTCTGGACGTGGTGAGAAAAGTATTGGTAGTGTATAGATAAACATACTTGCGAAATTGTGTAACTCTGCAACTTTCCATTTATTAAAAAGTAGAGTTACTTTAGTCCAGAATATAAAATATTAAATTTAATGTTTATTTTTAAAAAGAAATTCAATTTTATTGTTATATTTTATTTTTTCTTTTTATTTAAGTATTTTTTACCAATTAATTAATATATTTTAACTATATCCTTTGATATTTTATATTTATAAAAGAGTTATTATAAAATAATTAAAAATAATTTTATTAAAAAATTAATGCATAAAATAATTTTTTAAAAATCATAAAAAATACAACTGACAATAATAAAAAAGAAATGTAAAGTATCATGGTTGGCGGAAGAAATCATTAGATTTGAGTAAAAGAGAAAATAAAAAAAAGGAAAGTACTATAATGTAATGTTTTTATGATGCAAGGAAGATCCAAATCGTCATCTTACTTTATGGTGGTCAAAACCGTTATCTTATTTACTAATTTTTCCAAATTATAACACGTGTCATGTCATCATTCAACTCAAATTCTTTGGGCTGATTGACCCAAGTGGGTTTATTTTTTAAAAAAATTACTTCTGCTTTGAAAAATATTACCAGCATGGGTCTGTTTTGGGTGGTTGACTCGGTCAAACCGCAACTCTGAATTGCGGTTTCGTTGTCACGTCAGCAAAGTGATTACGTGGAAGCCAGCGTGGAAAAACGACTACGAAACCGCAAGTGGGAATTGCGGTTTGACTGAAAACACAGAAACGATGCCTGTAAAACCGTAAGTCGCATCTGCGGTTTCAATTAAATATTATTTTTATCATAAACCGCAAGTGCGAACTGCGGTTTATGTTAAATATAATATTTAAATGTTATCAAAGTGGTTGTAGTTTAATGGTGAGAATTTTATGTTGTAGTTGTGGAGACCTGGGGTCGAGTCCCAGCAGCCTATTTTTTTCACTTTTATAGGATAAAAAAGTAAGTCAGGTAATTTTAATTAAAACAGTGTGTAGCTACTGGGATTCGAGCCCAGGTCTCTACGACCACAGCATGAAATTCTCACCATTAAACTACAGCCACTTTGATGATATTTAAATATTATATTTAACATAAACCGCAGTTCGCACTTGCGGTTTATGATAAAAATATTTAATTGGTGCATGCTTAAGTGACACCAAATGGTGTGACGTTTTTATAATTGAAGATGGTTTTTGGTGCATCCTTATTTGTAATTTTTGGCTTCTTATACTTATAGTTGGCTTGTCAAAAACTACAAATTTGGATTGAGGGGTCAAATTTTCTTAACAACTTGAGTGGATACTATTTTATTTAAAGAATTTTAATTTTTATTATTACTGCTCAACTGAGTTTGAACTCTGAAGACATAATTTTTTCCACGTTGAACAAATAAATACATTTAGGGTTTAGGGTTTATTTTTTATTATTACTCTCACCTGACTTTGAACGTTGAAGACATAATTTTTTCCACGTTGAACAAATAAATACATTCTATAAAAGCAAAATAAGGTTTCTCCATTTGCTATATTGAAAAGCATTTTGTTAAATTTGGATAAGTAAGAATAAAAAATTTATAGATTTCTTTTTGTTTAATTACTTGTATCTCTTTGTGACCACTATGAACCATAAAAAAAAACAAATAATTAAAAATCTCATGATCCAGTTTATGTGAACTTTTAAATAGTGGAAGAAAGAATTTGGCTGGATTCACAGTGGTCCATTACATTTGGGTCACACAAACACAATCTAACAATATAGAACACAAAATGGACATATAAATTTTTGAAAAAGAATTATATATTCACTGCAAAAAGAATAGGTTGACAAATCACAATAAACCTTGACAGTGTCTTACTATCCCCTAAGCTAATGACTGTGATCGACATACATAGCCAATGAAATGGGTGATTCATTTACATGAGAAAACCCACACACATTACCAACAATGCTAGAGCAGTGACAAAACCAACTTGGAACGTTGTGGCACTGCTAGTAGGAGCAACAGCAGGACCTTCAAACTCTGCTGGAGAAGGTGCCGGAGAAAATGCAGTGAATGTGTGCCTTGGAGACATAACCACCACAATCAACTTTTGCCCCTTCTCACAGTGTCCCTTTGCTCCACTGATGAAGTAGAATGGTCCTGGACGCTCAAGCTTCACCTTAGTGTTCCCATCACTGTACTCTTTGATTGGGTTCGAGGTCCTGCAATTGGTATAATCTTCCCTTGTTACCTCCAACACTGAGTCCTTCCCACTCTCATATTTCCACACTGCCAAAGATAAACAACATCAAGTTACTTATATGAATGAAATGGAGATCAAGAATCCAAGATGGAAACAAAGTAACAGATTGAGATTAAGGGCTTAAAAAGAAAGAAACAAATTAAGGTTTGAAAATAAAGTTACCAAGATGGTCGTCCACTCTGAAACGAGACCTTTCAGCCCATTGATTGAGGGAATCAGCTTCAGAAGCTGGAATCTTCCAAGCATCAATCTTGCCTCCAACTAATAGCTCCTTGGCTGCCGAGAAGCCAAAGAGAAAGAAAAGGAGCAAAAGAGAAGAAGCAAATGCAGCTCTTGAAAAACCAGCCATTGTCTTTTCTGTTTTTTGAGGACTGAAAATAAAAGGGTGAGTGAAAGATTTTACCTTTCTTGGTGACAGAAGAGAAAAAGGGTTGTTTGCAAAGGTGTGTTTGGAGTGTTGTATTTATGCTGATCAAAGTAGCCGTTGAGACTTAGAAGACAGCACAGCATGTGGGGCTACTGAATGTTCTGGATACTTTGTGGACCCTATAACGGCTATAAAAACATCACATTAACAATAAATAAGTGTATTTATATATATATATATATATATATATATATATATATATTATTAGAGTAAGTATAAAAGATTTATTGTTTATTTTTTAAAATCTAATAATTAAAACTAGTTACTTATTATAATTTCTAATTAAAAAACAAAAATAAAGATGAAGAATAAATTTATTATATATATTTAATATTAATTATCAAATTCTTTTGATAAATTTTTTTACTATTTATATATAAATTTTTATATAATTTTTTATATATAATTAAAAAATTCTTTATATATATAATTTTTATATATAAATTTTCTTACTACTAATTTCCGGAATCTTAGATAAAATTTTTTACTATTAATTATCGGATTCTTTACATATATTTATGTATAATTTTTACTATTAATTACTAGAATTTTTTAGATAAAATTTTTTATTATTTATATATATACATATATATATATATATATAATTTACTATTTATATATATATATATATAAATTTTTTTATGGCAAGATTACTAATAATTAATTATATATAAAGAATTGACTATTAATTAAGTAAACAAATTCTCGGATAAAATATATAATTAATTATTGAAAAAATAATATTTGTTTAGTGGGTTAGAAAAAGTCTTTTAATTCAATCTGCTATCTAACATATTCTTTATTTTTTCTTAAATAAACCTTGAAATGTATTTGTTTTATATAGTTAACGTTGTTACATGCGTCATTAAATAAGTATTAAAATGTATTTTCATGAAAAATTAAATTGAATTGGCGAGTGACGTGTTCTACACTTCAATTGATTTAGTGTATTTGACTTTTGAAGGATATAATTACATTATTTTCATATGTTTTGGGTTCACCATGTATTTTTTTAAAATATTCAAATAAATTACCATCAGTTGTAGTTATCCGTGCAATTTAACATCGAATGAAAACAGGAAGGAGTCATCACTTTCAGTTGAAAATAGTCCCTTCCTTGCGAGTTACTATCACAAAAATTATTTGGAAAGCTTTTAACATTAAACAAGTTTGGGTTAGGAAAGGATTGGTGTTAAACGTGCATTCAAAAATGAGATATGTTTTTTTTTTAAAATATTCATCTGGATGGGTTCATTTTAAGCAAGGATTTCAAAATTAGACTCATGAATAAATCGGTCAAGGATTGAATCGAGTTCAATAAAATACTATATTTTATATTTAATTTTACTAATATAGTAATATACTAAGCAAAATATAAGTTATATATGATTTATAATACACTTATGTTTTCATAATATTATAAAGAAATAAAGTCTCACGTTGCTTATAATGACTTTTTAAGAGATATTTATACTTTAAATTGTAATTAACGCTTTGTAATTTGCAAAATCTCTTTTCAATGTTTTTTATTTCGCAATACCTTATCAAAACATCTCTCGTTTGTGTACCTAAGATTTCAAAATCCACAAATTTTTAATTTTTATATTTTTTCCTTTAAACCCTAAACCCTCGAACCGAATGGTTTTGGTCGGTGTTCTTGACTGGTTTGGTCGGTTCTCAAATTCCTTGTGTCCCTAATTTTTTGAAAACAATGGATACTGGTTTGATTCTTGGTTTGACTATTTGAACCGACCAATTCAATCCAAATTTCAAAACCTAGATTTTGAGAATATTTACCTAGATGGGTTCATTTTTTAGATTTGACTTGGTCAAACTGCAATTATATTACAAACACTAAGATGCTAAGTCACATAGTGCCACATGGCTGGCAAGGGAATGGGAATGGCAATTGGGCAAGGCGATGCAGGTTTGACCTTCTCTGTCCGCGCATTGGTTCAGATTCGAGTATAAAAAGAATGTATATGAAAGTTTAATCTCATTTTCGTCCCTGTTGGGTATTTTCGGGTTCGGGTATATTTGCGGGTACCTATCATATTATTTTTTACAATTTAAATTTGCTTTTATTATTAAATAAAATATATATTAAATTATTAATTATATTTTAATTTAAAAATTATATAAAGAATAACTAATAACAACAAATTATAAATTAAAGTTTAAGAATTAAAATTTTTAATTAAATATATAAATCTAAACTTATTATATAATCATTAAAATTATAACAAGACGGGTAGTCACATACCCATCATTTTAACACACTAATATCTGTACCCTACTCATACCTCGTCAAACTAAATAATGCCTATTAAAATCAGAACGGCTTTAGACAAAGTACCTACGGGTATGAGTATTTTTTCCTTCCTCATAAAAAAATTGTGAGTCATATCTTAGGAAAGTGTTGACACATGTATTCACATTCTCAAATCAAATTTATCCAAATAAATATTTTAAAAATGAACACACTTAAATTAATCATCTCGATAAATAAACAAACTCCATTATGTTAGGGAGTTCACATTTAACATACAAAAAAGTTATTAATGAAATCATGTATATACTAAAATTTCTATTCGCTTGTTCTTCACTTTTACGAATATATATAAAAGATATAGGGGCACCAAAATTTTTACCTATTTTACATAATTAAAATAAAATAGTTATTGGTCATTATTAAACTCACTATAAGTGATAATTCTGTTTTTAATTAAAATTCATCTTATTTTAGAATAAAAAACTACTCATAAATTTAAGGAAATAAATAAGATAACAAAAAAAAATTAGCTTTATTTTTTTACTCTTCATGTCACTAAATTCTCATAAATTTAATAATTTTTTAGAGAGCTTTGCATTTACTCATATATAGTCTTGAAATTTTGTTGTTTCAATTTCTAGTTTTTCAATTTATAGACAAACAGGTTTCTCATTTCAATTGACATATTATTATTCACTATGCTATTTTTGTCCTCCGTTGTGATTTTCTTTGCAAAAGATATCATTTTCTATGTTTGTTTAGAATATCAAAATTTCAAGGTCGACTTTGAATTATTTAAAAATCCGTTTACTACATTAAAAATATCAACAAGGATTTTATCTGTCAATTTTTTTTTTCAATATCTCAAAAGAAACAAGGTTATACAAAAGACAGTTAACACAATTACTTTTATATAGATAGAAATATTCCATTATATCTATTTTTAAACAGATTATTTAATATAATATTTTTTTCATGAAAAGTGCCACAATTTTTCAGTTAATCAAGAAAGACAAATAAGACGGGGAAGAAAGGTTATTTCTAGATAAAACTTATATATCTAATAATTTGGAAAATAAGTTCACAAAAAAAAATTGGAAAATTGTTTCATACCTGAAACATGTTCAGTTCCATTTTAATTAAATATTAATCTTGATCGATGACTGTTCTCTATTCACAGCCAAAATATTATTGAAAACAATTGAATTTTTTATCTTTTCTCGAATTTAGGAGAACGAAGGCTCCCTGCCATTGTAACAATCTTAATACAGTTCTGATTTCTTGGTAACACCAAATTCATTGTTACTAACACTAGTAGGGGTTTTCAAAATTTCATCATCACATGTTCATTTTCATTCCATAAAATATTTAGTCATTCAAGCTAAGAACTCCAACGTTGTAGATATTTCATTCTTTCTATTGAAACAACTGCTCTAATCATATAACATTTGCCACAAAACGGCCGATTTGGACAGAGTTGACCAACCTAAAATTTGTATTCAGACGAGAATCCTACTTCGACAAAGACAATTAAAATAAAATGATACTGAAACAAAAGAATAACTGTCGTCACAGTTCAAAATTTTATAGAATAGGTTACATCTGAACATGCTAGTACCTGAATTTCAAAATCCTCACACAAACCTTCTTCATCCTTTACGAAGTATAGTAGATTGGTCCAAACCGCTGACTACTATATCTAATCAATTTTGACTGAGGAGTAGATGAGTCTAGTGAACCAAAAGCATGCATAAAATCCGATGGTACCGGTTACCACAAAAAATGCGTAAGACGCTATAAGCATGTACCCAAAGTAAAATATCGCAGATACCAACTTTGTGATTTCAAGCTTGGTAAAGAAGTAGAAAGTTGCATAAAGAAAGAGGTAAAATGCAGAGGAACCAGAGGTAAGGTATGAACGCCACCACCACAAGTAATCCTCACTGCACAACTGGAAGTAGCAGAGCACAATAGTTATTTCAGCACAAGTGACAATGAGGATGATGAAGACCAAAAAGAGGAATCCGAAGATGTAGTAAAACTGATTCAACCAGATTGAGGTGAGGATGAAGAAAAGTTCAATGAAAACAGCACCAAATGGGAGTATTCCACCGATCAGAACTGAGAAAACAGGGTTCATGTACCATGCCTGTTCAGGGATCTGCCTTGGGATCTTGTTTGTCTTCACAGGATTCTCAATCGCAGGCTTCTTGAATCCCACATAACTACCCACAAAAACAAGTGGAACCGAGATCCCAAACCATAAAAAGATCAGAGCAAACATTGTACCAAATGGCACAGCTCCAGATGATTTTTGGCCCCATATGAGAGCATTTAATACAAAGAAAATGGCAGAGACAACTGCAGGGAACAAGGTTGCAGTCCTGAGGGCAATTTTTTTCCACTCTGATCCTTTGAACATTTTGTACAAGCGAGTTGACGTGTAACCAGCAAATATTCCCATGAAAACCCAAAGCAAGAGCATGGCTGTCATCAGGCCACCTCGGTTTGAAGGAGAAAGGAACCCAAGGACAGCAAACATCATGGTAACTAGTATCATGCCAAAAAACTGAACACCGGTTCCAACATACACACACAGCAAATCTGAGTTGTTGGGGGGCCTAAACACATCACCATGGACAAGCTTCCAACCAGTCTCCTCTTGGGCTTCTTCTTGGGTCTCAAGCTCATTGTACTTTGCAATGTCACGGTACAGTGTCCGAAGCATTATCATTGCTACCATGCCCGAAAGGAAGAGAACAATCATTAATGAGTTAACAATTGAGAACCAGTGGATTTGATCATCATTCATTAGCAAATAGGCATCCCATCTAGAAGCCCACTTCACATCACTCTCCTGCCGGCAAAAGGTAATAGCAGATAATAAGAAACATATCCCACAATTACATTTCATCATAACAGCAAAAGGAGGTGCTCAAGAAGAAGAATTCTATTGGAAGGAGAAAGAATTGTTGAGACAAAAATATTCTAACCATGCCTATTAGTGCAAGAGGATTTTTTAATTTTATTTCATCTCCCAAGCAATTAACCAGATTCTCCGCTCAAACCATTTTCCATAGCTTCTTGGCTCGTGCTAATAATCATTCTAAAATATGACGTATACATTTACCAATTTACCATCTTCATAAACTCACCTGGAATTCAACATCATATGTGAAGATAATTTCCTTTCCGTCTTCAACCTCTTGGGGATTGTTGGAGTTGACAACTGTGTGTTTAGTGTGAGGGTCACAGGTTGTCAAACGAGTCATTTTTTCATCCCACTTACCTTCGTATTCATGTTTAACACTGCAGTTCAACATCCACATTTAAAAATTCACTACTGAATATCACAAAAGGATGAAACAATTAAAAGGGGAACCCAATGCATGACTCATACAATTGTGGATAATTAAATGGAATACATTGGTATGACAGCACAAGAAAAAATGACCTGAATGGATTAACCTCAAAGCCCACAATTCTAGCAGATTCAGTTAGCAAGTCTTTATGGTACTTGACAGTAAACGCTAAATGGTTGTGAATAAAATACTTCTCCTCCTTGCTCTGCACATTCAGACAAAATAAGCAAAAATACTAATTGACATTCACAATGATAGCACTAGTGCGACAAAACAATGAGCATACCCCACTATACTGCCCTTTGAGTCCAACATGGAAACCAAGCTGATAAACAGTAGAATCCTGATCATTCCTTTTCAAGGGGACAACTAGAGGAAGGTTATCCAGGATCCTGTGCATGAAAAGCAGAGCCACTATAAGATACAAACCTATTATAACTATAGTAGAAATTGTAGAGTACTTGCTGAAAATAATAGATCAATTACTAGCATAACATACATGTTCACCCGATACTCATCACTGATCTTCTCTTTGAACTCCTTAGACGTTTTAGCATCAAGTTTAAGTTTACACACAATATTGCACATTTGTGGCTCACGCATTTTAAACTGAAATACATCACTTAGTCAGAAATCCATTTACAACTACAATAAAATTAAGGGAACATGATTAGCAAATTCAGCAGTTAATTGTTCCAAAACTGAAAAAATATCACCAAGAATTATTTACGTGTCATTTCCAAAAATTAGACTGTGAAGAGTAAACAAGTAAAACTGACCACATAAAGAGAATTTTCAATACGGTCACCACGAAGAACTTCCCCAAGATTTTCTGCACTGTCTTGTATTTTTGAAGGGGTGCAATAGGGAAGTGAATAATATGTATATGGAAGCTGGGTCTTTGTTGATGTTAATTTATTTACTTTCACTTGCAATGAATCTCCCTGCAGCAAAGAAATAAGCAAAACGTCAGTAAAGGACTTGAGAAGTAGATCCATGCTGAATTCTGAATATTCCTCATTTTAGCCAGCTTACGAGCATGACAAAAAGACAGATAAAGCCAATTCCTTGGAAGAGAATATACAACAGTAATGAAATATATTTTTCCATCCTTTATAAGTGGCATTGTAGATGAATAGAGGGCAAGACAAGAAGAGGTATGGGAATAAGGTGGTAGTAGTATAAACAAAAGTAAAAATGAAAACGGATTCCACATATTAGAAGACGAAAACCCTTGCTTCCGTAAAGTTTTAATAGTTTACATAAAATGGTATCACTACTAAATATTAGAAAATCAAGTTCTCAATGCAAATAAGTGCAATAAAATAAAAGGTACAGCATCTATACACAATCCTCTACAAAGAAATCTTATTCCCTAACATCCTTTAAAGTTTCGCATAAGAAAACCAACACAATATTTCTAGTTAGGTCTAGGGAACTAAAGCAGCCACCGTAGGATAGATTCATCAACTCAAAGAAGCAGTGCAAAGTGTAACCGACAAAAAACAAGTAATAGAAATCAAAACTGTAACTTAGCAATCTCCGAAGATGCAATAGATATAGAAACATTAAAAAGGCACTAACTCGTTCAGCGTTGTCACCTAGTGAACGTGTTCTTCATGGAAGCGATCTAATAAAAGTAAAACTAAACATTCAATATAATCATACACTAGCAGCACCTCTTTCAAGTTTGAAGAAAATAGAAACAATTTGATGACCTAATATCGATGGCAACACAATAGAGAGGGAATCCAACTCAGATCTCGGATATCACAGGGTCAAGAGATGAATTGGCGAGTTAGGGTGAAATGGAAGGTTACCTTCTGGAAGTCCTGTGGAGCGACACCGGGGAGATAGAAGGAGAGAGCGCCATGGATGAGAAGCAGAAGAACCGCAAAGAAGGCGAGAGATCTCAAAAACGCCATGGCGTTGATGCAGATCCAGAATCTCTTTCACGCGCTTCGAGTCGTGAAGAACGCAGTCGCGAAAGGACTCCGTGTTTATTTTCCCCAGTTATTACAATTAGGTACAGTTACTGTCTTCTCATTATATACCTCCACTTGAATCTCATCCAATCCAACGCGTTTTTTTTTTCCAATCTCCTCTTTGGACTTGAGGGTATAATGGGAATTCATTAACCTCACTTCTTCATTTATACGTAAGACTGCAAATCAGATCTCACACATTTCGACAACATTAACCACTTCTTATTTTAATAGTTATATTACTGTATTGATTAATAATAGTTTCACAGTTTTTAATAGTAATATTACTGTATTAATTAATAATAGTTCATTACTCTTTTATAACTTCTTTCAAGGTTCCAACATGGGACATAGATGAGTACCATTAATGACTCTCTCATGTTTAATTAGTGTAAGTTCGACTTTAAAACATGTTGTTGTCAGCTATTAATGAGAATAGTATATATTATTACCTTAGGAGAGATAAAAGATGTTGTTGTCAACTGTAAATGAGAATAGTATATATTTTTTAGTCTGACGTTGCTCCTTGTCTGACCATCGTCTCACTTGCTCAATCTTCTCTTTGAGGTCGAAAGGTATTACTTGACTCCATTGTAGGCACCAAACTGTTCCTGCACAATATTGGTAATAGCTAAAAGTGTACTTGCACATATTGGTAAGATACCAATGTCTGAATGAATCTCTTTTTAGTTAGATATGACATTATCCATTTCAATTGCATGTTAATCATTTCCATGGACACAGTGTTATATAAGTCGATTTTCGATGAATCTATGAGTTTGATTTGATTTTAATAACACTAAACACATCACTCTCTTTGGTTTGGTTTGGTTTGGTTTAGTTTCTGACAAAACAGTGGTGATTTGGTTTCTGATAGAGACATTTTGAAATATAGACAAAATAGAATAGAAAAAGTGGTGAGTCTTTTTATACCTACACAGATTGGTATTTGGTAGGGTACCAATGTGTGAATGTGACTCTCCAAACTTGTACTTGTAAAATGTTGTCAAGTATCAGTGAAAATAATATATGTTATTGAGTTATCCAAACCTGTACTTGTTGCTTTCTATTTAGTGTTTACCTATTTGGACCTAAGAGATATGATCGGGGTAGATCCGGTATTGACCATTTTACAAATCAAAAATTAAGTTTCACAAGACAACATATTATTTAACTAATACTGATAATCTTAATTATAGGATACTCCATGGAATAATATTTGTCTTTTAAGAAACAAACAACATGCTAAATTACGTAAGGATGATGGACTCCACCCAAATTAGTGTATCTAGCAATTTTCATACCTAGTTGTTCCAATGTTCTGAGCATTTAAAGGTAGGTCTAACTTTAAGGAAAGTCCGACCCTAGACTGGTCCATCTTTAAGTAGGTATAACCCTTTTTCAAAGATTGTTTTGATTTAATTAGAAAATATTTGAACTCACTCTTGTATATATCAAATTTGAGTCATAATTTAATAAAATATGATTATTTGACAAAAACATTTGAAATTAAACTTAAAATATGAGTCCGGCTCTCTCAAACGAGGATTCTATTAGAAATTGGGTTCTCTCAAACGAGGATTCTATTAGAAACTATTTCAACGAGCATTTGTATTAAAGTAAAAATGATTTATGTTACTTTCTCATATTAATTTTTTATTTTCAGTACCCTAATTCAATAATTATATATATAAATTCAATTTTTATTATAAATTTTAGATATATTATTTACTAAAATTAATTTTGATATAAGTGATATTAGTCTAATCATAATAAAATCAAGAATTTTTAATAAAATCAAGAGTTTAAAGGTCATTCAAAATTATATTTAAAAGTGGACAGATTTATCATCATATAGTTATATAATAATTTTGTTATTAAATTTGACTTTAATGTATATGTATTGTTAGTTTAATAATTTTTATATTGTCAATAATTAAAATTATTTTAATATTATTTTAAAAATAATTATTGTTTAAAATTTACAAATTTATCATATAGAAAAAATTGTAATTTAATTAGAATTTCTATAAAAAATTATCATTTTTAGTATGAAAATCAATGTTTTAAAAATTGAATTCAACCGGTTAGTTCAACTGAAAATCAATTGAATCAATTCCAACACTTTAAAAATTTATCATCTTGAACCAGTTTAAAATTAGTCAAATTAGATAGAATCAATTTAATTAGTTCACAAGTTTATTTATTAAAAAAAGTAATTTTTTTAACTTTTTCACATCATACCAAGTTTATCTAAGTTTACTTCTTTAATATCAAATTTATTGAAAAAAAATGAAGTTAACTTAGTAAATAAGAATGTATTTAATATTTAGCTTTCATAATCCATGTGCAATTTTTTTTGTTAGATATTATGAATTATAAAATATGTATACTTTATAATACTTTTAAGTATGAATACTATAAATACCATATTATTATTTTGTTTAATATTATTTAATATAATCATTATAAAATATTAATATTATTTTATTACATTAATTCAACTATGATGAAACCAGTAAAGCCAACGTCTTTTATCAGTTCAGCGTTAAAAACATTGAAGATCATTATAATAGGAAGCTGCCAATTATAATTATAATCGGTAAAAAAAATCAGACGGAAGAAAATTGGGAGTTAGTTTGATTTCTCCTTGTGCAGAAGACGTCATGATTGAAGTGTGTATGTCTCTTATCACAGTTATTTATATTTATTGTTAAAGAGTTTTACATCTTCATTATTTATATCATTTTTAAAATGTTAATTTGATAAAGTCGAGTAATTATTATATATAAAATGTTGTAGTTAAATGTTAATGTAAAAAATTTTATATTTTTAATGTATAAGTATTTTTGTGTATATATATGATTTTAATTAATATGTACTAATAATATAAAAAAAATATTACGCTGATATTTAATAATATTTTTTTATTTATATTATTTTTAAATTATTAATAGATAAAGTTAATAAATTTATTATAATTAATTGGTAAACTCATACAATTAGTATGCACTTATAGTGTAAAAGAATTTTATGTTTTTACATTAAGAGTGCGTACTAATTAAGTTCATATTATATATTATATGAGTTTAATTTGTATGCACTGACCATGCAAAAGAATTTTACATTAACATTAAATTATAATCATTTATGTGACTTTTCGGTAAAGTAAATAAAATTAGATTAAACAAAACATTGTTATTGAAGGTCAATGTAAAACTTGTTACACAAGCCATGTATACTAATCAAATTATATATATATATATATATATAGAGGAGTGATCCACTCACTCCAGAAGTAAGTAAGTTTAAGAGGCTTACTCTTCATCTCAATCATCCAATTTCTTATAATCTAAAAGTTAAAATTAATTATTTATAACAACCATTAGATTTTTAAAAAATAGACGGTGAGAATGAAAAGTAATTCTATTAAACTTATTATATTTATATATATATATATATATGAATTTAATTAGTATATTATGATCGTGTAAAAGAATTTTACATTGATATTAAATTACAATAATTTATTTATATAATTTTTAAAATATTAATTGGTAAAATCAGTAAATTTAGCATAAACCAATAACTATAATTGAATGTTAATATAAAACTTTTTACACTAGCATGACATACTAATTAAACTCTCTCATATTATATTATATTATATTTTATATATATATATATATATATATATATATATATATATATATATATATGTGTGTGTGAAAGAATGATCGTAAATTAATATAATATACTAATCGTCCTTTGCTAAAAGAAATATTATACTTGTCGTGAAGTTTTAAAAACGCTCGAGTGCTGATGGTGGATTGTCACTTTTGAAAATGAAGTCTTACATGTAAAATTGAATTTATGAACTTTTAAAAAAATTATGTTATCATTATAAGTTTGATTTCTTATTTTAAAAATAATGTCATTTTCATTATTTCTTTGCTTGAATAAAAATCTATTTTTTAAATAATTAGGATTTGGCTTAAATCCTTAAGAATATCACTCAATGGATTGATACGGGAGAATCGTAAACATCTTCCATTCTTCGTATTAAATGAATTCTAGTTAAATTATATTTTAAATTTCATAATTTTAATTTCCTATTTAGAAATAGAGTGATTTAGCCTTTGTATTTATAATCTATAATATCTATAATTTATATAAATGTTATTTATTTGTAGAAAGATTTATGGAAAAAAAAATTAATTTAAAATATATAAAAAAATAATATAAACATATAATCTTTAAAATAATGTTTTTATTATGAATTTTTTTGTTATTTTGTTTTTAAACTACATACTCATAATAAATATTAAATACTTTCATATTCTAATTTAAATTTGATAGTAATTTTTAAGGTGTGATTGTAAAAATACATGTTTGCAATTAAGGCTTTTGATATTCTCATGGCCTAATATATATAAGCAAAGTTACTATTTATAAAAAAAATAAATTTTGAATAAATTATTATTAATATTATTAATTATTAATATTAGTATGATTATATTTTAAATAAGATTGTCATTCCAGATTTAGTTGTTTTAGTAATTAGTAATTCATTTTATGAAACTTCACAAGATGATATGTCAATTCCTATTTTAAAACATTTTATTGTATATTATTATTATTATTAATAATAAGCTTTATAGGATGTCACATTCATTTTTAAAATATTTTATTATATATATATATATATTAATATATTAATCATTATATTAATGTATAAATATTATTATTAATATTAATATTATTATAATAATAATATATTATAGATGCGTTTTAATAAAAACAAGACAACACATTTTTGAATTTATATATTACAATTATTGTTTTGTTAATTTTAATATGTATATTTATTTTTAAAAAATATGTATCTCGATTAAACACAGATTTTGATTAAGTAAAATATCTTATATATTTTTTAGACTGAATATTTAGGAGATTGCTTTTAAATTTTTAATAAAATGATAATACATAAATTCGGAAACATTATGTTTAAAGAGAGAGAGGGGGAGAGAGAGAGAAGATGAGAAAGAAGGTGAAGAGGAAGATGAGGAAAACTTAAAGAAAATATTCATATTAACTGATCAACATTATACGATACTGAATCTGGTAGAGCCGGTTAGACATCTTCGTATAATATTGAATAAAACAAGTTTATAAGTTACTGAATCTAGTAGAGCCGGTTAGACATCTGCTTATAAACTTGATGAAAAGTAAATTTAATTAACATATGATAAACTTTTAAATGATCATCGCATCTTTAAATATTTATTGCTTTAGGCATCTGAAGATACCTTAAGAGTAAACTACTCCATACTTAAAATATTACGCGCAGAAAAATTAAAAGAAATACTTACAAAAAAGGGGGGAAAAGAGGGGAGGGTTGCTGAAAACTTCTGATATTATTGCACAGAATAAATTTTTACAAGAGGAAAAAGAGAGGAGAAGTGTAGAGAGAGTATTTAGGAGGGTAGAGAGAGAAGTGTTTTCGGACCTGCTCAACATAAGAGACTTATGGTTTTTTTATAGACAAAGTTTGTAACCGGAAACCGGCTGAGAAGGTAACCTATTGACTGGTGACTTGCTGTGTAGGTTACTCCATGACTGACAACCTGTTTTGTAGGTAAATTTTACCCTTCAGTCTATTACTTCGGTAAAGAAGTAAAATTACTTTGTCACAGGTAAAATTTTTAGCTTGCTCTTCTTACTCGAGCGAGTGTAGAAAGTTCTTGTATTTCTTCTTCCATTTGTTCCGGAAGATTCTGATCTTCAGTGTCATCACAGTCAGATGGGAAGGATGACAGTCTGGGAGTGTTCTGACCATAACAGCCAGTTTCTTCATATATTTCTTTGTATAACCTTTCCTTTTCGAAATGCTTGACAAGGGAAAGGCTAGCTTCAATTGGGAATGGGTGAAATTTATTACCCATTATCTTTTTCCAATACAATTTTGTATTCAAGGTTTCTTTTAACAGTATAAAACTTCCGGAATCCTGTTTTGAAAAGTTCCAGTTGGATCCTTCAATGTATGCTTTCCATAGATTGTACTGGTATGCTTTGTCTTTATTCAAGGATAATCCTTTAAGTAAATCATGCTCTAATAAAGTCAGAGTATGAATCTCATGATTTATCTCAGTAAATAATTTTATGACATGAGTGACTGAACTATTATGAGTGTGAATACTTCTGGGAGAAGTAGTAATTTGTAGAGCCACTTCCTGCATGTGTTCTGCCTGAATATCATTTATGACGGAGTTTAATGTTGGGGACAGGGCCGAAAACCTGTCTGTAGGAGGTACCACCAAAGAATGGAGACATCCTGCTTCTAATAGTAACATGGGAGTTATCAAAACATCCTTGTATAAGTGTGCTTTGAAAGAACTCAAATTTATTTGAGCTCTTCTTATTATGAACTTCAACTAGCATGTACAGTCTTTGTCCACAGTTTTACAATATTCAGAAGATCCGAAACAAGGATTTCTGTTATTGAAGTATGTTTGTATCTTTACGAATAAACCATCGTAGGTTGTTGTTTCAGAATGGACATCAAACAGAAAATCATGTATTATCCCGAATTTACCCAAAAGGATGTTGGGATTTATTTGTTGAGATACTGCAAGCAGCAGTACCATAAGTTTGTGTTTGAGCACGAGGCTCTAATTGTAAGGCAGTTTTTATTTTTTCTTCATCAATTATTTCCAATCGAACTGTCATCTCGGCTTCTTCCATAGAGTAGAAACCTTTGTATATAGACCAAAACTGATCTTGTTTAGCCTCATTTTGAGGTCTCTGAAAGATGTATAAACACCCTTGTTTTTTCCTGTTATCAAAGCAAAATGTGTGAAACCTTTCTCAGAAGGAGAGGCCGGAGAAGTCAAAGCTACTCCTTTATTGTCATGACAACAAAAATTGTATAATGCATTTATAATGCTTTGTTTCACCTTTGTGACTAGGTGTTCGTTTTGTGTAGTATATTTTGGAATATTCCAAATATTGTCAATTAAAACATTTAATTTGACATTTGTATTGTCTCTTCCAGGATATGGAAAATATTTGTAAGGATTGGCAACTCTTGTTTGCCAAATTTTGTGAATTGGTCCGCCTGAAAAGGGGACTTTACTTGTTTGGGGCCACTGACTCCCTTCTTTATATTCTCGATCATATGGATGTTTGTTTGAGTGACCTAACAGGTCTTTGTGGAAGTTTAAGTCTTTACTTGATGTACCTGGAAAGTATATTAGCACAAGTATTATCAGAACCTTTTATGTGTTCAAAATAAATCATTTTTCCTGAAAATTTTATATAATCTTTAAAAGCAACCATCTTTTATGTGACTTTTTATCATTATTAATTTGATTTTTACCATAAGAAACTATGGCTTCACAATCTGTCTTAATTGTTATTTCTTTTTTATTTATAAAAAATAATTTAAATGCATCCATTGCGTGTATGATAGCATTTACTTCATAATCTATGCTAGTTTTGTAAATTTTTGGTTTTGTAGTATATTTGCCAGAGGCATATCTGCAAATTTGTTCCTCTGTTTTTGGTATGTGTTTATTTTTCTTTCGTTTAAGGATGACTCCCCATCCTAGTTCACATCCATCATATTCAATTATTAAGTAATCTGAATCTAATGGCAATTGTAAAGTTGGTAAATTTGTTACCATTTGTTTTATCTTTTGCACTAATTTTATATCTTCAGAATTAAATTTTCTTTCTCCTTTTAATGAAGTTTTATTATATAAACAAGATGTGTATTTTCCTAGATTAGGAATAAAGCTTCTTGCATAATTTAAAAGTCCTAAAAAGGATCTAAGTGTTTTAATTTCTTCCATTTTATCTGGAAAATCTTGTATTTTCTTGGAAATATGAGGTTGGAGTTTTATAGTTCCATTACCTATTTCTGTTCCAAGAAATTCAATGAAATTTTTACTAATTTTCATTTTTGATTTTGAAACTATTAATCCGTAATGTTCCAATTTATATAAAACTTGTTTTAGATGGTGAAAATGATCATCTTTTGTTTTAGAAAATACTAATATGTCATTAATATAGACACATGTAAAGAATTTATCATTTTTAAAAATATTATCCATTTTTCGCTAAAAAATAGCAGGAATATTTTTAAGACCGAATGACATAACATTCCATTCAAATAAACCTTCGGAACAAGAGAAAGTTGTCCATTTTATTGATTTTGGATCCATTTTAACTTGATGAAATCCACTTTTTAAGTCGAATTTAGAAAACCATTTGGCATCTTGAATTCAGTTTATTAAAAGATCTTTAGATGGAATTGAATAACCATCTTCTACTGTGTTGTCCTTTAGTCTTCTATAATTGTAAACCATTCTTGATTTACCTCATTTTATTCAAAAGATTTGTTGACTATAAAAGCCAGACTTCTGTGTGGACTTACACTAGGTGCTATTACCTTTAGTTTTAGTAAATTTTGTATATGATTTTGACATTCTTCTTGTTCCCAATTATTAAACTGAATGTCTTTTGTTTTAATAATTAAATCTGGATTAATAATTTCTAGTTTACAAGTTACGGGATCTCTGTCCCAAAATTTTGTAGGATCTTCTCCTATTATATTTGTTTTATTCAACCTATCAAGAATTTGTTGAATATTTTCGAATTTTATGGATTTTGAAATTTTTATTGGGGAAAAAGCCTCAATTGTATTGTATAGTATATTATATAAAGAAGAATAATCCTTTTTTGTTTTGTCTAATATGTATGGGAATTCCGTAGTACAGTCACATGTACCTGGAAACGTTGAATTTTTACAATTACATTTATTAGTGATAGTATCTTGTTTTAATGAATCACCACTAACTATTGGTGTCATCTATGTTTTATCACTTATCATAACATAATCTTTGTTTATTGTAACTGACCTATTTTGACCTAAAATAAAGTCTAGGCCGATTATCATATTTTGTTTTGAGGGAACTAAATTTTCTACCCTCATTGTTTTTATAAAATTTTTATGACAAAAAAAATCACAATTTGTGCTAAACTGAAGAATAACATTGTTAACTTCTTCATCATTTATCATAATTTCACTAGACGTTGTTCTGCTTTTTTGGATGTGTTTACTTTTAACTATGTTTTGATGTGGAGTTATAGTTTTACATATAATTGTTTCTGAGCATTCTGTATCTAATATGCTTGTATAGTTTTTTCTGTTGATGGTTTGTTATTAATTTTTGGAAAAGTTAGTTTAACTAATACTTTTAAAGTTATTAGTTGTTGTTTGTTACAAACTAATGGGATACATTCCATTGTTCCCATCATGTTATTTTGTTCAGATGAGTAGCTGGACTCTGGGAGATCTATTTTAGTTTTCCCTTTTATTAGTTTTTCTAAAAGAATTACCTTTTCTTCTAGATGATTTATGCGAGTTTCTAATACTGAAACTCTAGTATCATTTAAATCTTTGGTATACAATTTATTCATATTTTCTTTCTTTTCAAAAGAGGGTATTTCTTGTTCCTGTATATTTAAATATTTTTCTACACATTTAATACAAAAATTTTTATAACAGAGTGGGCAATGTGCCCTTTTTGATATATGAAAATACCTTTCACAGTATGTGCAAGAAATTGATTTTGTCCCTGAATAAAACTGTATTTTGTGAGAACAAAGATTTGTGTCTGTAGTTTTCATTATACAATATCCTAGATCGTCTAGTATTTTTCCCATTTCATTATATTCTTCCCCCATTGGGAAATTATTGTCATCGTTGGGATATAAATGACTATATTCATTATTTGTAAATTCATTTATTAAATCATAATTTTTGTAAACCTTTTCTAGGTTCATTTTATCTGTGTATTCTGTTATACTAATAACAGATAATATTTCAGAGTCAGTAGAAACCTCTTCATCAATGGGAAGAAGATTCATATGATATGATTTTATTAAAGCAACCTCTTTTGTGTAAAGATTAGCGATATTTGGACAATTTCTCGAAAAATGTCATAGTTGACTACAAGCAAAACATTTTAATGTTTGTTTGTAAGTTTTGTTATCCCTAAATTTCCTAACATGTCTATTAGGATTTAAAGTAGGTTTTCTGGCATTAGAAGCCCTTATTGTATATGTTTTCCTTGGAGTTCTTGGCGCTAAGAATTTTTGTGTATTATTATATCTATTTTTATTTCTAGATATATTTTTCCTGTTTTTAAATCTATTTTGTGCATATTGTTGGGGTGTGTATATTTGCTTGTATATCCCAGCATCAGAATGCTTAAGCTGTTTTTGTATAGCTATATGTGAACAAGTGTCTTCCATTATTTTCATAATGTGTTGTATCCGTATAGAGAGGTTATTCAGCATGGGAGTAACCTCATCATTTTCCAGCTTTCTCTAATTTTTTGTCCCAGTTTTCCTGGAAGTTTAAGAAACATTTTGTCTCCTATATTAACATCATGAAAGCAACCAGCTATAGATGCATACAAGAGATAATCTTGACAGTATTCTTTTATTTTACCAAAATATTCAATAGACAATCTTTCAAGATGTCCTAGATAAATTGTTGTCTAATTGTGTTGCCATAATTGGCAGATTGTGAAGTAAACAATCTTTGTATAAGGGAACAAAAATTGTAAATATTGGATCTGGTTCAATAACCAGTGTGTTTAGATCATTAGGGAAATTTTTCTTAAAAGATTCCCATCCAGATCTAGCGATATCGTCTAAGTATGTTTCTTCTTTAGCAATCATTTCTTGAGAAGACAGTACATCTTTCTCATGATGTATGCCATAATCTCGGATTATAGTAGCTGTCCATTGTTCTATGTATGTGGAAGGAGTTGGGGATCTATACCTCCTATGTTTAGAAGTAAATTTGGAATTTGGAAGTTTGGTTCAACTGGTAATCTTTTACCATGTGATATGTATTTATTGTTACTAAGGACAATATTTTGTACAGTTTCTCTGGGAAGGAATCCTTGAGAATAATTTTGTGTACCAGCAGGATATAACCTATAATTTGTAGCAGTAGATTCTTCATATTCATTTATTAGTCCTACTTTTGTGTTTTCAGATGTTGTAGATAAATCATCATCTCCTTGTAAATTTTTTGTAAATTGATATGAAAATTCTTTTTCTTCAGTTTCTTCTTCAATTTTTAATTTTTGTAAAAATGTATTAACGATATTATTTATTTCATCATTTTCTTCAAGTCTTCTAACTTTATTGTGTTCAAGGGAAAAATTATCCCATGGCTCCCAGTTAGGATCGTTTAGAAACCTATCCCAAGATTCTAAATTTATAGTTTCTTGTCTAGACATGACTATGTTGGCTTGGTTGTCTAGAGTTCCTTGCCTAAACATGGCTATATTTGCTTGATGATGATTCCATTCTTCTTCAGTCATATCATCATCTTCTTCATCATCACTGTCTATGATGTTCATCATACCAATATGATCATCATTAGGAATAGTGGATGTACTATCCCGTCTGTTTTGTTCTAAATCCATAAGTGGAGTATTTCTATAATCTGTGAAGCTTAAACTAAGGCTTCTAGATCTATTGTGTATAATAACAGAATTTGGATTTGTGATTGGATTTCGTTCATCCCTTTGTAGATGAGTTTGCCATAGATGACCCTCATTTCTTCGTGTGAATGCCTGAGCTGGCAAAAATTATGTACCAATAGAGCTTATTGCTTCCTCTAATGGTCTAGTGTTTATTCTATACATGGAAGAAATGTAATTACTTATTCTTCCTATGAAAGTAATGTCTAGGTGTAGGTTATCTCCTATCCAATTTGTTCTAAAACCTATAGTTTGTACTTCTAGACTAATGTGATTGACGAAGTCTGGAAGAGTGAGTGTAAAGTTTGGAGCAAGATATATTAATGATATAGGATGATTTAAGTCAACGTCTAAGATTCCAATAATACTTTGGGAATCATTGTTTTGAAATCTTGTATCATGGAGAACTATCAAAAGCTCTCGCACCAATCATATGTCTAGCAAGGGATCTAACTCCTATAGTAATTAATCCTATGTGGACATATCTCCCATATTAATTTAGGAGTTGTGTAGCTGTTTGTTGAGATATTAAAGGAATTATCTCATGTGTATTATCAGGAAGGTGAAAATCTTCTATCCTCCTATATCTGTAAAGACTAGTTCTTTCAAAACTTAACCAGCCTATATTGTATAGTTGTCTAGGATTGAAAGAATCTATCCTTGAGTTGGATCCTATTTTTGTATTTTGATGTATATCTACTAAGTCTTCTAATCTTCTGACATTATTAGTTCTTCTTCTATTTAGAAATCTATCTAAGATTCCTGGGTGTTGTATGAGATCTTGTCTCCTAGTTTGGTGTTCTCTTAATCTGCGAGAAGTTCCTGGAAACCTCTCTGTTGTTTGATTTCTATTGGGTGTACTATCCATAGAAACATCTTGTAATTGTGTTTGTGAACTGTTATTTGGTCTTAAATTCATATTTTAACTAACAGTTTTGTCTTTGCTGGAGGTATTATTCTCCTGTTTAGTCTGATTCCTATTACTGGATTCAGCTATGTCTGTTTTTGCTATTACTTTGAAAAATTTATGAGTATTTTTACATACTGTTCTAGTTTGTGTATTTGTTCCTAAAGATAGTTTAGAAACTTTATTAATTAGATCATTTATATCATCGGATATATTTCCGTTTTTGTTTGAATCTATAAGATCATATAGTTTTCTAGAAACTTCTTCTAGTAAAGCTATTATTGTATTATTTTGTCCTATTAATACTGTGTGAACAAAATTTGTATCATTAGTAGGTTTTATATATCTCACTGGAGGGGACTTTGTTAAAGATTCTACAGCTGCAAGAGCTGATTTGTAGTCTTTTCCTTTAAAAGGTTATATATTAGCCATTTATTTGTAAAAATTTGTTTATCTTTGTAAAATTTTATAGTGTGTACAAGAGTGCAAAAACAGGAGTATGGAAAGTAAAAGAGTAGGAAAGCAGCAAAAAATAAACAGTAGCAGAAGCAGAAAAACAGAAGTAGTAGATAAGATATCAACGGAATACACTGTAAAACAATAAATATTAAAGAATATAGAAGATCATAAGACTTATCAAAAAGTAAAAAAAAAAACTCTTTTTTTTTCGCTGAAAATATATATCTGAATTTGGTGTTGCAATCTGCACGTGTTTCTCAACCCATCAAGGTAGGAAACTAGGGACTTACAAAGGCTCTCCACTGACCATCACTACCCTTCAACTACCATGGGTATCCTAGCAAATACTATACACCTTTGACAAATACTTATTTTCAATCAGAAAATAAAGATTTACATGATAAAAGAACCGTCCTTGGAAAGAACAGGGCTCTGATACCAAAAGAGAGAGAAAAAAAAATTTTATTCTGTGCAATAATATCAGAAGTTTTCAGCAACCCATGAAAATAATATTGAAAATAAAGTTTTCAATATAAAAATTTATTTACTGAGATAAATTAGAAAATTATAATATATTATAGTAATATTAAACAAAATAATATATATTAATAGGAAATTTACAATTTAAGTTTTTATCTATTGATAGAAAAAGAAATAATTGATGCAAGTAGAATAATAATTTCTTAATTTTGAACATTGGGAGATTGAGGAATCATGGCCTAGCCGACAATACAAGTTTTTTTTTTTTTACCTTATTCATCCATCTAGTAGAAAACATTAATATCAATATGTTTCTCTATCTGTCATTACTCTTGAGGAAGAAATGTGAAAAATCAAAGTGCATATAATAAGAGTGTGGCAAGTTCCAAGCTTCAATAGTTCAAAAACACTATTTTTGTTGGAGATGGTGTTGCTAGAAGAAGATGTAATGTTTTTTATATTGATTTATTTTCATTTCCAGTAAATTGTTAAATATTATATCTGAGATGCGATATTTGCTAATTTTGAGTTATATTTGCAGGGTTTGAGAATTCATGTTTCTATCAGGAAAGCATTGATTTATAAGTTTGAATCTTTGTTATGTGAAGGAAAAACATTTATGATAAATAACTTTGGGATAGGTGCAAGTAATGGTGATTATAGAACTACCCAACATGAATACAAGCTAAATTTTTAGTTCATCATTGATGTGCAACTTTTGAAATAATACACTGCATTGGAAAGTTTTTTAGTTTTGTGTTTTTTACTGACTTAATTGAAAATGACACTAAATATAGTTGTTATTTACTTGGTTAATATATTAATTATTTGAGTGGTTTACATTTGATAGTTTATGAATTTTTTTATGTGCAACTGTTATTCGAATTCTTTCTGGAGTTAATATTGAAAAAAAAAGTATACAAAAATGGTAAGAAAACCAGAATGAATGTTATTAAGTTTGATCAACAAGGATAAGTATGCTAACTACTGAAAATTTATATTGTGACATTTATATGATAGATAACTATTTTTGTTTTATCAAAATTTGATAGTTTCAAGATGAAATATGCTCTTTTTAGTCCTTATGTTGATGAGTTCAATAATTTTCAGACTTTGTAAGAAATTATTAATGCGATGGTTATTTTTCAGTTTGCAAAGATTAAGAATTTTAAAGGTATCGTATGAATATTGTTTGCAAAGATTAAAAATACATTCATTCTCAATCTTTGAGTCAAATAATTGATTCTCCACTTTGTGTCATGAGAATGATTTTTTTAAAATTACTTCTTCAAAAAACTGTTAAAGAGTTAAAGGATTACAATGATAGTGATTCATTTGTGTTATTGAAAACAATCAAGCTTATTCATGAAGAAAAAAATTGGTGGTATTTAGCATGTAAATGTATCAAGTATGTTTTCCATGATTCAAAGAGATAATTTTGTGAAAATTGTAATTAACAAGTTGTTGATGTCTACTTAAGGTAAGTAACTATTTTCTGAAATTGTCATTTGAAATATTAATAAGAAAATTCCACAATGTGATATTAAATAATTTCTTTATGGGCATCATATCAAATTGAAGGTTTGATGAGAGAGATAGTATTGCATTTTTTATTTTTTATTGCAAGACAACATATTTGTTAGAAAAAGTTGTGCTAACCTAGTTGAAGCTGCAGAAAAGGGTAGGGATGGCTAAAAAATTAAAACTAAAATTGAACAAATTTTTTAACAATATTGTTGTTAATATATATTTTATTATGATGTATTGCAACAATTAAATGATTCTCTAATTCCTATTGAAATTCGTTCTTTGGAGAATAAAGTCTTTCTTTTCAAAGTTGTTGTTAAGAACCACTTTCAGTCTTTTTTTCAAGTGATTAGACTTTGTCATGATGCGGATATGATTCAAAAATATATTCAAATGATGAAACAAAAAAAGGTAATATAAAATTTTATTATCCTTTTACTGTTTTTAATGTATAAAGTTTATGATATAGTATATAAGTAAAATAACTTGTGTTTCCATTTGTTATCGCTGGAATCATATGGTGTACAAATTAGTGGGATTGATCTTATGAGTGAATTTTGTTTTGTTCGTTCTAAAAATTATAAGTTACTTGGTTTGGTTGTTGAGTTTGTAGAAGTTGAAACAAGTGAGACTTCTGCAAATAAGATATCAAAATAAATATGTTTGGATGATGTCAATAAGGAACCTGTTGGATGATGTTAAACCATTTGAGATGACATAAGCAAAAGATGTGGAAGATAATGAATTTGAGTTAACTCAATACAATTGTTCTAAGAAGACTTTAATAAATAAATTAAACAATGAAAAAAAGAAAGAAGTTAGATTGTGAATCTGTTTCCCTTGATGATGAAGAGGACATGACTTTATTAAAGAGACTTTTTATTCTATTGACCCTAATATTAGCAAATATTACATGTTCAAAGTTTGATAAAAGTGATAAAGAAGGAGAATGATTGAAAATAACTTGACTTGACTTATATGTACTTTTTTTAACAATGGTTTCATTTTATTTTGATGTTCTAATTAGTATTATGTCCATGATTATGTATGCTTTGTTATGACTTTATTTTGTATTTATGTTTACCTATAATTTTGGATTTGAAATTTAAAGGGTATTATCAGCTATGATTTATCTTTCCTTCTTGGCAATTTCTTTTAGCACCTCTTCATTTCCTATTCACACTCCTTAATGTTTACAATTTTCTGCAAAACCCCAAAACACTTTCACCCTCTTTTACCCTAGGTTTTTTTACAGAGCATCATCTAGCATCATGGCTGCACATGCACCTCTACCTACCTCTTTCAAAGATTACATTAAATTTTCCATTTTGCACATTCACTCTCTTCTAACATATATATATATATTTTCACCTCTATTTTTAAGAACTTCCTCTGTCATGTATGTTTGAAAAGGGTGGAGGAGTTTTTTCAAAGAGGTGGGTAGAGGTACATGTGCAATCGTGAAGCTAGGTGATGTTTTGTAAAAAAACTTAAGATAAAGAGGGTGAGGGTGTTTTGAGATATTACAGAAAATTGTAAACATTGTGGAAGTGCGAATAGAAAATGAGGGGTTGCTAAAAGAAATTACTTTTCTTCTTTTATCCTTAGTTATTTTTATTACTTGGCTTAAAAAACTGAAAAGATCTTCATTCGAGTCCCATTTTTTTTGCTTTAAATAGCATATAAGAACTATCTTAAGCTTCAAAGTAATAAGTTTTAATTTTTTTATGTAAAGATTGCTTAAACATTAACTAAATTGTAACATGAAGAACTAAAATAAAATAATGTTTGTAATTGAAGGAAAACCATATGCTTTGTAATGACTATTAAAGAGAATTACAAAATTTATAATTTAATCCTTTCATCAAACTAACAATGTTGACTATTATCAAATTAATGTTCTATGATGTGAATCAAACAAAAATAATTTTATGTCATGTTACTAAATTTAGATTACATTGGGTTAATCTCTTAATGGTGAGCACTTTCATTATTGAACAACCACAAATTTTAAAAAATTTATATTTTAAATAAAGTACAATAAAAATTATAAAATTTGACAAGTAAGGAGAACAAAATTCTTTTTTTAATAAAGAAGCCCAATTTACGAATTTTGAAAAATAGAATGATTAAAGTTGTATTTAAGTTAGGTATGACAATAGGTAGAGTATGGGTAGGTATTATAATACTCATTTTCATACTTGTGTTAAAATGATATACTAAAGCCCAACTCATATCCATATGAGTAGCTATGAAACCCTACCTGTATTTGTGACTTCCACTTTACTAATATAGGGAGATAACAAGTCAATATTTTTTACATATAAGTAAACATAATATGAAAAACAAGTCAGCATAATACTAAAAATAGAGAAAATGACAAAAAAAAAACACTTCATAAATTTTTAGATGATTACACATGTTTCTTTTACCATAACATTAAATAATATTGTAAGTTTATTAAAAGTTACTTTATAAATAACTCAATATTTTCTTATAAATTGTATTTTTATCTTATTAAATTTGCATAAAATATATTATATATTTTTTATTTATAAGTGTATTATTTATCATAAATTATAATACAAATAATATTTTAGCAATATTTTCACTCAAAATTATAATTAGGTAGTATTATATATATATATATATATATATTATAACTATATTAGTTAATATTATATGTGTATGAGACGTGGGGCAAGGCAGGGTGGGTACTATAGCCCTAATACCCACATAATTTTTTGCGAGTTCTAGGGTTTAACATGTCCCCCTACTTGTACCTAATTTTTGAGTAATTACTTGTTTTGTGTAAAGATATTTTTGTAAGTGCTCATAAAGTTTAGGTACATTTTGTTATTCCTAATTTAAGCCAATATTTTTAGGCTAAAATATGTTCTTCATCCATGTAAAATTAGCAAAGTTGAATTTTTGTCCCTGCAAAATGTATTGCTTGTTTTTCATCCACTTAAAATAAAAACATGTCAAATTTTGACTTAGAGCAAGGTTTAATATAGAGAAAAAACTTAAGCAATACGAGTGTATTTTTACACTCGCATTCCTTTATATATAGTAAATTTGTTGATTTTACCAATTAATACTTTAAAAGTCATACATTCAAAGGTTGTGATTAAACACTAGTGTAAAATTCTTTTACATTGTTAGTGCATAAGTATTAAACTCTTAATTATATTTTTTATACATAAAATCTTAATTATATTTGAGCCTACATGTAAGATGACTATCTCTAGAGGATTTCATTTTAGGGTTTAAAGCGAAACACAAATTGTAGAAAAAATTGCAAAAATTAAATTTGCAAAACTCTAATCAAACTTCTCTTCCCAACTTCATCTTTGAAACTTTCATCCTAATAAAATAATAACAAAAAAACTATACTTTACTTCTTTGTTTATAGTGAGGCAATGTTAGTGTCCGCAAAAAATGTTGTAACCATAAATGGAAAAATGAATGGTGGGACAAGTTGCCTAAATTTGAATTGGATGGAAAGGAAATGTCTAGCCTATGTGCGGCCTTTAAGTAACAAAAAGGTGAACAATAAATTTTTATAATAAAATAAGCAATATTCAAACGAGTTATGACATGATAAATTAAGCAAATTGCAAAGTAACGATATGGAGAAAGATCAAGTAATGTAGTAACTTGTGATGAAGACAATTTCAAAATTTTCTCCACGGAACACTATACTGGTATTGAACCAATAAGGCCATAATTTGAGATTATATTAAAAGGAGATCCTCATTGTGACAAAAAAAAAATCCTTTCTTAGGTGTAGCAACTTCAACCCCCAATAAATGTTTTAGATGCCTCAAATCATTACTTCTTGAATTTTATGTGGCCAAAGGTCCTTAACCAATGCAATGAGATGAGAGTCTCAATTTGTTAGGACAATGTCATTAACATGAACGAGAATAAACACAAATCTAGAATTGTGATGCAAGAAGAATAGTGAATGATTTGCAATACTAAGAGTAAAATCAATATAAAAAAACATATAAGAATTTTGAATACCAATTTGTGAAGTTTGTTTATGGCCATATAAAGATTTTTATAGCTGCAAACAAGAGGTTCTCCTTGGCTACGAAAACAAGGTAACAATAGCATGAACACATCTTCATGGAGATCCCATGTAATTTGAAGGCATTGTTTACATCAAGTTTATGAAAAAGACATTGTTTGGTAGCAACAATAGAAAAGAAAACTTGAATAGTGACAAATTTGACAACTATAGTATGAATTAAAATATTGGGTTGTGTATTCTATTGATTACAATATTGTATGTATACAAACTACAAGGAAAATATAAAATAGAATGATAAAGGATAGTGGTGTTTATTAGGTCAAATAACTTATTGATCCAATCCAACCCAAATATATATTGATTAAATTTCTTTTGCGATTGAATGAAACCAACATAACTCAATCATAAATATTAAATTATTATTAATTACATAGCATAATATATTATAAAGATGTCATAATAAAAAGAATTATAATTATTAAAAACTATAAAATAAAACACCTCATTGGATCACCTAGGCTCTCAAACATTATCCTTTCTCTCACTCAGTAATCCTAATCTCCCTAAAATAGAAACCCTAAGACCCCTACCCAACCACCACAATGATTTCTATTCTCTAAGTTTATTATCGTCATGAGTCACCCTATACTCAACGACCTCTATTCTCGATAAGAAAGTTGTTTCTCTAGCACAAACATTATCTGTCTCATTATTCTACAATTATTACTCTCTTAAAATCAACTTCTTAACTACTTACGAATTTTAACAAAGTTTTTTAAAGTTACTATTCAATTAAACCAACCTAATCTAATCTGTTCAAAGGCAAGACGAGTTAGTTGAGTCTAAAAAAAGTGGAAATTAACCTAATCCAACCTGTCACTTTTTATTAGATTGAGTGTTAGATTTGTCTAAATTTGACCAAACACAACTTGTACACATCCTTAGTTTGATATATTTTTTACAGTTTATTTGTTACAACATGAATGTGTGTAAAATATTTTATTTTTTATACTTCTTGTTCTTACCGGGTTTGAGTAGAACCTATAATCTCTAGCTTCTTGGGCACCAGAGGCTTTGTAAGGACAAGTGAGTACCTGCAAAAGAGACTCTAATACCCAAGTCAATGTTAGAATGAGAGTAAATAGAATAAGATACATGGAAGTGGGGTTTGAACCCCCTTTTTATACTTGTCTAAGTCTGTGGGTTACCTTAGGGTTACTTTTTTTAAGATGGCCTCCAAGTGTTGGGCCTGTGTCAAGGTAGAGGGGTGCCAAGGTGTGGGGCTGATGTCGAGGTGTGCTTGGGGTCATGGTGCTGAGATGAGATCTACCACATAAAGTATCTATGGTAGATACTCAATGAGCATTTATAAAAAATGTCTTTGGGGGCTCTCTTTCTCCGGTTTCAACAAGAGTAGCTATGGAATTTTATAGAAAGGAGTGCACCTTCCCATTCAAGGGCTGAGTTCATCATTTGGATTAGGTTTTGATGTTAGCCCCAACTAACAGGAATGAACAAAGTCTAATGAAAAATATTAGTTTACAATTATTGACATCTACCACACCAACATATTCTAAATCAGATATGTTCTTTTTATATAATTTTCTTTCCGAAAAACGATATTTTTTTGTAATGTAATTCAATTAATAATGCCAAGATAAATTATGATCGGTAATCAAGGATGCCAAAATTTAGCGATACACACACATGTACCCCCTGCACTGACCTCATCTCAGCATTGTGACCCTAAGCACACCTCGAATCAATCCTACACCTTAGCACCCCTCCACCTTGACAGATGCCCAAAACCTAGAGGCACATCTTAAAAAAGGTAACCCTAAGGCAAACCACACACTGAGACAAGTATAAAAAGAGGGTCAAACCCCACCTCTAGGTATCCAATTGTATTCACTCTCTTATTTCGACATTGACTTGGGTATTAGAGTCCCTTTTGTAGGTACTCACCTCTCCTCACAAAACCTCTAGTGTCCAGGGTACAAGAGATCACTGGTTCTACCAAACTAGGTAAAAACACTTCTATTTTATATTTTTAAAAATATAAAACATTAGAATAATAATTAAATAGTTTTTATTATAATAATAATAATAGTAATTAAATATAAAAGTTAATATTACACTTTAACTAAAAATATAATTAATTATAAATTTTAATTTCTTTGTTTATTAATTCTATATATTAATTAATAAACTATGCAATCTATTTAAAAAATATATAAATAAATTGAATTTATAAAATCTTGTGTAATGAATGTGTTTCCCACCGATTTTTCTAAACACAATAAAGTTTCATCGAGATGAAAGGATGTCTCCTTTTACAAAGATAAAGAAATAAAGCCTCAACCTAGTTGATTCTCATATGTAACTATAAGTTACAAATCTATAACTGCCATGTTAATATGAGATTTGACGTAGTTTGAAACATCTAGTAATTTTGTATTTTTGTAAAAATAATTTCATACAATTTATTAATTATAATTCATTTTATATATTTTTCTACAATTTATTTACTAATATTGTTATTTTTAAAATGAATTATTTTAACCTTTAATATTAAGTTACTTATATACATTATTGAAATTGTGATACTAGCCATTGTGACCCCTTGTAGAATTCGGTATTTGATAGATTGCAATAAATTTTAGGTTCAAATATCAACATCACCGTATGGTGCATGTATCAAGTGAGAAAAAAATTTATTATGAGATATCAGAGGAATAAATAGTAAGTGTAAGATTAAAAATAATAGCCCAAATTAAAATAACTCATTTAGAAGATATCACGTACATCTTTCACCATAACTTATTTGCACTCCTACCCTCAACATCACTACTGTCGATGTCGTCATCACCACCACCATCGATGGTCACCACCACCACTAGGGGTAACGGTGATGTCGGTAGGATAGTGGTGGCAACAATTATGAGGTGGTGGTGATGACGATGACGATGACGACAACCTGGTAGTGGCGGCGGTGGCGATTATAGTGGTGATCACAACTATAGTGGTGACAGTGGTGGCGACACTTACGATGGTGAAAGGTAGGGGGTGATATTGAGGGTGGGGGTGCAAATAAATTAAGATGAAGAAGGTACATGATATCTTTAAGTGAGGTATTTTAATCTAAGCCGTTATTTTTAATCTTATACTTATTATCCATTTCTCTCATCTCTCATAGTAAATATTTTTTCTCACTTGATACGTCCCTATATATATATATTATAAAAATTTAATTAGTATGCACTTACGATGTAAAAAAGTTTTACATTGAGGTTCAATTACAACTCTTCATTTGTATGACTTTAAAATTATTAATTAGTAAAATCAACAAATTTATCATAAATGAAGAATCATGATTGAATGTCAGTTCAAAACTTTTTACACTAAGAATGAGAGAAAATATATTTTATTTTTATGTTATTTTGATGGTTAAAAACTTATAAAAATGTTTTGTGATAATTTTTAGGATTATAAAATATATTTTATTTAGGCTTAATTACCTTTTGTGCCTAATTTTTCAACTTTTGATATTGTGTCTCTCAATTTTTAATTCATGACATTGTATTCCAAATTTTTAAAGTTGTTAAATTTGTGTCTGACTGTTACGTGAACGGTAACATATCTTTTTTTTTAGAAAAATGAAATATTAATAACAATAGGTAAATTAATAGACTTAAATTAATTTAATATTTTTATTTATTAGAATAAATTAAAAATTTATTTTATAAAATAAATAAATAAAAGGCTAAATTAGCATCGGTGTCCCCCTATTTAACTTTAATAAGTGAGCAAAATTTCCTTTTTCGTCAAATTCTCGATGTTGACCGTTAATGTGTGCATGCTGACTTGCTAAGTGGTTGGATTTTAGAAGATAATGACTAACGTGACATAATTGATTAATGATTAGTATTAATTAGGTAGTTAGGATAAATGTAAAAATCCTAAAATAAGAGAAGGTCCCCTCAAGGATTGAATTTAAGACCTCTCAAACCCAAAACAAAAGATTTATCACTAGACTAAGCCCAATTTAATATAAATTATGCATTTTTATGCTACATATAAGCATAGTTTCAAACATAAATGTAAAAAATCTAATAATAATAATAGTTATAATAATAATAGTAATCACAATAATAATAATGATAATAATAATAATAAATCATTTGTTTTAGGTTGAAGAGGTCTTGGTTTGGGTCTAGTGTTAAAAAACTCAATCCAAGTATTAACCTAGGGTAATTCAGAGGGGTTAAGGGAGGAGCACAACATTGGGGAACTTGAAGTCAAATCCTTTGCATCCAAGGTCACCATTCAAGGAGGATTAACTTATACATATACATATATAAGAAATAGGGTAGTGGAGGTGAACCCTAAACCTCTGTAGGGATCAAGTTTTATGAAATTGATTTATTTATTTGTTGTTGTGAATGAATGATTAAGGATGAATAGCTCTAAATAAGTAATTGATTCATGTTATGTTGGGGATTTGTATGTTATTTGAGTTGCTATATGAACATAGGATTATATGTGGTTATGAGTTTTCTTTCATTGAGGAAATCAATGGAAAAATTGATTATTATTAATGTGATTGCAGGGTGTGATGATAAGTGAGTATTATAGATAGAGAAGTAGAAGTTGGCGGGTTTAAATTTAGAATTATATGTTGAGAACCTTATATAAGTTGACTTTTTGCTATCTGGAAACTTTTGTATTAACATACCTTAGAGTTTCTGTCATATCTTTCTGTGTGGTTAACCAAATTGAGTTAAGTTTGCTGGTTTAGAAACTAGACATTTGGGGCTACATTTTAGACTCAATAATTATGTAAATACACTTAGAATAAACTGAGTTATGTGAGTTAGAAGTTGAGTCTCTCATCTAGTGTGCGAAACAAAATTAGTGTATTGTGACCCTGCGAGGTAACCTAGATGGCCTTATTAGACTTCATATTCTATATAAAAGTTTTAGATCTTGATGGTAGCTTTCCAAAAGAGTTGGAATAAATAAAAAAGAATGTATATAACTCAAGTTATGATAAAATTAGTAATTAAAGGTCGAACTGCTAGAATTAGACGTACAATCAATGTTCACAATTTTCGGATGAGAAAAGAGATAGGAAAACAATATATTTTGAGAAAGTGATATTCATGAAAGTTGTAGCCTTAGATGTTATCTAACTAATGTTGTTGGTTTCACCCCAAAAAGATACCTGGAACTCAAGTTATAATAAAATTAGTAACTAAAGGTTAAACTGCCAGAATTAGGCATATTACAATACACATTCATGATTTTTGGATGAGAAAACCAATAGGAAAAATATGTAATTTGAGAAATTTTTCTCACAAAAGTTGTAGCCCTAGATGTTATATAACTAATGACGTTAGTTTCACCCCAAAATGATACCTAGAGCTAAAGTTATGATCAGATTAGTGACTAAAAGTCAAACTGTTAGGATTAAGTGATAGATTCACGTTTCATCCAACTTTTAAAATAGTAAACTTTTGTTTTAGTTCTTGAGGTAAACATAAGAGTTGTATATACGTGTCCTAGATTTTAAGCTAGATACGATACAATATCATAGGATTAATAAACCTCTAGATATCACGTTTATACTCAACAAAGGTCATATAGACTATTAGAAAGGAGTGAGGAAATCTCCAAAACTTTATAAAATATTGTGGTGAGTTAAGAATGTAATAATCCTACGGGTATCTATGAGAAAATTGATATATTCAATATTATAAATGATGTTTTGTGCATGAGAATATTTGCTTTGGATAATTTGTGTTGAAGAACTTATTTATGCTAAGAGTTAAGTCTAAGTTGTTACTTATCAGTATGTGAACTCTAAATTACTTGATCATTTGTGAAGTTTGGACTTTGTTTAGTAGTGCTTAAGTCTTTTTTGTATAGCCATATATGTTTAGATGTGTGATGTATCTTATGATTCTGAGTGTTGGGGATGACTGAATGTTTGAAAGCTATTTGAGGTGTGTGAATTTGGGAGTTTGTTTCAATGTGTGATATTGATGTTGATTATAATTAAATGCATGTTGTGTTGATGATGAGGGTCAGGGTGTGTCTAACGAGGTGTCATCCCAACTGCGGTTGGGGGTGAATTGAAATGACATAATTAATTATTGATATTGTGAGTTATGTTACATGACACGATGCATGGATATGGCAATCTAAGAAGCTTGTAAGGATCGCCCATTGTGAGACATTCTATAGCAAGTGTCTTAGGTTATGTTGCATTGCACGGTTGTACCTACGTGTTACTAGCGTAAAAGAGAATTCACTTCGAGTGAACCTATGTGAGATGATTGTACCTACGTGTTAATGGTGTATCAGAGGACCACTTCGGGCGTGTACTTGAGAGAGTATACATGAGTTGCATTGCATGAGCATCATTGACATGACTTGAATTTAATATGGTTGTGTGGTTTCATGTGATACATTGTGGGTGGTAATGTTTCTTATTTATGTCGCCTAATAGGTCAAAAAGATGTTGAAGAGGTAGAAGTCAGTAATGTCTGAGATTAATGTGGATTCCATGTTCCGATCGATATAGCATTGGACCGTTGCGACTATAGTAGGATGTTCGAATTATTTGCTTATCTTAAAAAATTATATCAAATATTTCTCAAGTTCTTTTCCTTATTTTAAGTTTTCAATTATAAAGACTTATCATTTTATCAAATATAAAGTTTTGTTGAAAGGACTTTTGTGAACCTTTTTACCCAGTTAAAGGACTTTTATTAAATCATGTGATGTTTATTTGTTTGGAATGGAAGAGTGTCACAAGGTTCATAGTATTGTATTACATGATCTTGAAAATTCATTTTCTATGTATATAATGCTCATAACTTTAATTGTAAGTTAATCTAGTTTAATGGATATATGTGAATTAGTAGTTTATATTCTTTTGACCATGTTTTAACTCAATATGGAGATAGATTATTTTCTTTTTCATGACTTGTTTAGTAATAACTAATTTGTGTTGTTACAATGTGAGCCTTTTTATCTAAGTGTCAAGTCTAGTTATTTAAATAAACAAATTTCTATATTATTTTGTAAATTAACTAATAAAGCGGTTGGATGTAGAAGAGTGTCACATGAAATGAACTGTTAAGTGAAAAACGTTGTTAGTTGACACGTAACAATAATTTAATGACATGACATGTCCTAATTCAGTTATTTAAAAGTGATTTAATTAATTACAAATTTTTTTTTTTTTGGAGTTATAAGGTTCATTTGATGGTAAAGTGGAGAAATGGAGGAGAGAGATGTCGTGAGTTTGAATCCTTTAACAAAAACTAACACATTTGACCTATAAATAAAATTACAAATATTTTTACAATATGAAGATTGCCTAAATCAAAGATTGAAATTTGTGATGTCATCAAATTATTACATGTCTGTTAATATATTTGATTTACGTCAATGACATTTTAACAACAACTATGAATAAATTTAACAATTTTAAAAATTAATTAGGAATAGAATATTATTATTTAAAAATTGGAGGACACAAAGTAAAAAAAATAAAAAGATTGGAGGACATAATGTGTAATTAAGTCTTTTATTTAATATTACATAATGGGTTATTTAATTATTAATAATACTTAATCTTAGTTGAAAAATTAATGAAATAATATCTTAAATAGTTTAATGATCAATTTGGTTTTAAAATATTAGAAAATGGCGAGATATGAGGGAAAAGCAAAAATGTTTGGAAGGAGGTAGAAAAGTAAGATATGCATGAAAATTAGAAAGGGTTTGACATAACAACCATACCTGTAACAACAATCCTTACATATCTAGAAAAAAGACTATCTCCTAGAAAGGAACTAGACATATCATATCTATGTTTCTTTTATACGTCAAATATTAGTTATTAATGTGTTATTTTTTGTTAGTAAAGAGATTCGAAATCACTACCTCTCCTTTCCCCCTCATCCCCACATGTGTATTTTGCAATTAGACCAACCTTATAACTATTAACATATTTATATTGATTAAAATAAATGTGATAAAAAATATCCAAGTACTCATTTTTCAAAATTATGACAAGCATAATAGACATATAGTTTAATAGATTATTACTGTGATAATTGGATGTAATTCTTCCTTTGATATTTCTATCATGTAGGTGTTAGTGGGGACATTAGTGTACCGTGATAAATGTTTGGTCCTATTATGGTTTTGTACTATGACTCTCCTTCTATTACACTTGTGACATGAGAGACTTTATTACTTTCCTTTTACATTGTTAACTTATAAAAAAAATTAAAGTTGAGTGATTTTTAAGTTAACTATTTTATAAGTCAACAAACAAACTTATCATTTAAAATGACTTTTAATTAAATAACAATATAAAATTAATACAGAAATGCTAAGAAAACACTTACACTCTCTTTTATTAGTTGAAAGTATTAAAAATAATCAAATTTGGTGTAACTTATACGATATTTAATTATTCATTCTTCTAATTTTTATATTTTCAATAAATTTTAATCAATTAAAGAGTCGATATTGTATTTCTAACACTCAATTAATTTGTGTGTGTGGCTCTTTTTCTCTACTAGATATATATTATAAAAAATAATGACATCTAAACTAAATAGAAGGATAAAAAAGAATATTCAGATTTATCATATTTCTTTTACCAAGATTTACATCTACCATGCAAAATTTAGAAGAAAAAATTTTCACCAACTAATAAAATATGACAATGTTTGATTGCTTACGTTAGAGGATGTCTCACCCTGAATAACCCGCAGTGTTATTGTTATAGGAATACCTCACTTTATCAAGCCAAAAAATATCTCACCCTTATAATAATTCACAACAATGGGATAGGAATACCTCACCATCCAATTCAATCTAAGAGATTTGTACCTTTAATTAACAACAAAATAATGAACACTACAAATCCAGCTCTAAAATGATTTAAGAAAGAATAGATCAAGAAAGAATAAAGAAATTAAAATAAATTGTTTTCCAATCCTTTTCACACATTTTTCTTAAAACAAGCACACTTTTGCAACCTATATATTTAATTTAATTAATGAAACAAACCATATTTTTGGGTTTGTTAAAAATATTTTGGACCTTACAAGTTCGGTTTGTTATCAATAATCAAATACTATCACATGAAATAATCAATTATTAACTTTAGAAAATCACCCAAAGTACGTGAAAAGAAATGTCTGTAAATGAGTATGATTGTTTGCTATGTTTATAATTAATTGATCACTAAATAATCAATTATTTTGTTCAGAATCGCTATAAAATAAGGTTAGAACAAGATATTTATTTTTTGCTCCCATAATAATAGATTATTATATTAGAAGTATAAATCATGTTTTCGAAAAGCTTTTTGTAAAAGTATGATAAGAACGATTAAAAGCATTTTAGATAGCTTAAAGTTTTATTTATCAGTATTCAAATTAAATAAATGAACCTGAGCTAGTTAAGATCATTCCTAAATGGTCTTACAATTTTCTCCAAATAATAATTAAGTTTTTTTATGACGTGAAATGATATCGAATAAGTATTTGATAAATTAATTATTTATCTATTTTGTGAATGAACAATTATTTTTTTTGTGGATGAACATTAATCAATTATTAGAAAATATTTTTAATTATTAATATACTAAGAATAGTAAATTGTTGTTATTATAACATCATCTACTTGAATCTTATGTAAGTAAAACAAAATGAACCAATTTTTAATAAAAGATTATAAATTCTATTCTCTTATTCTGTTTATATTTTTTCTATATTATATTATAATTTTGTATTCATCTGGTACTTTAATTGATCAGGACTAATAATGTCATCACTTTTCTCTTAAAGCTTCAATAAATTACTCTTTAGTCTTCACGTGTTATGACTTTGTTATAAGAAAATAGTATACATGATGTCATGATATCCTTATAACAAAGATTTTCCGCCAATGAGATAGCACACAAATAATTTGGTAATTTTTTTTACAGTAAAATTGGATACTTGAAGTTATAATTTGAGGATGTTGTGAAGTTGACTGTTTTTGTATTATTATGAAGTGTCGGAGAAGCATTGTAGTTTTTGGTTGTTGGAAGAGTGAAGACAAGGAAGAGGAAGAAAAACTTGCGTTGTTACGTCAGCAAAGAATGGAAAATAGCACGTGTGACGACACAGATAGCATCAGCATCATGATCATCCGGCAAAGTAAGGATTGTACAAGGATAAAGCGGATAAAAAGAACAAAGAGTAGGGACAAAAGGGTCCAACCAGACCTGAGGCTGAGGCAGTGCCACCCTGTCTACCTCTTTTCTTTCTTTTTTACCTTACCTGCATTGCAAACTTGACTTGAGATTTCAATTTTCAAGTCCATTGTGCACTCTGAATCACATTGGTTTTGAGGGAGAGACCAAAACCAAGTAACCAACAATGAAGTTTATGAAGTTGGGTTCCAAGCCTGATGCTCTTCAAGCTGATGCTGATGGAAACTGTATAAGGTCAGTGCCTGTACTCATCTCTCAGGCTCATATCTACTCTTTTTTTCTTCTTCTGTTATTTAGATCTGCATGCATTGTGCACCCTTCTTCACCATTCACACTCTCATTTCATCATTCATGCATTTAAGCTTAGTCAGCTACTATAGCTCAGAAACTTGTTTGATGACTTCAAATTAATTAAAGCCAAGATTTGTCCACACCCGTATTGTTAGAAATGTTGTTAACATGTTAATTCTATTGCTAGTTACTTAAAAGGAAAGGGTGGGAGAAAGAGATCGTGGACCATCCTTTGAACTGTGGTGTTTTTCACGAGTTTGTGGTCCAACTATGGTAAAGTGATGTGGAGTACCCATCAGCTTCAATTATGGCTGGACACAAGCCTTTTTTAATAAAACAATGTCGATATACTCATCGTATCTGTTTTGCTTTACCTCACGAGTTTTTGTATGTTATGTTACTGGGTGGGGCACTCATTGTTGTTTTGTTGCCTTGTGTACGTGGATGTGGACATTCTCGTTGAAAAAAAATAAAATAAAAGGTAGATGCAAAAAATCCTAGATAAGGTCCTTAGTGGACCCTAAGAAAATTTGCAAGGGTGGAATTCATGCAAAAGGACTCTTTCCCCGATGATAATAAGGTTAAAGAGTTTCACTTGAGGGTGGAATGTTTTATGGAGGTGACTTAACCTGGTTTGGTGTCTTTTCTGCCTGTTAAAGCATGCTTGACAATGAAATGTCATCTGTCATGCGTGTAGTATATTTATGTGTGCAAGTAGGAGACAACTTTGGTTAATCAATATTAGTGTGTCCAATTACTTATTAACTCAGATTAAATTGTTTATTTTACTTCTCTGCAAGTTGAGGTTTCTTCCTAAGAGGATATGTCACTCAATTGTTCTTCTTCCCAGATATTGTTTTCAGGGAATAGGTTTTGTTTTTCTTTTTTCAAAAATTTCCCTGCAAAATTAGAACCAAAAACTATTATTTCTTACTTTCTTCTAAATAAACTAATACAAATACACAAACCTTGGCTCTGCCAATATAAATATGTAAAAAAGGATTCTCTTTTGCTTCAGCACATTATCAGGTTTTGGCCTTGGGAGTTATTTGATTTCTGCTAAGAGGAGAACAACGTGTAAGATCAGGATGAACATCACGCACCTCAATTAAAATATTATGGCTGACGGATCTATATTTCCTGGCATAATTTAATCACTTATTGGATCATAAATTGACACTTGACACAGCTTGGAAACATGCATGTGGTTAATTATATAAACACACGCATACGCATTCATATTATGTCCATAGAATTAATGGCCAAAAGCAAATTATATGCAATGTAATTGTACATTATCTGTAATTGTAACTGTTATTCTCTTAATTGGGATGATCCACTGAAAATGTATGTATGGCAGGTTAGCTAATTTAGTGGGCTGAAAATCAGATTGACAGCTTGTAATCAATTTGTATTTATATGAGAATTCTCCGGCAGAAGAACATATAGTTTTTGGCCTCATCCTCTGAGTTTAGCATGTTATGCATAAATATTTGCACCTCCTTTTTGTTTTCCATACAAAATCTGTTCTTGATATGCTTTTTTTTCCGGATAGGCCTGTTCTTTATATGCATAACATACCAAATTTAATTCTTATGCAGGTATGTGTCGTCTGAATTGACTACAGATGTAACCGTTAATGTGGGTGATGTTAAGTTTTACCTTCACAAGGTACATGCTAATTTGACATCTTAAATTTTGTAATGTAGAGTAGAGTAAACAAACTTGTTATTTTATTAATTAATTGGTAATATGATGTATTGGACTTGGACTAGGGTTACCAAATAATTTATGTGGTAGTAATTTTGGGAATATCCATCATTCTATAATACTAGCTTGTACAGTCAAACAATTTTACTTTTTTTTAACGTGATGGGTGAAGTTTGCATTTTGATATCTGCATTTGGTGTGCATTTCCCCCCCTCTAATTTGTGGGTTTTAGGTGACACAACTAGGTTTTTGGTTCCTCCCTTTGTCGTTTACTAATGTTAAGCTTTTAAGAATTGCAGTTCCCTCTACTGTCAAAGAGCAACCGCCTACAAAAATTGGTATCAAAGGCCAATGAAAGGAATTCTGATGATATTTACTTGGATGATTTCCCTGGAGGGCCAAAGGCCTTTGAAATATGTGCAAAATTCTGTTATGGAATGACTGTTACTCTTAATGCTTACAATGTTGTAGCTGCTCGTTGTGCAGCTGAATACCTTGAGATGACTGAGGATGTTGATAGAGGAAACTTGGTTTTAAAGATTGAGGTGTTTCTAAACTCTAGTATCTTCCGTTGCTGGAAGGATTCTATAATTGTTCTCCAAACTTCTAAATCTCTTCTGCCATGGTCAGAGGATCTGAAGATCATTGGAAGATGCATAGATTCCATAGCTTCTAAAACTAGTGTGGACCCAGCATACATCACTTGGTCTTACACTTATAATAGGAAATTAACTGAACCTGATAAAATTGCTGAGGACAAGATGACATTTCTAGAGAAAATTGAGTCTGTTCCTAAGGATTGGTGGGTTGAAGACATATGTGAGCTGGACATTGATCTTTACAAGCGAGTAATGGTTTCTGTGAAATCAAAGGGAAGAATGGATGGTTTTGTGATTGGGGAGGCACTAAAAACCTATGCATTAAGATGGATACCTGATTCTGTTGATACATTGGTTTCAGATGCCAACAGCTTAAGGACTAAATCCGTGGTAGAAACAATTGTCTGTTTATTGCCATATGATAATGGCATTGGTTGTTCGTGTAGTTTCTTGCTCAAGTTATTGAGAGTGGCCATATTAGTTGAAGCAAATGAGTCATCAAGAGAAGAATTGATGAAGAGCATTAGCCTCAAATTGCATGAAGTTTGTGTCTCAGATTTATTGATTCCAGCAAGGTCTACCCAGATTACCACATATGATGTTCATTTGGTACAAGGTCTTTTGAATCGATACATGAATCATGAAAAGGGAAGCTGTGGTATGGAGGTTGTCGAGGAGAAAGATAGAGAAGATAAATATATTTTAGCACGAAGGTCCTTATTGAATGTTGCCAAGTTGGTGGATGGTTATCTTGGAGAAATTGCACATGATCCTAATCTCAGTCTCTCTAGTTTTGTCGATTTATCACAATCACTTCCAGATTTTGCTAGACCAGATCACGATGGTCTGTACAAAGCTATTGACATCTACTTGAAGGTAGGATTTTGTTATTCCTCTATTGTTTTGTTGAGTTCTTTACTTTTGTGTCTTTCTTGTGGGTTAAAAGTAAAATATAAAGCGAACTCCCTGACCATAGTGAACATTCAGTCGACTGACACCCAATTATTGGATTGTTGCTATCTTTATAGCTAACCATATTTAATTTAATTTGTATTTTCTCATATGAATCTTTTAACACTCATAATTCTGTTAGGAGTTTAGGGTTTATATGCGCATGCCACCTTACCTAATTGATGACATTCATTATACTTTAGTAATTAACTTGATTCTTTTTTGGACAGCAACACCAAGATTTGACAAAAGCTGAAAGGAAGAAGCTATGTGGAATAATGGATGTCAGGAAATTGACAGGGGATGCTTCTATGCATGCTGCACAGAATGAAGGGCTTCCTCTTAGAGTTGTAGTGCAGGTTCTCTTCTTTGATCAGGTCAGGTCTTCTATCAGCTTTCAGACACTCGGTAACAATAGCGCACGTGACCCTTTATGTTCTCCAATGAACCAAGATGAAGGATGTGAGAAAACAGCAGGAGATAGCTGCCAAGCTCTCAAGAACCGGATGAGTCATCTGAGGATCAAGGATGAAGATTTACAAAAAAATAGGAAGTTGGGTAAGAAGAATAGCAAAAACAGCAAAAGTGGCACTCAGTTGCTATCATCACGGTCAAGGAGAATCTTTGACAAGTTATGGAGTGTGAGAAAAGTACAAAGAGGGAATAGGAGTTCAGAGACTTCAGGGAGTTCTAGTAGCCCAACTTCTCTAGGCCACGGAGATACCAAATCATATGGCCTATCTTTGAGACACCAGAGACATTCTATCTCTTAGGGAGTCAGTAGAGATTATTTGGAACAGGTGAGGAACATTCAAATTGCTGTGTAATGTAAAGTGGTAGAATGATATGTTGTTATATTTGCAGTTGCAGTGCGTGCACAGAATGAGGAAAAAGGTTCGTCAGCATTGCATCAAAATGTAATATAGTTTATCTTTCTCTCATGTGTAAGACCTTCCATGTTCCATCCTACACTATGTTTGCTTGTTAGGGATATGTAGTATTAATTGCTTCTAGCTTGCATGTTTAAATATATTTCTTGTCTTTATAAATATGCTCACGTTTTATTTAATTTGAGTTTAATTTTGATAGACTGTTATTTTAGATATTTTTACACAAGTAATAAAATCACACCTTATGTGTGACGTTTAAAATAGATATTATAAAAGCAAATGATTATTAACAGAGGTGAAGCCAAAAACTTTATGTAAAGGGTTAAGATAATTTTTTTTTTAAAAAAATATTATTTTATATGAAAAAAAAATATTAGATAATTATATTATATAAAAACATTTTAATATTATATACATTTCTTTAATATCTATAATTTATTTATTTTTATCAATCATATCACTTATCGTGTTTTTATTTTACAAAGATGTTAACTAACATTAATTTTATATATATTTTATTTTAAATATTAAAAAATTATATGATTATAAAGTTAAATCAATTTAGAAATTTGGAGAATACCATGGCCTTGTCAGTTTCCCTTCCCTCTGTCCTGATTATTAATGATATGGAAGACCCTTTATTATTAATGATATGGAAATCTAGAATGACAGTGGACTGTGATAAATACGTTTACACTAATGTATTCTAATTAATTTTTTCTTTTTTACAAAAAAAAAACAACTTTGATATGTGGTTAGTGTTTTCAAAGGTAAATAATTGATTATTTCAGTTCTTGTTGTTACTATAAATTTGTTAAATATTTTCATGTTCAATTCATTTTTAGCAAAGGACAAAACATTGATGTAATTTCTTACGTTATATATGTGTTAGTTTTGTGTTTTTTTCTAATCATAAATGTAATAGAGTTAATATATATGTACTAATGCTAGTTTTATATTTTTAAAATATTAATTGATAAATTCAAGAAACATAATATATATTAATGATTATAATTAAATGTCAGTGTAAAACTTTTTAACAGTCAACTTTAGCAAACGCTATTTTGAAACTATTGGTCTACAACACTTAGAAATCTACGTATTGGCTGATCTATTAAATTGTAAGATTGCCAACACTAGAAGGATATCTACATGGAAATCAATAATTCAAAAATTTAAGAAGAAGTTAGCATCTTGGAAGAATAAAACCTTATCCTTTAGTGGTAGAGTAACCCTCATCAATTTTGTCCTATCCTTCTTACTTCTGTTTTTCTTCTCTTTCTTTCTAGCTCTGGTAAAAGTGATTGACAAGTGGCCTATAAAAAAAGTGCTTAACAATTTGGTCAATATTCAGGCTAAGTTTTTATGAGGTTGGGGTGCAAGATGTCAGGAGGAAAGTACACTAGGTTAGCTGGAATAAGTTTTTTTACATAAAGATGAAAAAGAGATGAAACTTATTCCAAAGTTGTGATAAGTTATGAGTTTAAGTCCTTAAATCTAAGTATAGGGGTTAGGAAGGATTGGGGTGGGGTGGGGAAATCACAGTAATAATGCATATGTGTGGTAGAGGGACCTAAGGAAGACTTGTGGAAGTGAACAACATGAAGGTTGGTTTTAGGGGATGAGAGGTGGAAGTTGGGACATGAGAACAAAATTAGATTGTGGAGTCATGATTGGAGTGTAAGAGGTCCTTACAAAGTAGATTTCGATAGTGTATAGTAATTATGAGCAACAACTTAAGACAATTAGTGATATGGGTGAGTGGGTAAGGGGGCATGGGTGTGAAAGCTTAGGTGGAGGACATAATGGTTTCAGTGGGAATTTGAGTCTGTCCAAAGGTGTCAGGACACAATCTTAAATATTGTGTAGAATCCACATTAGGAAGATAGTTGAAGATGTGTATGTGATCCTACTGGTGCATGTATAGTACTAAATTAGTATATTCCACTCTACTACAAAGGATGTTATGGATGGGAATACCTATGGAGCAAATGAAGTTATTATGGTCTGTAAAAGCTCCACAAAAAGTAATGATATTCATATGGAGGTTACTTTTTCAAAGATTACCAATCAAGGATTACTTATTGAAGAAAGATATCATGCTGAATGGAAACAATAAGCTTTGCCTATTTTGTGGACTTCATGAAGAAAACATTGCTCATTTCTTCTTCCATTGCAGGTTGGTCTCTTAAATCTGGTAGGTATGTTACTCATGGTTAGGGGTGGTTAATGTGTAGAGGTGTTAAAACGGGTCAGCCTAACCCACACGGGTTAACCATTGTGGGTTGCAAAATAAATGGACCAGGCCTGCTCGACCCACCAGAATAAAGATATCTAAATTTCCAGTCAGATCTGACTTACCACAGGCTTGGTGGGCCTAACCCACCAAACTTGCAAAACAAAATTATTAAATTTAGTTTCTAATTTTTTTAAGTGAGATTTTTTTATAAAAATATGAAAATCATAAATAATATTAGAATAACATACATACATAATGAACTCATGTCATCTATATGAGAATTATAAATAATATTAAAACAACATACATACATATTATTAAAATAACATGCATATTAGGGGTTTCACTTTCAGATTTCAGAGAAAGTTTGACTTTGCCTTTGATAGTATTAGGGGTTTCATGTTAAGAGGGAGAACAAAAAAGGAAAACAAAATTAGAAAAAATATGTATATGCTTACACTGATATAAGTAAAAAAAAAAAGTTTGTGGTGGGCTGGTGGGCTAGATTGACTCGATCTCAACCTACCAAACTTGTGGGTTGAGTGGGTTGAATTACATAAGTAAGGCTGTTTTGTGAAACATGTTTTTTTTTTTTTTGCCCAAACTTGTGGTAAGTCAGACTGACCCGTCAGATTAAGCCTATTTTGACACTTTTACTCGTGATGCATTGAGATGATGCAATAAACTTCATACAACACATTGGCTAGGGTTTACCAAAGACAACAGTCAAAGACGGAAGATAGTGTGGATCAGAATTGTTTGGTGTATATTGGAATCAAAGAAACTTGTGTTTTCATAGGGGAAGTTTTTTATTTGGAGAAAATACTATATCAAGTAAACTATCATATTTAGTCTTGGTTGTTAACGTTTGATCCTTTGTTCTCTTATTTCTTCTCCATGTGGTGTCTTAATCAAGGTAACATATAAAGTTAACTAGCTTTAGAGGATTATATTCATTGGTTAACTATTGGGTTATAGGAGTGCTCAAATTGGTTTACCTAAGTAATTTGGAACTTCATGTTCTTTTGGCTAAGTTGTATCCAAGTATATATTAATGGGTAAGGGTTGTGTTCTAGATCTTTACTTTTAAGTATTAACTAACCATCCTTCTCTCTTTTCTTTTTTTAAGATTTTGTTAGGTCTTACTCATGTCTAGTTAATGAATTATTTGGCTTTAAAAAAATCAACTTTTATTATTTGAATTATGAAGGGATTTTAATTTTACTTAGAGAATAGAACCAAAATTATCTACAACAGTCTAAATTTTATCCAATAATAAATTTGTAATAGTGGCAAGAAAACAAGCCTTCACTCCTAAAAAAATAAGTACAATTCTTTTTTATATAAAAACATCATATTTGGGTAAATACTTAGTACAAACATATATTACCAACAATCCAACGTTGAAAAGCAATTTTGAAGAAAGTTTAAAGTTTAATTAGGATGCATTGAAAGAGTTTTACAATGACGTTCAATAACACCACTTTATTTATATGACTTTTAAAGTATTAATTAGTAAAGTCAACAAATTTACCACAAATGAAAGGTTGTGATTGAATGTTAGTGTAAATTTCTTTTCACTGACAATGCATACTAATTAAACTCTAAAGTTTATAGAGAAAATAATTATAATGTTGATTTTAAATTTATAATATATTTTTTTGAATATAATTATTTTTAAAAAATAAGATGCATGTTTAAAAGTCTAATTTAAATTTAGAAAAAAAAAAAGTCTTTGAAAAAAATAAGTTGATCTTAAGAAGCTTATTTGTAGAGAATTTCTCTCTCTACCTGAATAAGTTCTCCCTACACTTTCATAAAGTTTTTAAATTGTAAAAATATCATTAATGAAAATAGTAAAAATTTAATTATCATGCACTTTTTTTTTTCCTTTTTTGTCTACACCTATCTCTTGTTTTGCATCTCTCTCGTCTACTTCTCTTGCACGATTTCATTTTTCTTCTCTAACTCAGTCGCTCTCTTCTTCTTTATGCATTTGTGTTCATTCCTTTTGTGTTTGCTTTATTCTTCCTGGTTCAGGTTTGTGTTTCTTTTCTCTCGGTACATTATGGAATAAGATTTTTTATAAAAATTTTTACAAGTTCAAACACCCCTTTTTGGACTTGTAAAAAAAATTATAATTTTTTTACAAGTTCGAACACCCTTGTCTAGACTTATAAAAAAATTTGCTAAATTTTATTCCAAGTTTGAACATCTCTATCCGAACTTATAAAAAATTTTGCAAGTTCTTTTACTTGTAAAACATTTGCAAAATTTTTTACCTAGGATTAAACTTTTATTTTACCTAGGGTATTTGAGACTTTTCCTACATTTATGTAGGTGTAGGGAAAAGTTATGAAAATGCATGGAAAAATTCTCTTATTTGTAACTTATAATTATTTTTCAATAGCTTATTATATTTTAAAGTTGTTTTTATACTTTTTTAACTCAATAAAAAATTATTTTTATTACAATCGATTATTAAAATAATATAATTTTTATTTTTTTCAAAAGCATATTAATGTTTTAGAGTGCGTTATCTGAGGAAATGTTACAGTTATATAAGTTTAAAATATTTCCAAGCATAATAAATGGGTACAAGAATATAATTCTAGAAAGAGAATTTGTCTCTGCACTTTCATAATTTCTCCATACACCTCTATAAAGGTAGGAAAAGTCTCAAATACTTTAGATAAAAAAATAACTTTAATTCTAGTAAAAAATTTGCAAAAAGTTTTTTATAAGTATGGATAGGGGTTTCCGGACAGGGGTGTCCGGACTTGTAAAAAAAATTGTAAATTTTTTTACATGTCTGGACAGGGGTATTCAGACTTGTGAAAAAAAAATTATAAAATTTTTTATAAGTCCGGACAGGGATATCCGGACTTGTAAAAGAAAATTTGCAAAATCTTTTACAAGTCCAGACAAGGATGTCCAAATTTGTAAAATAAAATTTGCAAATACTTTTCTAGTACCGACAGAGGTTTCCGGACTTGTAAAAAAAATGTGCAAATTTTTTTACAAGTCTGAATAATGGTGTCCAGACTTGTAAAAAAAATTAATGTATCGAGAAAAGATAAACGCAAAGCTAAACCATAAATGCATAGCTGAACCACGAAGAACAAATCAAACGCAGAGGGGATGAACAACAACACACGAAGAAGATAAAACCATTCATTTAGTGAGAAGAAAAACAAAGTCGTGCAAAAAAAGTTAACGAGAGAGATAATAAACAAGAGACTGCAAGATGAGAGAGAAGTGTAAATAAAAGAGAAAAAAAAGAAATGCATTGTAATTAAATATTTACTTTTTTTCTTAAAGATTTTTTTGCCATTTTAAGAAATTATGAAGGTGTAAAAAAGACTTATTGGAGTACATGTACAAATTCTCTTCCAGAAATGTCAACTGTTAAGGCCTGCGTGCATTAGATCCGAGATCCTAGTAAAGTAATAATTGGGGGCCATATATTCCAAGAAGATCCAGCTGTCTCACGTTGATTCCATCCACCCAATGTCAACTGTATTTCACTGAAACAACTTTGGTTGCTTCTTGCTTGCCGTATGTTAATGTTGTTTGAATCACTCACTTCGTTATAGAAATTAGAAAAAACCATGAAACACAGTCCGAGGAGTGTGTGTCAGTGTTATGGTATATTAATATCGGTGGTGGTGAGCAATGTGGGAATGGGTGAATCAAAGTCTCCCCACTGCAAAGCATGGCTAGTGCAATCCATCCCCACCGACATGCCACACCTATCCCATGTTCCCGGCACCCTCTCTACTGGTATAGTACAACACTCAACATGCTCAGTGTTTAAAGTTTCAAGTTTTACTAATTGACTATGGTGTATTGTAGGGGATGTGCTTCGGTGGCTGGCTGAAAACTCCACCACCAGGCTCCACATAATTGCTCAGTACTGGGAACTGCTACCTTCTCCCAACGATCCTCGCTCTGGGGACTATGGTTACACTCAACATCAGATGCATCAATTTGGTGCCCATCAAGGTGTTGCCCTTTATCAAGCTTTAGATGCTGCTGCTGACCGTAATGTCAGCATCAGGTCTGCTTTCCCTTTCATTCCCATGCTCATTTTTAAGCCTTCTAACTCTTCCATTCCATACAACTTTTCACTTTTTACTTTTCACACTTATATCAATAATCAATTGGTTTGTTGATCATGGAGGTTACTGTCCCACTCTGGAGTGTATCCAACTTTTACCTCAGAACCATCTAAACTTGCTTTAGGAAGGCCAAATGTTGAGAATGTCACATTGCTTCTGGACCATTGGTGGGGTTCTGGAATTGTCCATGCCAAAGTTTGGATATCTGATGGTAGGGATGTGTATATTGGATCTGCTAACAATGACTGGAAATCTCTCACGCAGGTAATTTCATTGCATGTGCTAAGCTTAATTTGCTTCAGCATACTTTTTATGTCAACAGCCAACTATTATTTTAGAGGCTTCTAGAAATCTAGATTATGATTCATCAACCCCCGACTCTGAACCTTTTCTATTGCTTGTTACCTCTTTCCATGGATTATCTATGTTACTTTTCTTCTGATGCTTGTTATCTTTTTCAAAGATAGTTTATGTTAACATAGTTCTTCTTTTCTTCATTCTAGACATCTGGTATCTGCTCAACGCATTGTACTTGTTTTATTACTTATTATAGTTACTTGCTGGCTGCAGGTCAAGGAACTGGGAATTTATTTTGCTGATTGTCCTGAAATAGCTGAAAAGGTTGAGGTCTACTTTGACAATTTATGGACGCTTGCATCTCTTAATTCTTCGGCTTACACAAAAACAGTGTTTGATCAAGATTGGCAAGTTGAGAGAAAAGTTCCTTGCTGGTCGCATTTCCTTGATCATAGAGAGAGGTGCAAGTAAGTCTGGACCTGATAATAAAAATAAGTTTACTGAATTTCTCTTCAGTAAATTGCTACTTGAGTGCTTTTATACCTTGATGTCATTTTTCAATTTTTATATTTGAAATTCCTTACAAATTTCTTAAGGTTTTAATGTATATTCCACAAGATTTCCTTCCTTCACTGTAATTTTACTGTTTTGAGAAGACATAATGGTTCAGATGAATGTGTTAGTAAATGTTAGAATAATGTTAACTGTAGTTTTTTTTGTGGAGGCTAGAGTTTGGTTAGGGTTTCAACAATAAAATGTAATATTGAGCTTAAGACAATTACTTGAGGCAGGATACAATTAAGTGAATGATATAACAAACTTCAGAAAGCAAGCACATGGAATGTTATAGCAATACATCTGCAAGCAACTTAGAGTAGATGAGACAGTAAACAAAGCATGAGGAAAGAACATTTTTTTCTCTTTTTAATTTATTATTATTTGTCACAGGTCACCTCTTCCTCTATATCTGGAGACTCCTCATGTTTCAGGATATCCTACTCTGTCTGACCCTTTTATGTTTGAGGTTTCATTTCAAACGCCTGGGAATAACCATTCAACACAGTTCCCCCAAGCAAGCTACCTATCCTTGGCACCCCCAGAGGTAACTTTTCTTTTAGCAATTTGCTTTGTAATATACATTCTTTTTAACCTAGACATTGGCATTAGGTTGACTGACAGTTACATGGCAGCACATTCTTACAATTTTAAGTAACCGTATAACTGCTATCACATGCTTGTTTACAGTGAGAGCAAAATTGATCTAGATACGTAAAGAGATAGGTTTTCCAGTCTCTATTAGGCATTGAATAAAATTGGTCAATGCATCTCATGGGATTTGGAGTTGGTATGACAGGGCTTAGGAAGCACCAAATTTGTGTTTAAATCTGCAGAAAATTCTCCAGCATCGTGTCAGATTAGTAGAGAACCCTCTAAACAATTATTCATATTTCTAATTCAAACCAATCAATTAGTTTGAATTGCTGCAGAAACAGCTCCCTTGTAGTTTGTACGGCCCTTCATTTTTCCATAACAGCCTATGTAATGCATGTGATATAGACTAGTCAAAGGATGCCCGGTGGATTAGTCAAAGGAATTTTGTTCCACTTCCACCCTAAAGCTTTTTTTCGTTAAGATGTAAATAGGCGGATTTCGGGAGAGGTGAGTTACTTTTTCTAGAGAAGTGAAAAACAAATCACCTTGTCATGTTGGTTTTTGAAATAATGATTAGTGCTTTTACCCCAAAAATTGATGGTTGAAGCTTAAGCAGCCATCCATGATCCACCTAATATAGAAGTGAGTGGCTTATATTGATGATTTGTTATCTGCATGAATGTGTGATAGTTTACACTGTAAGTAATGACTTGGAAATTCAATCATGCCCCTATTTCATTATCTGAAATTTTTTGCTAATATTAGGATTTTTTCAAAGAAAGAACATCCCTGTTGTAAGATTGTACTCTGATTTGGACACTTTTCATTGGATCATCATAGTATTATTGGTGGCTTGGCTGCAGCTATTATTTGGCAAATATCAGGCTGATGAGCAGGCATGGATAGATACAATTAAGTCTGTAGGAAGGAAGGAGACGGTTAGAATCAGTACCATGGACTGGCTAGGTCAGTCAGAATTTACCGACCAAACCATTTACTGGGCATCCCTATCCTCTGCAATATCGAAGGTAACTTAAAGTATTCTGGCTTTCTGTGTTTTCTCCTTTTGTTTTTTTCCTCAACCCTGTCCCTGACCTATCTTTTGGCAAGGCATTCTAAATATCATAGAAGGCAAAGCGTTATTATTCATGGAATTCTTACAATGTTTTGTCTGGTACTATTTTGAGTGATCTTGACATACTTTATCCTCTCTAGTTGCCACCTTACACATCTCAAGTTGTTAGACTTTTCAAATTTAATTTCTATTAAAAAAAAAAGTTACATTTTTGTAATAAAGTTCCACCATACAGGTGGTGTTTTCCAAGAATGCAACAGCGCAGTTATTGGTGGCATATTGGACACACTCCATCAGTAACACAGATGTTTACTTAGAGTCTCTCCTCTACACCAACAACCTCTGCTCTTCCTCCAAATACAACACATGCTCTGGGAAAGTAGAGATAAAATATTATGTGGTTCCAGGTTTCAACATGACAGGACCTGCCATTAAAGGAGGAAGTGGAAATAGAACAGGAAACATGTACCCTAATTTTACAAGAGTGAATCATGGAAAATATGCAGTTAGTGATGTAAGAGCACACATTGGAACTAGCAATCTTGTATGGGACTACTTCTACACAACAGCAGGTGTAAGCTTTGGTACTTACAACACAGCTATTATCTCTCAACTTCAGGAAATTTTTAATGCTGATTGGAACTCACCCTATGCTGTTCCCTTTGAAGAGATGGAGAAAGCCCATACAAGGAGTTCAATCTAATTATGATTTTAGTTTAAAGAAAAAACACTTATATACTCTCAATGTAAAAAGTTTTACAAAAGTTCTATAAACGAAAAGTTGTGATTAACCGTGAGTGTATAACTATTTTACATTGACAGTGTATAGATGTTAAACTCTTTATTTCATGATACAAAAATGAACAAAGATGATATATGTTGCAATGAAAAGGGAAAATTTAGTTATCTATTATTTAGCAAAGTTGCTGTTATTATATTTATTTGTTGTAAAAATAGTATAGGTGAAGTACCGGCAAGGTTTTACTTTTATCTAATAACATGGACACCATGCAATGTAAGCAAAGGATAGACAAGTGAGGCCAAGGAAAGATGGATTCTTCTGTTGGGAATGTCATTGTCATACTATTGGGTAAATAAATCAACAATTACGTTAAATAATTTTTCTAACAATTAATGTTTTTTTTAAAAAAACTTTTAGCAAATTATATTTCATGTTCACTTTCTCGTTAATAATTTTTTTAACCTAGAAATAAATACATTATATTATGTTAATAAACTAGAAAGTGTGCATAAAAAAATTATTCCCCATAAAAAAATTCCAAATATTGAACGGGTATTTTTTAAATACGTAAATTTTAAATTAAAAATATTCAACTTATAAGAAAAATATAAATATTAATTTTTATATAAATAGTATTGATTGAAGAAAAATTATTTTTAAAATATAATTTTAAAATATAAATAACTGATATTTGAAACAAAAATAAATAAATAAAAGTAATAGATTGAGAATGTAGTTTTAGGTAGTGTCTGACTTATTATTAAGAGACGTAAAGTCTATAATAAAAAATATAAATCTAAAATAAAAAAGTTTGATAATCATATGTTTTTAACTTAACTTACCTTATGAAAATTATTGAATAATGTTTTATTAATCATGATATTAAAATAAAGAACGAAAAATTAAGTTCTACATTAATACTTCTTAAAAATAATTTTTTAATTTTTTAAAAGTTTTTATGAATAAATCCTAAAGTTATTCGTAAAATATATAAAGGTGGCCAATGGATCCCTCAAAATTATTTTTTAACGTTATACAAATTACGTTTAAAGTTTTTAGAAAAAAAAAACGCTATCTAAAGCATTTTAAGACATAAGTGTGTTGTTTCATTGAACAGAGAAAAAGCATACTTTAAATGCATGTTTGATTCATTTTAAAAAAATCCAAAGGATTGTTGAATCAAAAGATACAAAAATTCCTACTTCTAAGAGAATGTACATTAATGTTAAACCAAAAGATTTGGAATTTTAATCCAAACAAGCTAGTCGTATATGAAAAGAAAATGTTTAGAAAACCTTTTATTTCTTCTATGGAAAGAAACAGTTTTACTGTTTGGTAGAACTTGTGTAGAAAACTAAGATAATTTTGACTTTTGAGAGAAGCTTGTAGATAAATTAGTAATCCTCTTTAAATAACTAAAATGATAAAAGAGATGCATCTACATTAAAGCTCAAGAAATTATGCGATAAACCTAACCCGGTTACATTCAAGGAAACAGAAGCAAAGTGATATATCTACACCGAATTCGAAAAGTTAAGAGAAATGAACAGAGACGACATTCTAAATAGAGCTGTCTAGCAAAGTTGGGTCTCAAACTTAAGATTTATGCCCATGCTAAAGAGCTCCTGGCATAATAATTTTGCTCCATATGGAACATGGGCCACCACAATGTCGTCAGCAGATTCACAGTAGCGGCAATAAGGTCCTCGTATTTTCCGACCACCAGAGACAGGTCGCAAGATCACATTTGCTACATTTTTGCATTTGCTGCAGATGTGAATCTGAGAGGAATCACTGAGTGTAAAGAGGCGTTCATACAGATTCGCTGATGCACCATGAGCTATCAGGCAATCTCGCTCCATTTCACCAAACTTAATACCTCCAAAACGTTTTCTGTCAGCTACAGGCTGTCGGGTCAACGGATGAACTGGACCAGTGTTACGGAATTTCACTTTGTCCTCAGACATATGGTGCAGACGTTGGTAAAACGTTGGTCCCATAAAAATAAGTGATCGAACCATCTCACCAGTCCTTCCATTGTATACCCTCTCATTTCCCCATCTTGAAAACCCAGCTCTGCCATATTTCAGAAGTAACATGGGTGAAGGCTCAGTAAACAAGGAAAAAATACATGATAACAAAAGTGAAATTAGGAATAATTGCTAATTTTAATGCGACTAGAGCAAAGACAAAGACCATCTACAACTTTGAAGACATTATAGGTATAGGCAAATAAAATACATATCATAGTCATACAGTAAGCAAGGGCAGAAGCTGAAATGCAAGTTCCTCTTCTAACCAATGGCTCACATAATACACGACAGAGTAATCTAAACTGAATTTGAAAGAAACTTAATAGCAAGATCTAACTCTACCTGTGAAGCTGGTCAGTAATGGCATCAACAGAAGGAGTGGAGAAAGGTGTAGCATGTCTCAGTATACCACCAAGAGCAATCCCCTTTCCTAAAGCAGCCTCTAGGAGTTGACCAGGAGTTTGTCTAGAGGGAAATGCATGCGGGTTTATGACAATATCAGGAACAATGCCTTGTCTTGTGAAAGGAAAGTTTTCCTGAGACTCCAGAAATCCCAAAACTCCCTTTTGTCCATGCATACTGGAGAACTTGTCTCCAAGAACTGGACTTCGAACCTGCAATGTTTTTAAATAACAGATTTATCCAAAGATCAAATTAAAGTCAGTTTTCAGTTGTGTAACATAAAAATATCTATGTCCAGATGATGCAAAAATTAGTGTATTTGCATGCCCATCTACATGCATGTACTTGAGCATATGGTAAGTTATGTTCATTCCTAGAAGTTCATGCACAAGCATATTCATTAATGTAGTTCGGAGCGGGGATTCAACAATTACCTGTCTTAATGAAACCACAGCAAAATTTTTCCCCTCATCATTTGAAGAAAGCACAACCTTTTGTACATAACCCCTTTCAGTATGCTTTAATTTGACACTATTGTCTGCACCAGATTCAGCACACTTCCCAATAATAATATCACCACTTTGCAAGTTTGCCCCAACATATGGAAAGCCATCATCATCAAGGCTATCAACTCGACCAATTTTACTTTGTAGCTTTCCAAAATTAACAATGTCTTCAGGTTTTCGCTTCTTCTCCGAAGATTCATTATTCTCAATTTCAGACTTGTAACTCCTTATGTGTTCAGATCTGAACATACCACGCTGCAATGAAGCCCGATTCATCACCAGAGAATCCTCTTGATTGTATCCCAGATGTACATTTACAGCCACAATTGCATTCTGCCCATTATAAAATTCCGCCTTAGGAAGTATTTTACTTTGACTCAGTGGATCAGCTGGTTTACCTAGACAATCTGAAGTCATCGTTCGGAAAAGGGGCCTTTGGGGATAGTGTAACTGGTGAGACAAAGTATCAACTCTAATGTTTGGGTTTGTTGTAGAAAAACCAATAGCCTGAGAGGAGTGTTTCTGTGACTGGTATAGTACCCTCCGTGCATGATCATGATTAGCAAATGGTACAAGTGAACAGCTTAAACCCAATAAGAATGACATATCAAGTTCACAGTGTGTGTACTTTACAGATCGTTTTCCCTCTTTTCCAAATAAATACTCAACACCCCAGGCTGTACAGCAGTCTTCCTCTTCTTCAGGTCCAATCAGCTCAATGATACCTTTATCCAACAGAGACCGGAAAGAGTAACGGTCTGATTTAAATCCTTTACACCTGAGTAGATTACTAACTACCAAAAGAGGACGTAGAATCCTTCCTGCATCAGAGTATATGCGCACTTCATGTTGAGATTGATCTCTCTTGATTTCCACCTACAGTGGCAAAAGTTACCACCGGGTTCAAAAGAAACAGGATCAACTAACTTGTACCAATGGGTTGCAAATACTACAGCCTTTTCTAAAATTAAAAACAGAAAGAAATAGGTGTTTAAAAGTATGCTTCCCGAAGAAAGTTAATGAAAAAACCAGCAGATGAAAACAATCTCATCACAACAATAACAAACGTTTGAATGTACATTGATAAAATTGATTTTAAATGGAATTAATTTCAGAATTGATTATAAAATTAATTTGAGATGATGTAATTTATGTTAAATATTTTTATTATAGAGTAAAATCTAGTATAAAATTATTAATTTCATAGACCTTATACAACAGCTATCAATTGATGCATATACAAAGCGATACACAACTGAAAACCTAATGAACATACCAATGTTTGATACAGGAAAGGGACACAAAAAATAAATTGATTGAGGCAGGGTGACTGGAAACAATGGCATCATTCACAGGGAAAAGGAAGTCCAAAGTCCAAACACTTGCTCCAAGCATGTGAAGCAGGTAAAACATTTACCATATGCTAGTCAAGGCAACCAAAGTCCTCACAAAGACATAAACTACGCTATAAAATTATTAGCTATTAGCTAATATAGACTTGAGTTTCCAAATGCTTAAGCAGTAACTATATTATTTCTTAATATATCATCTGCCCTGCAGAATGGAGGGATACAAGCAATGGCAGAGCTTGACCAAAAATTTTTAGGGTTCCAAAATAAAATTTAATTTCCATATTTATTATAAAAAATATTAACATATTAATTGTCCTTAAAAAAATTCATGTTATTGTGTCCCTCTAAAATTTAAACCTATTTTTATAAGTTTTCATTTGTAAATCTGTTAAACAGTAATTTGAGATACACGACTATACACCACTTCAACAATATGGAATTGTTGACTCACATCAAATTATCATTTAAGGGAGTTACAAATGAGGACCTTAAATAATAAGTTTAAATTTTAGAGGGACCAAATTAATGCAAAATACTTTTGAGGTACAAAATTAATATTTTATATATTTTATGGGAACTTGAAACATAGTTTAGCTACATTTAAGTTGGAGAGAAAACACTAAACACATAACCATTAAAAAAAGGTCAAATGTCACCTTTAGCAAATCAACATAGTAGGAAAGTAGGGGCTTGATTGGTTTGGTTTTGTTTTTTAGTTTTTGAAAAGAGTTTTCAAGAATAGTTTTCAAAAACTGTTTTCCGGAAGAAAAAAAAAACTTGTTTGGTAAGTGTTAGTTGAAAACTATTTTAAAGATGTAAAAATAGAAAAACTTATTCATATTTATTAAAATTTCATTAATGAAAAGCAAAAAACAACATATTCTGATTGTATTTTGAGTTTTCAAAACAAAAACAGAAAACTGAAAAGCAAAACTACTTTTAGCGGTTCCTGTTTTTTAGTCTTTAAAAACTATAAAAACAGAACTATTTTCGAAAACTGTTTTAAGAAAACACTACCCAAACGAGTTTTTTAGTTTTTAAATACTAGAATACTAAAAATAGTTTTATAAAACTTTTGCCAAACAAGCACTAGATTTTCAGTTAGCATGTGACATTATAGTTATGTGAAATTATAATCATTGATTATAAGTAAAAGGGAGAAAATTTAAACAAAAAAAAAAGGCATAATCTTTTAATTGTAGAGATTTAAACATGAGAAAATACAAGTAAAAATTTAAGTTGGAAAGGATCTACTCCCATGTCTTTAAAATATCTCTAGTTAGCAATCATTTATTATCTTTTTATTTTAAAATAAATAAATAAACAAACACCACTTTTTTTTTTGGATCTTATAAATATAATTGGAGAAATAAAAGATAAAAACATGGATGTGTTACAAACAAGTAGTTTAAATATAAAAAATATAATACTTTTTATTAATAATATTTTATAATTGAACATCTCTATGTATTTTTTTTATCAAGTTAACACCTATATATATGAGCTTGGAAAAATGTTTGGGGGGCATGGCTCCCCCTTGTCTCTTCTATGTTTCACCCATGGACATAAGAATGACAAATTAATTCAGAGACAGGGTGTCTGGAAACAATAGCATCATTTATGGAGAAAAAGAAGCCCAAACAGTTGACCCAATCATGTGAACCAGGTAAAGCATTTATCATATGTAAGACACCAGCAATCAGTCCTAACAAAGACAAACTAAGCTATAAAATCATTAGCTTAGCTCATATAGATTATGTTTCCAAATGTTAGTAACCATATCATTTGTTGTTAATATATCACTTTCCCTGCAGGTTGACATGCCTTGCACTGTTAAACCTGTTGGCCTGTCCTATATTTGTGAGTTTATGGCTCTAATTAAAACAAACAACAATAACAAAAGCCTTATGCCACAAGGTGAGATCCACACTAAATGGTTCAAATTAAAAGAATGCTCTAAAATTATTTAAAATAAGACCAGTAGAGTATACAACCACTTAAAATGGGAGATTAAAAGTGAACCTGATGAGGCAGTTCATTCCTTCGTCTTATACTTCGTAGCTCCGCCACAAATGAACTGGAATCGGGACACACTCCAACCCAGTCGCCATTTAGGAAGACTTTGTCCTTGTTGCCCAGATGAGTGGAAGTATCATCGAGGAGTTCTTCCATTCCACAGTCCAACAATTTAGGCAGTATAGATTCAGATGCGTCAGATACATCAGTACTTACTAGTCCTGTTACAGCCAAATTTTTTACTAATCCACAATTTTCACCATCTGGGGTAGAAAGGAAACAAACCTTGCCCCAGTGAGAAGGATGCCTGCAACCACACACATCTGGTATAATAATAATAAATGAAAGCAAAAAAGAAAAGGGAAAAAATAAGCCATAAAGAACTACACAACTATTTTAGTTGTTGTCAAACACGCTTCTGACAGCATGACTGCAGAAAGAAATTAATAATAATAATGAACTAAAATAGACAAAGCTTAGAGTGACTTACGGATATCTAGCATCCCCAACTTTTCCCGTGTATTGGACCTGCTGCCTCACTCTTCTTAACTCGGCTGTGGTTTGTAAAGGATTAGTGCGCCCAACATTTGCAACGACCCCAGAGATCCTCTCCATCCTCTTATACGGGTGTGACCATGCTCCTGTTGAAAATGCCCTCTGCAAACCATTTGTAATTATCGAAGCATCGAGATAGTGCTCAATCGGCCGAACATCCCGATCTCCATAAAGGTCTCTCTGCAAAGCCTTTGCCATTCGCTTCCGAGCATGAGCAATGTGCACTTTCAACTCACGATCAAGAAGTTCACTGGCCAATTCAAGCCTCTTATTTCGAAAATCATCCCTATTGTCACATTTTCGGCGGCCAGTACAAGCCAGCAAGAGACCTTTCACCATATATGCAAGGAAGCGTGCCTTTCTATTTAAACCACTAATTCCAGGAAAGACATACAATTCAAGGCACTCCTGCATAGACTCTGAAGGTGGAAACTGGACACCTTTTACACATTTTTCTAAGTATTGAACTGCATTCCTTCCTTTCCGAAATGCTGCCCCACATTTCTCATCAGCATCTCGAACAGACGCAAGGAGAATATTCTGGATTCTGACATCATCGTTGCCACAACCAATGAGATCTACAATCTCTTTGTCAGATGAAACACCAAGTGCAAAAAATAGTACCCACACAGGAATCTCAACGGACAAAAAATATACAGTAAGAAACATGTCCTCATTTTCCACTTCTTCAGTCCTGGAATTGCCTACCAGTTTTATAACCATCCTATTTCTCTTCATCTGTGACTTGTAGGCAATCATCCAACCTGGATTGTTTAAGACCCATAGCCTCTTTAAATACAGTTGCTCCTGTGCAATAAAAGTCTGCAACAGTTTTCCACACAGACAAATCTATATTAAGAATAACAACAAAGAGTAAAGAAATATATCATGAATACACAACAAAGATTAAGTGATATATTTCCATGCACCATCACTGCAGAAGTTTTTACATTGTCAACCACTATGTCCTTAGATGTAATTATCGTTAACAGTGTAAAAAGCCTTTCCAGCATCAGTCTATAAACGGTTTTCTTGAAGATAAGTGAGATAAAAAAAAAAAAAAAAAACGCATGAATAGAAAAAGCAAAGCTGAAGAGAGCAACCTTCTCAGCGCCCTTAACGATAAAATAACCTCCATGTTCAAACTCACAATCATCCTTCTCCGCCTCCTTCATCCAGCACAAATCAGACTTGACCATGACGGGCAATTTCCCAATAATGATCTCCCTCTGATCCTCCTTCATAATCTCTCTATCAAGGAACTCCTCTTTCCCAGTCTTGAATTTATCACTCCGAACCTTCTTGGGAACATAAACCTAGAAATCCATAGGCAAGAAAGAGACCGTGAGAGAGTAGCAAAGCCACATTAAGCAGACAATAGGAAAAGATGAAGACATATTCAGACCTGAACTTGAACTTGGATTTTGATTTTGGAAGCGTAGGTCATCCTCTGAATTCGGGCGTGTCGGGGAAGCATCTTAAACTCGTTGGCGTTGCCTTCGCCACCCCAGAACTTGGGTTTGTCGAGAGTGACTTTGCCGAACTTGACGGAGGCGTAACGGTAATGCTCGTTGTCTCCCTTCTTGGAGGGGTCGAAGCCGGGAGTGACGAGAAGGTCACCGAAGGAGTCGAAGGTTTTCTGGAGGCCGATGGAGAGGAAATGGTTGTAGGAGTTGATCTGGTGGCTGATCAGACCGTACTCGTCGAAGAACAGCACCGACGCTTTCTTGCATAGATGCCGCACCATGTCTTCTCCGAGCTCTTCCAGGATTTCGGCGTTGCTTGGGTCCAGTTCCTCGTCCCCCAGGACCTCGTCGTAGTCATCAACGTCCATGTCCATCCCCGCCTTGGATGCCTCCTTGCTGGAACCAACGTGACCCATGCCTAGGTTTTCGCTTAGGGTTCTCTCCACTACACTCTTCACTCTATACTCTTCACTCTATTCTCTACTCTGCCAGTGTCACTGTAAACACGCGACCCGTTTCGATCTCCAGGAAATGAAATGAAATGTTTCTTGTGTGATGTGATTTTCGAGGGGTATATGTGGAAAAGCACCACGCCTTCACTATATTAGTTGTTTCTCTCCTCCTTCGCTTAGAGGAATGAAAACGGAAAGACGCATGTGTCCATCCAGCTCGGACCATCACAAAACTCATTCCCCTTCTACCCTTCTCCTATTCTTTTTATTATAATATAATTTCTCAACAATGATATCTTTCTAAGGATAAACTTGTACCCTGAGGATATTTTTTAACCCCTGAATTCCACAAGCGGTTTGATCGATCACAAGGGTATACTTTAGTTTGTTAAGTTGAGCATAGAGAACGTGAGACATCCGTTTCACTCTATTCTTATTTTAATAATTAAACTATTTATTTGTTTTAAAAAAAATAAAAAATTTAACCTTTAATTAACAAATTATAAATTTTGTATTTATTAGATAATTTTTGAATTAATATTATTTTGTTCAAACAAATTATTTTATACTAAAATATTATTATAATTTTTTTTTCAAGTACGGAACGGATACAAGTATATCCAATATCCAACGGGCATGGAGACATAAATTTCATACATGCAGAGTATGACGATGAAGATGGAAATAAATTTTAAAAGCGAGAATAGGATGAGAATATCATACTCTTCCCGTCCCGTTGCCATACCTACCTCCTCCAACTTTATTTTTTTAATAAGTCTAGATAATATATTAATTTTTACTGGTAAAAATTTTCACCTCATATATATTCTTTTCATAGACTTTGCTAGAAGCACTTGTACTTCATTATTAATAAAATATAAAACAATTAATTTTACTGGACACTGTGTTGGTTATATATATTTTTATAATAATTTTTATTTTTAAATAAATAATTATTAAAAATTGAAATATGAGAAATTGTATTTATACATGTTATAGATTATTATCATTTTAAGTTTTTTGTATAATATTTTATTTTTAAATTTTTTGCAGTATTTACAGATTTTAATTTATTATACTTTAGATTTCAAACAAAATGATAAAAGTTTAAATCAAATTTCTATTAAAATTTTAAATATAATTATTTAATAGTATGATAAATTATATTAGTTTTACTTGTAATAAGCAATATAAATATTAGTTAGGGGAGATAATTATTAATTTGTATAATTGAATTGAATTCATTTATAATTATTTTTGTTAAAATATTTATTCTAAAAAATGATTTAAATTTAGTTATTTAATATGATAGAAACTAAATATTGCTTAAAAAATCGTGTTGAATACTATTAATTTATATATTATTTTATAATTTCCTTTATAGTATTATCATAGAAATTTAAATGTAATTAATTAATAATATTATACATTTAAATAAATTTACTTGTGACATAGCCTATAATTAATTATAGTTAAGGCTATTCATTTTTATATTGATTAATAATTTTTTAAAATATTTACACTAAAAATAACTTAAATGTAATAGTTAATAATATTATAAAGAGTTTAATTGGTATACATGGTTGGTTTAAAGATTTTTACACTTAATCACAATCTTCCTTCGTTCATGGTAAGTGTGTGTTGACTCTACTCTACTAATTAGTACTCTAAAAGTCTCATAAGTAAAGTTATTATTGAACTTAAGTGTAAAAATTTGTTACATTAACCGTGTATCAACTGAACTCTATTATAAATTATAATAGTTTTAATTATGATAAACACGCAACAAACATTATTTAAAGAATTAAATGAGATTTAACTCAATTGGTTGAGAAAGATGCCTAAGTTGTTATAAACATCTTTGATATTGTCTTTTAACTCCTACAAGAGATTAAAAAAAATATTATTTAAAGAAGACTAACGATTCTTAGTATTATTAATTTATAATTTTATTGTTAAAATATTTGTACTAAAAATAATTTGTAAATTAAAATAGTTTAATTATTAAAAATTACGACTATTATTTATAAGAAATAAAATTTTGTTAAAAATAGATACTATATCACTTCATATGTCTTTTTGAAAACTTTATAATTTAAATATCATTATTTAATAATATTATAAATTTAAATATTTTTAACTATGATAGACACTATAAAATAAAAAAATAATATCACTCAATATTTTATTGTTGAAATTCGTAATTTTCAAATAAAATTAATTAATAATATTATAAGATTAAATAGTATAGTTATGATAGAAATTATAATTATTTTAAAAATAAAACCCTAATCAAGATTTTTAATTTCTATAATAGTTTATAATTTTTTTCTGAAATATCTTTATATTATTAAAGTCAAAACCATGGAAAACTTTTGGAGAAAAAAATCACGCTCATTTTAAGGAATAAATTGTAATTATCTTTAATATTTTTTTTAAATACTATCCTAATGTTTTCTACCAAATTAAGACATCTTTTATTTCAAAATATTTAGAGATTTTATAACTTTTAATCTTAAGAAACTTTTATTTTATTTTTTATTTTAAATATTTAAGTTTTTATAATATTTTTAAATTTTTTAAATTATGTGAAATTTGTTATTTTTTTATTATTTTAGAGTTAGATTTCGAATCAAACGATAGTTATGCAAAAGTTTACATAAATTTACTATTAGAAAATTCAATGTAATTAATTAATATAATAAATTAAAATAGTTTTAGGTATGATAATTAGTTGCAGATTTATAAGAGATAAAATCTTACTTAAAATTATGAATTTTTATAAATTAATTTATAAGCTTTTATTAGATATTTACAAAATAATTTAAATATAACTAGTATTAATATCATAAATTAAAATATTTAATTACAATAAAAAATTAAGTATTGCTGGAAACAAATCGTGGTGAATGTGGTTCATTTTTATATTACTTTATAATTTTTATATTTAATATTAAATAAAAATGTGATGTAATTAATTAATAATATTTTTAAATTTAAGTAATTCCAGTTATGACAGAGACTATAACTATTATTTACGAGAAAACAAAGTTTTTGTCAATGTCATTAAATTAATTTATAATTTTTTGTTAAAATATTTATATTAAAAATAATTTTAATATAATTACTTAAAAATATCATAAATTAAAATAATTAGTTATGATAAATATTATGTATAAAATTCATGGAAGATAGAATCTTATTTAAGATTTTTTTTATAAGCCAAATATGTATTAATAAAAGCGTTGAAGAGCATAAGATATGTCTACCGATGAAAATATAAAAGAAAATAATCAACACCTGAGAGCAACAATAAGTATTTAGATCTCATAGCATAAGAACCTCTAATCCCTTATACAAGAAGATAGATACATAAGAAGTCATTCTGCAAGTACGTGATTAACTTAGCCGTCTTACTCCATTCCCACAAACTGAGTTGAGTTGTTGTCAAAACGATGACTTGTACATGAACAACCTTTCCCTGAAATATATAATCATTAAGAGTCTTTCATATATGTCATAGACACGCAAACCACAGTAACAACCAAATCATCATCCTAATTGTTTTTAAATTATTTACCAATCCCAAAAGTTGAATGTTATGACTTCGAGTCTGAACCTAAAGAGTTGGAGATATACTTACTAATCTGATAAGTCCATTCACATGTGATTGCTAGATGTACATGAGAAGAAAAGAAGATGATACTTTGTTTCCTTTGGTTTGTCACACAGACATAGACCACACCTATCACTTTCGGTCAAATAATTCAACGCTTAACCAAGTTATCTGAGTAGGTAACCGATCATTGATCAGTCTTTAAGCTAGAATTTGCACCTTATGAGGAACTCTTTTTACCAAAATTACCTTGTAGAAATCATCCTTATGTTATCTTTAAGTCCTTTGCCAATACTTTGTACACATATGTGATTGAGTAGACTCCTATTGCAGATGCTACCCAAATTCACTAGTCCTCAACTCCTTCTGCTAAAACAATTTTGTCCAATCTGGTCCTTAAAACCTCTAACATTTCCTCATCCCATACAAAAAGCTCTCTTTGTCACTCCCATCTCCAATTGCCTCTCTCTTCATCCCACATGTCTTTCAGCCACATATAAGTATTTTTTGTTAACTTATAAAGCATGTTAAAGTCCTCCTGTAAAGAGTTTCCCCTGACCACCTATCACACCAGAAATTGGACTCCCATCCATCCCCGATTTTTCTATGAATACTATTGGTCCACTAGCCTCGATTCCCCCTCCACCCAAATCTATGGAACACAAGTCATTCCACCACTGAGAACATTGACTACCCTTCCTCTTCAAGAACCATCATATCTGCATACTTGGATTGCAAAACTTTAAACCATAACAAAGATGAATCCACCTTCATCTTCCATTTTCACTTCCCCAATAAAGCCAAATTTAAATTCATCACATCTCTCAAACCCAACCCCTATTCTTCCTTCGATGTATATTCTCTCTCCCAAGACACCTAAGTAACCTTCTTTCCTACACATAAAAATTTAGAGAACAAAGAGTGAAATTTAGAAATTATACCTTTTGAAAGCTTAAAGAAGGAAAAGAAGTAAATTGGCAACGCAGACAATACAGATTTGACAAGCGCAATATTCACATTCTTATTTTCCTAACCATCTAATCTTTTCTTAACTGGATTCACCATCGGTTTCAAGGTTTTTCAATAAAGCATGATTAGTGTGTCATATGCGAACTGCAATTGTGAGACGCAAACATCACCCCTTCCAACATTGTACCCATGCCATAGACATCGAGCCATACCGACTAAACAAGTTGACTTAACCCCTCAACTGCAATAAGAAATAGAAAAGGAGATAAGGGATTGCCTTGTCTAAGCCCTCTTTCTACCCCAAATGCTTCAATTGGATTGCCATTCAATAGCACACATAAACAATTGTCGATCTTACACATTCTTAAATCCATAGAATCCATTTTCTGCCAAACCCCATCTTAGCCAATACCTGCCATAAATAGTTTTAGCTGACCGAATCGTATGTTTTTTCAAAATCTGCCTTGAGACAAATCAACTCCTTACTCTTTTCCTCTCATCAATGATTATTTCTCTGAAATGACCATTTGGATTATTCCCCGAACTCGTCTCGCTAAGAGTTTAGCTAAGACCATATATATGCAACCAATAAAGGGAAATAGATCGATAATCATTCATCACTTGAAGGTAAAATGGTTTTGGAATGAGAGCAATAAAAGAATTATTCAACCTCTTCACAAAGTTTCCCATTTTATGGAACTCATTGAGAAAATTCATGAAATCATCCTTTAATAGTTCCCAAAATTCCTTTAAAAACCTAAAATTGAAATCATCCGGACCAGGACATTTATTGTTATTGCATTCCCAAACTATGTCTTTAACTTCTTCCTTGGATAACACTTTTTCTAGTTCTAACTGTGCTTCAGTTGTAATCCTTCAAAAAGCTAAATCATCCATACATGGCCGTTCTCAATCCTGAACCTTTTGTTTCAACCTATCCACTCCTCTAAGTTTCTCACTCCAAACTTTATACTTAAGATGTCATTAGTTTTCCTCCTCTTCACTAAAGCACGATGAAAATTTTTGTGTTTGCATCACCTTCCTCAACCACTGATGCCTCGAATTTTGTCTAAGAATAGAACACTTCCTTCCTAACCACATACACAAACTTGCCTTACACTCATCATTATCTCGTAGCTCATTCTCCCCTAGCCCTCTTCCTCCCCTTTCAGATCTAATTCACTTAACCTTTTTCTGCACTTTGACACTTCTCTATCAATGTCCCCAAGCATTTTCTTATTCTGCCTTTTTAATCTTCCTTTCAATAATTTGAATTTGCCTTTCAAAACGAAGACATTCCGCCCCACTACTCCTAGGTTCATCCATACGTCTTCCATAAAAGGCTTAAACCTTTTATCCTCAAACCAACAATTTAGAACTCTAAAAGGTTTCAGACCCCAATCCACCTCTCATTCTTGCAACATAATTGGGCAGTGATCAGAGACACTCTGTGATAAACCATGTTGTTTTACCTTCTTCCAAACTTCAAGAAACGCCTCAGATGCCAAAAAATGGTCTAGTTGGCTCATTTTTTCCCCATCATTTCTATACCAAGTAAATTTCCTTCCTCTGATAGGCAAGTCCAAACCATTCTCTATCTACTATAAAATTATTAAATAAATTCAACTCCTTATCTCTTTGACTATATTGAACACCTTTTTGTTCTTCCACACAAGTAACTGAATTGAAGTCCCTCATAATGCACCAACAATCCTTCTGTCGCTCATCCTTAACATACAAAATTTCTTCCCAACACGTTCTCTTTCTTGCAAGATCACAAGGGCATATACATTCACCATAATCATCATGGTATTCTTTTCCACCCCTTTTATGACGACTTTATAAACGAGTGGCCTTCAAAGCTTCCCTCCTACTTAAATGCCATCACGTCCCATAAAATTAGTATTTGTACCAAATTCGCAACAGAAGGTCTAAACACCCATCCAATATCTGAATTACCCCACAAGAACTCTGAATTAACCCACAAGAACTCACAACTTGACTTCTGTCTTCTCAATTTTCATTTCATGTACACACAAAATACCAGGTTTTTGGTTTTTTATTAAGTTTTGAACCTCTCACTTCTTCACTCTCCCCCACAAACCCCTTAATATTAAGAGTAATAATCTTCATTCATCACCATTATCTACAACCCCTCCCCTCTTCTTAAAATCTCGAGCCTCTTTTGGTGCCAATTTTGACACCATAGCCACTTCATTTTCACAAGAAAGACCCAACACCTTTCTTACATCCCATATCTCCATCATTGCTTCCTCTTCAAACTTTAATTGCTCTCCCAAAACTACTATACCATTCATCCTTACCACCCTAGAATTCTCTATGTCTATTGCAAATGCCTCTATTTTCTTCTTTATCGTATAACGTCCTTCGTTATAGTAATAACCCATAATAAAATAGTAAATAATTAAAAAATAATAAATTTTTTATTAAAATAAATTCATAATTCCTTACCAAATATAATTTTCAAATGTATACATCTCTAACACGAATATAAAAGATAATTAAAATAACAAAACTATTCATTCTAAATAAAAAGATCTAAGTTAGAGACTAAATTTTCACATCTCTTTCCTCGACAACTTCTTCCTTTTCTAACTCTAAAAACAACACTTTTCATGAGATGAAAATCCCATTGAATAAAATAGGTTAAAAAAGGGTTCACAATTAATGTTGTTCTGAGTCGGTGCAAAATCCGAAAAAAAACAACTATGGTACCCGCAATAATAAAAATATTTTCCTTTATACATAAATTATAATTTAATCCAAATAATTTTCTAATATTAATAATAAAAACGATAAGAATAGTTTTTTATTTAACATTCTTATGCAAACACACCCTACAAGGTATAGTGATACTCATGATCACTCACTCCCACTCACTCCCACTCTTCAGTTCTCAAGACCAGGTTTTCAATATATTCGTCAAAAGGTTTATGAGGTCATATTCCATACAATGTTGTCCCGTTGCCTTCAATACACTATTATGGAGGTATTCTCAATCTCTTTACCATCCCATGTGAAGGTATCGTCTTTCCCTTATTAAATGGAGTTATCTCAAGTTCATCGCATCTTAGATGGACGTATCTCAAATTTCATCGTCATCTAGATGGAGATATCTCAAACAATTACCAAATAGTTTCAACATTTTTATATGCTGAATATTAAATACAAATCAATTAAAGTTAAAGAAAATGTTTCACAACCACTTATATACCATGAAAGCTTTAAAAATGTTGTTTTACTCACCTCTTGAACTGAGATATCAACTCTTTAATTTGTTTTTCTCTTCTCTTTTGTCTCTTTCTCTACCTTAATTATTTGAAGACATTACTTAACTCTATATAATGACTTATTTTAATGAAAGATTGGATTATGGTTCAAATTTAAAATGAAATCAAATACTATTTTATTTTATCTTACTATTATTTTAAAGAGTTTAATTGGTATATACGTTACATTGACATTCAATCAAAAACCCTTCATTCATGGTAAATTTGAGTTTCCTTATTACTACTACTTTAAAAGTCACATAAATAAAAAATCATGATTGAATGGATGTCAATCAAACTCTATTTTAAAGTAACATTTGCACTAACTTATTTTTTCATTTAAAAATCCTAAAAGTTTAATATTTTAATTTTATCTAACAAAATATAATATATTATTTTATCTTTATTTTTTAAAATATATTTTCTATAGAATTTATATATATATATATATATATATATAACAAATACATAGAATTTATATATATATATATATATATATAACAAATATGATAAATACATATATCATTGTTTAGATCATCAGTTTAAATATAATAAGTATTTTATTTAAATTATAATAATAATAATTTTATAATAATAAATTTGTAACTTTTTAAATTTCGATAAATCTTTAATATTTTTTATAAAATCTAATTTTATCTTAATAATTATTTGAATATTTATATTTTGAAAGGTGACCTTGTGCCTTACGCCTCTCCCCTATTCAACTAAAGTATCTACAAAACCAATATTAACATTTAGTAGAGCATGTTCATCTAAAATACCAATCACCTCAACATTATCATGCTGATTTTGATTCACATCATTCATACAGTCTGTGACATGAAACCCATGTGCCTGTTGTTCAAACCAATTAATGTGCCCTTGAACCTCACAACTAACGCACATAGTCTCACCACGTGAAGCAACCTTTGTTGCACCTATCTCCTCACGCACCTCAACATGTGACCAACACTTTCGATATCTGCATGATCGGTTTCAACCTCATGATATCTGCATGATCATCCTTCTTAGGCTCATGACACCTCACCCAAACAAATCTATCTTTTTCCATCAAGCTAGGACCCCAACATTACAACTGATAAATATTTACTTTAACAAGTTTTAACATGACCATGTCCCACATAAGAACTATCTTGATGGAGTTTATCCATTCATTACACAACCTATCCTGCAAAACGTAACTGATTTCTGGTGATGTAATCTTGTCAAGAAAACATCCCTCCTAACTCTAACATTGTGGTCTCCTCTATTGAAAACGAAAACACCTACCAATTGTTGACCAAGGACGAACTTCCACTTCTTTGCACTTGTTTAGGCTTCCACACCTGCACAATTTGTACCCTAGGGGTAGTTGGCCCAAACACTTCATGAGCACTGACATTCTCCTTTACCCCTCTAATGACTATCTTTTGTTACCACGTCCTTCCATCATCACAGCAAAACCTCCTAATATTTACCCTTAAATTTAAATATGTCTATCTAAATTGCATAAACACACTTTCTCTTCTCCATCACCTTCATATCTTTCACCGTTCTAAATGTAACAAAACCGATGACCAGCCTGGTTTCACTTCCTTGAAATAATCACCTCCCTGTCTAGACCCCAATTCACAAATACCTCCCCTATAGCCTGTTCACCACCAAAATTCTCCCAAAAATTATAGAAAAAGAAAACTGGTAACTCGTCAGACCCTGTATTACTGCTACCTTTTGTAAAAAAAACTTGCTTTCCTCCTTGATCTCACTATATATTAAATTAAAATTTTAAAATTATTATAACAGATAAAAATCTAAACATATATAATTTTTAGCTAGTATTTATAATATAAAACATTTATAGAATCACAGTTTATCATTGAAATGTAGTTTTGGAGGCTAACATAGAATCTGTTGGTATAGGGCACGGACTATTTGCCCCACTTGCGCAAAGGAAAAAGTAAATTTATTGGTATAGGTAAATATTTAATATATTTTTGGACTAACAATTTTTTTAGAAGATAAAGATAATTATGTTAAAATATTATTATTATTTATTATTATTATTATTTTCTTTTTAATATTTTTACTACTGACAAATGAGATACTTTGTGTCTCATTATTAATAAAATAATTAATTTTTGCTAGGATAGTGACATATTTATGTATGTTGGTTATATATATTTTGAGAATTATTTTTATTTTTAGTTTTTAATTTTTAAATAGGTATTCATAAGAAAAAATTAAAGGTAAAATAAAAAACCAAATATGGATACTAAAAGGGTTACATGTCTTTATATATGTTATATATTATTATTATTATTATTATTATTATTATTATTATTATTATTATTATTATTATTATTATTATTTTACTAGGGGCAAATAAGGCACTTCGTGCCACATTGTTAATAAAATAATTATTTTTTGTTGGGATAGTGACAATATTTATGGATATTTGTTGTATATATTTTGAGAGTAATTTTTTATTTTTAATTTTAATTTTGAAATAGGTAATTATTAAAAAAAATTAGGGTAAAATTAAAAACCAAAAGTAGACACTTATAGATTATAGACACTTATAGATTAAAAAATATAATTACTATTTTAAATTTATAAAAAATATCATTAAGTTTCCTAATATTATTTATTTATTTAATAGGAATATTTTATTTACAAAAATATTAAAATATAATTAATATTTGAATTTCGTAAAAATATTATAAATTTTCTTATTATATCCTTATATTGTAATTAATTACAATAATTTTTTTTAAAGGATCACAATAATTACTCTTAATGTGTGGAGTATTGAATAAAGATATCTCATATAATTTTAATTTTTTAAATTTTATAAAATATTTTTTTAGTTTCTTACCGTCCCAACACTAAATTGCTAATAAAAAAAGTCAAGTGATCATTTTTTTAAAAAATTTAAAAGATCAACTTAGGTCTTCTTCAAATACCAACAATTTCATATTATAACTACTTATCCACAACATAGCTTCATTCATTATCATTAGTATTATACTTATGTTTTCCTCTCTCTCTTATATATTCTTCAAAGTCATTTTACACACTAAAGATATAGTACCAAGTAGTTTTGAGAATTCCAACCTCTCAAATTTTGGTGGGTTTATTCGCAATTCACAAGGTACTTGAATTGTTGGCTACTTGGCTTCTTTTGTGCTTGTGAGACCACTACAAGTATAAGAGCTGAACTTCAAATGATCTATCATGGTTTGAGTTTAACATGGCTGCATGGAATTGATGGGTGCAATAAGATAATTTTGTAACAAATGTAAACAAAGCAGCGGAAATAAATTCCCCTATCTCACAAGAATTTATGAAGAGCAATAACAAAATATAACACTAACTAATCACCGACCTTTTTGGAATAAGACACCAAGATTTTAACGTATAAAATCCCTCAAAGCAAGGGAAAAAACAACGGGTCGTCCATACCAAAGAAATATCTCAACTATTATCATTAAAGAGTACAAAAGAGTTTCAATCAAGTGTCACAACAATATCAATGTCAACACCAATAAAGCAATAAGCTTACAAATAGAGAACAGGGAAGATGAAGACCCCCAAACACATTGTTTCCATAGGAATTGAATATCTCCCATAGAAGTATTTTAACGATTGATTCAAACGGTCAAAATGAAGAAACATACATTCTGAACATGCTGTCCAAAAATCAGCTTGATCTAACGATGAACGAATTTGCAGTGGAGAATTCACAATTGCAGAGTGTCATGTCTCTTTTTTCTCTGTTTAACTCTCTTCTATTTCAAAGCACCTTCTCCACTTAACTTAAATAAGATATCAAGTGGGCTTCTCAATTTGGGCCTTTTCTCCACATAGGAAGGGAGCCCAATACCCAAAACATCTTCCCCTCACGACTATGTGGAGAGAATCGCCAAATCGACGATCTCACAACAGACTTTAAACTTTCCTCTTGGCAGTACTTTAGTCATCATACCAGCACCATTATCATCAGTATGAACTTTAACTAGCTCCGGCAACTTAGCATCCAAAACATCATGTATCCAATGATATCGTACATGAATATGTTTGGACTTAGAATGGAAAGTTGAATTCTTACCAAGATGGATAACACTCTGATTGTCAACTAGTAATGAATAACTGTCTTGCACAAAACCAAGCTCCCGCAAGAATTTCTTCAACCATAGCTACTCCTTGCATGCTTCAGTAATTGCAATGAACTCTGCCTCAGTAGTAGATAAAGTAACACACTTTTGCAACTTAAATTGCCAAGCCACAACTCCCCCTGCAAATTTAATCAAATAACCCAATGTAGACCTTCTGGAATCAATGTCTCCACCCATATCTGAGTCTGAGTAGCCCACCAAAATAGGCTTATCACCTCCCAAACAAAGCTTCTTATCAATAGTATCATGAAGATACCTCAAAATCCATTTCAAAGCTCTCCAATGCTCTTTACCTGGGTTTGACAAAAACCTACTGACTGTACCAATAGCATGAGCAATATCAGGTCTCATACACAACATTGCATACATCAAACTACCCATTGCAAAAGCATAAAGAACTTTTTCCATGTCTAATTTTTCAGCTTCATTTGAAGGACTTTATTTAATACTCAATTTAAAATGAGTTGCAAGAGGAGTGCTCACAATCTTTGCTTTTTCCATCTAGAATCTTTCCAACACCCTTTTAATATAGTGTTTCTGTGATAGCCAAAACTTCCTTTTCTCTTTATCACAGATGATTCTTATACCAGGAATCTGCTTAGCAGCTCCCAAGTATTTCATGGCAAATGACTCGCCCAATTGCTTCTTCAACTTGTTAATAATAGAAACATTTTTCCCAACAATAAGCATGTCATCAACATACAATAACAGGATAATAAAGTCATCATCAGAAAACTTTCTAACAAAGACACAATGATTAAAAGTAGTCTTCTTGTAACCCTGCTCACACATAAAAGACTCAAACTTCATATACCACTGCCTCAGAGCTTGCTTTAAACCGTATAGATTCTTTCTCAGTCTACACACATATCCTTCTTTGCCTTTAACCTAGAAACCATCAGGTTGCTTCATATAGATTTCTTCCTCCAAATCACCATGAAGGAAAACAGTTTTCACATCCATTTGCTCTACCTCCAAATCAAGAGTAGCTGCCAAACTCAAAACTGCTCTAATGGATGACATTTTCACCATAGGTGAGAAAATTTCATTGAAATCAACACCATTTCTTTGTCTAAAGCCTTTCACATTAATCTAGCTTTATACCTTGGAGACATAGAATTATTCTCATGTTTCACCCTGAATATCCACCTGTTTTCTAATGTTCTCTTACCCTTAGGCAATCTCACCAAGTCATAAGTGTGATTATCATGCAAGGATTTCATCTCATCTTCCATTGCATCCATCCACTATTGCTTTTCTTCACTCTCCAAAGTCTCTTCAAAATACTCAGGTTCTCCATCATCAGTCAAATTCACATATTTATCAGAAGAATACCGTAGATGGTTGTCTCTATCTATTAGATCTCCTGAGTTAGGCTAGAGAGGATTCAGGTACGTCATAAACATTCTCATCAGGTGATCTCTCATGCTCCTCTGGTCATCATTAATAGGAACATCTAATTCATCTCCAAGTTGTTGATTAACACGATCGCTTTGTTTTTTACCATGCTCAACACTACCTTCTAGATTGTGATTAGGCGATTGCATAGGATCAACATCTGTCAGATTTCTATCCTTTTCAGGTGTAGTCTTCTCCACTTTATTAATGTCCTCAATGGTTTAGTCTTCAATGAATTGTACATCACGACTTCTAACAAGCTTCTTCACCATAACCAATGAAGATGCACTGCCTTGTCTTTGCATCCAACTTGGATCTTTCATCCTTTGGAATATGAACAAATGTTTTGCAATCGAAGACACGCAAATGATCATAGCTCACATTTTTCCTAAACCAAATTTTATTTGAAACTTCACTATTCAGAATAATAGTAGGCATGATATTAATAACATGCACCACTGTATACAATGCCTTACCCCAAAAATGCTTAGGTAATTTAGCATCTGAGAGCATACATCTCACTATCTCAAGCAATGTCCTGTTCATCCTCTTTGCTAAACCATTTAGCTGAGGAGTTTTAGGAAGGGTCTTCTCATGTGCAATATCATACTGCTTGCAATAAACATCAAAGAGTTTACAATATTCACCACCATTGTTAGTACGAATACATTTTAGCTTCTTGCCTAACTCTCTTTCAACCAAAGCATGAAATTGTTTAAATTTCTCTAGCACTTGGTCTTTTCTCTACAAGACATACACCCATAGCTTCTTGGAACAATCATCAATAAAGGTAACAAAATAAAGTGCACCACTAAAGGATTTTACCTTAAATGGATCACAAACATCAGAATGCACTAATTGTAACAACTCTGACTTCCTTGAGGGAGGATGCTTCTTGAAGGATACTCTAGTTTGCTTATCAGCCATGCAATGAGAACATCTCTCTAATTCTTCATTTTTTAGCCCTTGAAGAACATCCTTTTTCACTAATCAGTTGAAGAACATCCATATCTACGACATTCACACTATCTTTAGTAACCAAAACTTTTGTCCAATACAACTTAGAAATCTTCTCCCCTCTAGCCATAACCAAGTTACCTTTGATGAGTTTCCACTTTCCAGAACCAAAGTGATTATCATAACCACTATCATCAACCATTTGCACAAAGATCAAATTAAAACGAACATTAGGAGCATGTTTGACTCCTCTAAGCAACAACTGCATTCCCATGTTGGTTTGCAAGCAAACATCACCAACACCAATCACCTGAGACACACCATCATTACCCATCTTCAATACTCCAAAATCACCAGAAGTATAAGACATGAAGATTTTCTTCCTTGGTGTAACATGTAGTGTAGCACCACTATCAATAATCAACATACTCTCATCTGACACAAGATTAACTAATTCATTGTCACAGAAATTAACAAGGTCACCACAAGTAGCAGTAGCAACACGATTATCATCATCATGATCCTTCTCTTTCTACTTGCCTTTTTTATCTTTGTTCTCCTTTTTTCTTAGAAAACAATATTTTTGTATATGCCTTGTCTTATGACAATAGTGACACTCCACATTCTTGTATCTGGACTTGGACTTACTCTTGCTATTTTCTTTACCTTCTTTCAGTTCTTTTCTTTAACGTCTCATCTCTTCAATAAGAGCACCACTCTTTGCCACTTGCAAAGAAACAACACAATTAGGGGCTGAGTTTATAATAGAAACCCGAAATGTCTCCTAAGACTCTGGTAAAGTATTCAGTAGCCATAGTCCCAAAACTTCATCATCAAATTTGATACCCATACCAGATAACTGATCTAGGAGCCCTTGAAATTCATTCAAGTGATCTGAAATAGAAGAATTCTCCCTGTACTTCAAATTCATCATACAGTTCAACAAATATAATTTATTATTCCCTGATTTAGAAGCATACAAGGACTCAATCTTCTCCCACAACGTTCTCGCATGTGTCTCATTAGCAATGTGATTATAAACATTATCTTCTACAAATTGCCAAATAAAACCACATACTTGTTGGTGTTCAAAATCCCACTCTTCTTCAAACATAGAATTTGACTTATGAGTAGCAAAAATAGGAATATGCATTTTCTTCACAAATAGCAAGTCTTTCATCTTGCCCTTCCACAAGTGATAATTAGTGTCATTAAAGGCAACCAATTTTGTATTTGTCTCCATCATTCAAGCAAGTCAAATAGTCCTTAGACCAAAACCAAAGAGCTCTGATGCCACTCTTGTGGGGCAATAAGATAAATTTGTAACAAATGTAAACAAAGCAATGGAAATAAATCCTCCTATCTCGCAAGAATTTATGAGGAGCAATAACAAAATATAACACTATCTAATCACCGATCTTTTTGGAATAAGACACCAAGATTTTAATGTGGAAAACCCCTCAAAATAAGGGAAAAAACCACGGGTCATCCAGACCAAAGAAATAGCTCCACTATTATCAATAAAGAGTACAAAAGAGTTTCAATCAAGTGTCAACAACAATATCAATGTCAACACCAATAAAGCAATAGGCTTACAAATAGAGAACAGGGAAGATGAAGACCCCAAAACACATTGCTGCCATACGAACTGAATATCTCCCAACATAGAAGTCTTTTAACGATTGATTTGAACGGTCAGAATGAAGAACATACATTCTGAACATGCTGTCCAAAAAAAGCCTGATCTAACGGTGAACGAATTTACAGTGGAGAATTCACAATTTGTAGAGGGTCATGTCTCTTTTCCTCTTTTCAACTTCTATTTCAAAGCACCTTCTCCACTTAACTTAAATAAGATATCAAGTGAGCTTCTCAATTTGAACTTTTTCTCCACATAGGAAGGGAGCCCAATACCCAACAGGAATAACCATTACAATGTTTGAGTTAGACTCACCATTAGTGCTCCTTATAATCCAAAAGGGAGTCCCTTTAATGCATTACTTGTTTTGGCTTATTGGAAAGATTAGAATGTTCATTTCTTTAAATTGGAAGCTTCAATTCCATCATATTCTATGTGAAGCAAATGGGTGTGGAAGGAAGGGGAACATGGATGAAGTTTCTTTGTTAATTCACAATATTTGCCCTGCAGGTCTCTCTCATATGTTGCTTGCAAATATCCTAAGTGTCTTCTTTTTGAGACATGACTAGGAACCCCGGTTCCAGTGTTTCTTTTACTTTCTTATATGTAATCTACTTCTTTATCTGAGTATTTTAATAGAGACAGATTAAGAAACGGATTAAAAAAATGGTCATTTTTTATGCTGTTATTTAAACATTTAACTTTCTTTTTCCAAACACAGGTATAATTTTCGGAGGTAATATTATTTGAGTTTTCCAGAATTATTATGAGTGACAAACTCTCCTCTAGCTATTTAATTCAATTGCATACAATTTACTCAAATATTTATTATTAATTTTATTTATAACATAAGATCTACTATAATAAAAAAAATCTACTACAAAAGAAAATCTAGCAAATATTAATTTAATTCCTTATTTTTATTCATTTTTTTACTAGTATATATATATAAATAGATAATCCAACTACACTCTTGAGAGTGGTATTGTAAGCAAAAACTTATATCTAATTCTTTTCTTAAATGAGTTATGAACTCCTTTTATTATATTGAGCGATTGTAATTTTTTTTATACTACGATTTTTTGTGTACTGCTTAGTATAGTTGATAAAGTCACATATTATGTATTTTCATTTGTTATGTAATGATTTTTTTTTGCTTAAAAAAAAATCTCTTCAACTATTTATGAACCATCCTAATGCTATATGCAACTTTACAATTTAAAGTAACTTGCAAAAATGTATCTAAACCCATTGATTAAATAAAAAGAAACTCGGCCCATAGGTGAGAAGATTTAGATTTTTTTATATTACTAAATATATATTCTTTTTCAATTTTGCAAAAATTTCTCGTCTTATTTGAATAGAGTTAACTAAGTTGTGTTATCTCACTTTTCTCATATGATTTCTTACTGTGATGCTATCAAAACTGAACTTTTAGCTATTCTGCAAACATTAATAGTTACATACGAACATGAATTTTGAAATTTGGTTATTGAATGAAACTTTATAGTGCGATTCAGTTACCGAAGTATGATTGTCATGTTGACCATGTACATTTTTTCCTAATTAAGCAAATCTACAAAAGAAGTGGGACTTAGGCTTGCAACTTTAATTTTGTCCCATGTGAATTAAATATGTTAGCTAACGGTTTTGCGAAATTAGAATTGCATACTCATCAAGAGAAGTCACTATTTTTTATTGTTCCAGATTCATTATCCCTTGTGTATTTCAAAGACTTGTATTGTATGATTCCCTAATACTATAATATAATCTTTTTGTTTTTTTTATACTAGACAAGTGACACCAATTCAAGTTATGCCATTTGTACAACTTTATTTTTTAAATAAATTGGTTGTGCCATTTCAATGTACCAAATTATTTTTTTTAGTAAGATAACTTGTACATTTTTTTCCCGTTAAATTATTAAGACCTACTTAGTTCATCAAACCAATATTTCTTTTAAATTTAATTGTTAAATTTTCACAAAATCACTTCACTTCATTTTAATCTTAAACTCTAATTAATTAACTAGTTTCTTTTTTTTTTGAAAATTTAATTATCAAGAAAGGTTTTCTAAAATGATAATTGAAAATTGATAATTTTGAAAATTTTAGAATACATAAGTTCACTTATTATTATATAATAACTTTTAAATAAATCAAAATCACTTTACTAATTTTTTTCTAAACTGTATAAGGTGTAGTAAGTAGACTATATTTAAGAGATTATACGATTAGTCATTTATACAATATTATAAAAACTTTAATCGAATAAATATTAAATTTTAAATAAAATTACACGTTACAAACAACCACATTTCCACTATAAACTTCCTAGCCACAAGAAAACTCGCAGGAAAATACTATTGTATGAATTTTAATATTTTTTATTTATAAGACACCCGTGGGAGACGCAATTCGTGTTTCTCTTTATATTATTAAATAAAAAATAAAACATGAAAACTTAAAAAAGAAATTATAAAATAAGAAAAATTATTACTTAAGGATACAAAAATTCAAATAAATGTAGACGTCAACATAGGTACTTTCCTTGTAATAGTTATAGATTATAAATTAAATAAAAAAAAAAGTAAAACATGAAAACTAAAGAAAAAAAGAGAAATTATAAAATAAAAAAAATTATAAAAAAGAGAACATAAATTTTAGTAGTTAGTTAAGAATAAAAAAGTTCAAGCAAATGTAAACATAAAAGTGAGATATTCTCATTATAATAGCTATAAATAACTTTACAAGGTTATGATAAGCATACAATGGATGAATGCCTCACTAACTTTTTCTTATCTTATTTTAAAATATATAATATACTCACTAACTTTTTCTTATCTTATTTTAAAATATATATAATATAATTTATTGTTAATGTAAGTATTTAGTTTTGTAACCACCTTTAAACCTTGTCCCCACTTTTTATATACTATAAATAATTTCTAAAAAAGACTCCATATGTTAGTTACAATTTTACTTTTTTGATTCATAACAGTGATGGTTGTGTAGTAGCAGTGTTTCTATACCGTATTAGTTTCATAATTAGGCATTTATTATTTTAAAAAATTAAGAAAATAAATTTTGATTTTTATGATTCAGTAAGTATAATTTTTAAAACAATTTTTTTCATTAGTTATAATTTTATTTAAGAACATACTTTTTTCAAATAGTTAAAAATAAAAATTTTACATTTTCTACCAATTTTTAATAAATAAATTTAACCTTTTATGCAATAATAATTAAAAAATATTATTTAGTTTTAACAGTTATGAAAATATTTACTTAAAAATACTTTAAAAGATAAGTTAAAATTTTCTTGTGTTTTAGTTAAATTTTTATTTAATACTAATTAAAGAGATAAGTTAACATTTTATTTATTTTAATTGTTGTCATTTTTATTGAAAAACTATTAAAATATAAGTTAATATCTTATTTTCATGTAATAAATTAATATTTTAAATTTATTAAAAAAATATTAATTTAATTATTGTTTTTTTCCTTTGAGCTCATTATTGCATTAATTTTGTTCTTCCATCTCCAACAAAATATTGGTTCATTTTTTCATTTATTTTTTTTGCTTGCTTATTTTTTATTAATAAATTTTTTCTTAGGTAAATTAAATTACGTTTAAAATTCTAATTTAGTAATATAATAGTTGTTTAGTGAATGTCGTTCTCTTCTCAAATCTCTAATTTTTTTTAGATCTTTATCAATTTTTAATTATACATACATAACATTTTAAATTTAAAAATTTACATTATATTCCACTTCTTAAAATTTCTCAATCTGTCACTTAACATACCCGTTGCAGACCAATAGGTATGTTCTCATAGTCACAATCATTGAAATTTTAATTGGCATGCAAAATCTTATTTGGTAAGACTTTACAACCGGATGATTCTACTATAGAATTTTTCATAATTGATGGTGAAAATTTTCCTGTCCCATCTGTTATTGTTGTACAGTTTGAACAACTCTAAAGTACAACTATTAAATTCTAATTTACTGATATAATTCTTGTTTGTTAGGTGGCCAGAGGCAAAGAGTTGGGTATTCTGCCTGAAAACATGACATACACACACAACCTGAGTGATGGATTGTGAACAATGATCATTTAAATTAGAGGTCAAAGGTGACACGGATAATAATATAGAACTTTTTTATTGTCAGTAAATAATCCATTTTCCCTTTAAATTAAACAATGACACTAAATTCCTTTATTAAATTGATTGCATTGAGATGACTTCAATGGAGGCTGCGACTTAGTAAGTACTCGAGTTGAACATTTTTTGTGAGGGGTATTATCCACTTCTGGTACAAGAGAGAAACCACTGATGGATCAACCTTATATTTTCCTCCCTTGACGCCACCATCAAGGCTAACTTCCTGCCCAAACACCATGGCCTTCTTGTTAACCCTCTTCACCACCATCTTTTCAACGCTTACATCTGTCAACAATTTCATCAATGCTGTTCTGTCCTGCAAAAACCAAACGTTTATGGTTTCCACTTTTACATGTATATTAGCATAGCCTCAAAAACAAATTTTATCACTACTTGTTGATCTTAAAAGTTGAAGAATACTTCACTAGCGTCACCAAGAGTAAATTGCACTCATATCTCTGTAAGATTTCTTGGCTTACATTAACACTTCAGTATTTTTAAAATGTCACACAAACTTTCTACAATTTTAAAAATATTGCACTATACGTATATACATTACACATGCATCCCTTTAAAATTTTATAAAAAAATTACTGCTACCAAATAATCATCATAAGAATGAAAGAAGCAATGTAATCAGATAAGCCTGAAAGATACCATAATAATTTACTCATACATTAAATACATACCTTTGAACGAATTAAAGGCTCATAGTCTTTAGGAGATCCTCTGAATTTGACCTCAGCTACAAACTTTCCGTAATGAATCCTTCTAGAAACGGCCTGCAGATGTTGTATGGAAAAAAAAAGAAAAAGAATTCACAAATGAAAGATCGGTAGCAGCATGGTTAGAAACATGGTTCAGCATAATTTCACCCATATGAACATACTCATAAAAGAACTTCCACAGGAAATTTTACCTGCAACAATGAGAGATCGGTAGCAGCAGTTTGTGCATAGTTTCCATCATCACCAGTAGCAACAAACATAGGAAGCAACTCATCCAAGTACGTTTTCCAAACGACCTCGTTTAAGTTAATCTTAGCAGCTGCAGAATCCAAAAACTAAAAAATCGATGTTAAATAAATCCTTTATCAATATCAATCATGTAAAGTGGTTAATCATGTAGCAGTTTTCTCCATTACCTGTGGGAAGTGGTAATGTGGCACAACGGAAGGTGGTAAATCTTTAGGGAAGAAAGGATTTTCTTCAGGGTTATTATATCTTCCTGCCTACAACATCATCAATTCAAGACAAAAAAAGATTACCCTTAATTAGAAAAAGAAGCTAGATATTCATAATTAGAGTAAATTAAATGACACTTTCTCAAATTTTATCAAATTATACATGATTTTTTTTTTATTTTCTTAGTAATTTTGAAAACATTACTCTAACATCCCTATATGTTTAAAAATATTATATAACTTTTTCTGGTAAAGCTTACACTAATACTTTATCAGAGATATAAATATAATAGCTAAAAAACAGAAATGATGTGTAATTATAATAAACTTTAATAACGTTGTAGTCTAATAATTATATTGTTTTTACAAACCATTCACAACATCAATTCCTGCTGTAAAGTTAATGTTAATTAGGCTTATTTGATTATAATCGTGGTAGCATCTATCTAGCTAACCTTAAAGTAATTCTATGATGACAATTGTGACCATATGATATGAGCCTCTGCCTCGCTAAGGGCTTTTTTGAGATCTTGGTGATCACATTGTAATTACAGTTTTGGCGGTACCAAAGTAAAAGGTGAGTAAAGGACAATGCAATTAGCATGGTTTGACTGTGAGTTGATAAATTATATAGTGAGAAGGGAAAGACAAAAAGTAAAGGTACCTTGGCTTGAATAGCCTCGGTGTTGCGAACAAGGAATTCTAGGAACGTGCCATGAAATTGGGGAATGGAAGTGTAAGTTTGATTGTAGGTTGGAGAGTTGAAGGGGAACCTGGCTCTCTCAATCAAACCAAATATTATGCTATCTTCTTGTCTAACCAAAGACGCTCTCGCTGAATCCAATGTGTAGTTATACTCTGCTTTCGCTGTTTGGAAACTCTCCCTACAACTTGCCAACGCGAGAAGCAACACTAGGAACCCAAGCATCATGTTACTCTGCACAACACAAATGGAGAACACAACAGTTAAAACTGCTTTGATAAGAGTAACAATAAATAAACCAAAGAAGACAATGTCTTATTTTTATTTGTATGAAAGGGCAAGGTCAATTCAATGGTCAACAATTGCTTTGCACTGTTTGTTCGGCAAGTAATAACGTTATGTTTTTTTAGTTTGGCACTCAAATGGAAAATGAGCATCAACGAGGAGTATAGGCTTTTCTTTATTTATTGGTAGAATAGATTTGTTTGTTGTTCAAATGGGATTAAACTCACTGTTTTTCCAAAAGCCAAAATAGAGGAAAAGGAACAAAGAGAAAGAAGCTGCTTGATTTGTCAAATTGAATCTCTTTTATTAAATATTTATCTAAATATGTTTATTTAAAAAATATTTATCTAATTAAATTTGTTTTGATCGTTGACCGGGTAAAATTGTAATTCAGAGTTGTAATTTGATCTTTTTATAAGAATTTTTTATATGTTAAAAAGACAACATTAAATGGTCATCAAACTGTGAGTCAATTGCAGTTTAAAGATGAGAGATAAAATATTTCGAAATATGAATCACATCTTGATCCTTTAAAACTGCAAGTTAAAATTGTAGAATAAAAATAAGGGTATCAATATAGTAACTTGTGTAATTAAATTCCATTCTCATGTTCCTCCTCATAGCAACTTTAAAACTTCCAGTGCATGAAAATCAACTCCCACGTCAACATATAATGTACAAATCCTCCTCTAAATTATACTATATTAACTTTATATAACATGTTTTAAATTAATAAATTTTGCTTTTTTTTATCTTTTATTTTAACAAAAAATTAATTACAATATTAAGAAAAATTAGTGCATAAGATACTATATTAACCAAAGATTGTACATCGGTTATTAACACCCTTAAGATCGTATCTAAGAGTTTTAGTTTTAAGAGTAAAATAAGAGTTCCCATGGGTGTATGTTCCTAAAACATTGTCATCATTAAATTGTAATTAGTTCTTATGGTTGTATGACTATTCAATGTTGCTTCTCACATGACAAAATCTTATATGAAGGTCAAAATGCATTTTTAAATTGCAATTTGACTATATTATTAGTCAAAACAAACTCAATTAGATAATTATTTTTAAAATAAACTAACCTAAATAAATATTTTATTAAAAAAAATCATGCTTACATAAGTTTTTTTGTTTTACACTTTTACCAAAAATAATTTTTTATCTTTAAAATTCAAAAATAATTTTCCGTGCCTAAAATTAATTTATTTTTTATATTAATATTATATGTTTATAAGTTTTAGTATATTTAACTATACTGATGTAAAATTAAAAATTAAAGAAATTAAAATTAAGAAAGAAAGTGATTTATGAGTCGAAAAAGATACTCTCTGTCTTTTTTTTTTAATGGTCTTAAATGGAGAAAAAGAATTAAAAAATGAATAAAAAACTAAAAAAAAAAAATTTAAATTTTAAACATAAAAAGTGAGACAGATAATAGCTGACACCAATGCATCATGTGCGTCCCCACAAAAAACGAAACTCTTTTACACTTTTCACATGAATACCCAAGACCAAACGTTTCATTAATAGCAACAGATAATATGCTGAATTTCTCTTTTTCTTCTTCTGTGAAAGTCGGAAATTTGTTAACACGGACTTTTTAACTTTTTACAGATAACTAGTTTTTTTTCGCGAGTACGCCACAACAATCAAAATTATTTAAAAGAAATATATATTTTAATTAATAAAAAATTATATAATGTTTATTTAATTTATTTTTAGCTTAAAAATACTTTTTAATAAAATATTATTTTAATATTTTTATTATCTTTTAAAACAAATTATATCCCATCAATTAAATTTATCATAAAATAAAAATTAATAATAACAAAATAAAGAAACTAAGTAGAGAAATCTAAAGGTTGAAAAAAATTAAATTTTTTATGAGACCATCTATAATTAATTATTTTCTGATGATTTCCAGAAACAATTGCACTATTAATTAATTAAATTAATTATGTATTTATTATTATTTTTATTTATTTAATTATTATTTATTTATTTAAATCAATAATTAAATTAGTAATTATTATTCATTTTAATATTTTATATAATATATAAATTTTATATTTTAATAGTTTAAAATACAGTATTATATATTTTGAATATTTTTATTAAAGTAATTATTTTATATCTTTTTTAATATGAAATTTAAAATTAGTGGTATTTAAGATAGAAAAAGTATTCAAATTAAATATAAATTGTTTTGAGTAGGGATAATTCATTTTTAAATTTATATATATATATATATATATATATATATATATATATATATATATATATATATATATATATATATATATATATATATATATATATATATATATATATATATATATATATATATATATATAACATAAGTCCTTTTAAAAAAATATAATATAAGCCCTTATGGGATATGTATAATATAAATTTTTCTATTGTAATAATTTTATCATTTATTTTTTGCTGATGTCATTTTATACCTAAATAAAATATAAAATTATTCGAAATTTTGATTTTGACCTTTTAGGCTTTTTTTACATACCAAAAAGAAAAAATTTACCAAAATAACTCATCTTTCACATTATTTATTTAAATTACATCATTTTCATGTTGAGAATTGATTCTTGGAGAACCAATTTCTCAAGATTTTTTAATGTAAAAAGCTTATAAGACATTGATTGTTAGGCAACCAGTCTGTTATGCCACACTCTTCTTTAGGTTTATTTTTTTAGTCTTTTTAAATTTATTTTTTATTTATAAATATTATTTTAAATAATAAATTTTAAAATTAAAATTTTTAATTAATTTATATTTCATTATATGTTTTATTTTTATGTTGTGGATCTTTGTTTATTGTTTTAATTTTTTTAAATGTTTTTTAATTTGTTTTTCAGTTTATATTTTTAAATTAATTTTTTAAATGCCTTTTAGGAAGACAATTTAAAAATAATTTGAAATTTTATGTTTAAATATCTTAATTTAAAAAATTAAATTAAAAAATAAATTACAAAGCATTCAACAACAATTTAAAATAATGAAAAAGATACACAACATAAAATAAAACACATAATAAAATAAAATATAAATTAACTAAAAAATTGTAAAAATTTTAATTTTAAAATTAATGATTATGAACAATATACATAAATAAAAAATAAATTTTAAAAATTAAAAAAATTGAATAAATTTATTTCAGATTTTTTTAAAATTTGTTTTAATTTATTTTTAATTTGTTTGTTATGTACGTATCTATTTTTAAAGTATGATTTTAAAATTTTTTAAATTAATTTGTATTTAATTTTTTTATTTTATGTGTTTTATTTTTATATTGTGTATATTTTCCTTTATTTTAAATATTTTTTAAATTCTTTGTAATTTATTTTCAGATTGAATTTTAATTTAAGATTTTTATACTTAATAATTCAAATTATTTTTAAGTTATTTTGGTAAAAATGTTTAAAAAATATAATCTAAAAAATAAATTATAATACATTTAAAAAATATTAAAAAACAAAAAAAGATACACAACATAAAAAAACATATAATAAAATTTCAATTTTTAAAAAATAAAAGACAGAAAGATAAACAGTTTAAAATTTTTTAATTTAATTTGAATTTCATTTTATTTTTTATGTGTTTTATTTTTATTTCGTATATCTGTTCATTATTTTAAATTTTTAAATTTTTTGTAATTTATATTTCAGTTTAAAGTTTTCAAATTAATATTTTTAAATCTAATATTTTAAATTATGTTTAAATTATTTTGATAAAATGAATTTAAAAATTTAACTTAAAAATATAAACTAAAAAATAAAATACAAAGCATTTTAAAAAAAATTAAAAAACTAAAAAAAGATATACAATATAACAATTAAACACCTAATAAAATAAAATAAAATAAATATAAATTAAATAATTTTTTAAAAAAATTTAATTTTAAATTCATGATTTTAAAAAATTTACATAAATAAAAAATAAATTTAAAAAAAGTAAAAAACCTGACTAAATGTTTTTGATATTAGTGGTTTTAAATTTATTTTAATTTATTTTTCATGTGCGTATGTTTTTATAAAGTGTGATTTTAAAAATTTTTAGGTTGATTTGTATTTCATTTTTTTATATGTTTGATTTTTATCTTGTGTATCATTTTCATTATTTTAATTTTTTTAAATGTTTTGTAATTATTTTTTGGTTTAAGGTTTTTAAATTCATATTTTTAAACATAATGTTTTAAATTTTTTTAAAATTATTTTTGCAAAAATAATTTAAGAATTTAACTTAAATAATATAAACTGAAAAATAAATTACAATGCATTTAAAAAAATTAAAACAGCAAAAAACGATACATAATGGAAAATAAAATATATAATAAAATAAAATATAAATTAAATATAAATATTTTAGTTTTAAATTCATGATTTAAAACAATATACATAAATAAAAAATAAATTTAAAAAATTTTAAAAGTTGACTAAAAAATAAATCTGAAAAAAAAAATCATGTAAGAAATTAGTTGTCCGCAACCATTTTCTTTAGATTTTTTACATTAAAAAAAATTATGTTGAGAAATTAGTTCCCCAAAAACTAAATTTTTAACATAAATAAGTAAAAGAGGTTGTTTAAATAAATAATGTGAGAGACAAGTCATTTTTGTCATTTTTTTATATGAAAAAAAGTTGACCTTTTATTGACCTTTGAAATTTTAATCCACACATTGATGTACATTCTCCTTAAATATATTTAAAAATTGAATTTTGAAATTTCACTTTTTAATTATTTGCCTTTAAATTCTAAAATTAAATCTAAAACTTGTTATATCACTGATAATATCAATTGCAATTATAGACTTCTCACTTTCTAAATTGGTTAATGTAAAACAATAATTCTTAATAAGGCTTGCAAAAACCATTCTTTAAAAGGAATTCAAATAAATTTTGAGATGTAATATCTTTCTATACTCTGAGCATTTAATTCAATCATATATCTTGCAATTCATCTTTATTTATAATTTTATCACTATTTGAAAAGTTTAATTAGTATACATTTATCTTCGATCACAACTTTTCATTTGTGGTACCATTAATAATTTGAAATTCATATACATGAAAGTTGTGATTGAAAGTGTGCAAAATTTTTTTACGTACATACTAAAACTAATTAAACTCTTATTTGAAGCAAATATAAAATGTTATAATATAGTTAAGATTCTCACCATTTTTTCTCTCTCCATTTCCTTCCATCACTAAGCTTTTCAATAAATAAATGTTACGTGCAAGTTATATAATTTATATTCAATTAAATTTTTCAAAGCATAGAAAATATATGGGAATGGAAGAAATGAACAAAAAGGAAATGGAGAGGATCCCTTTCCATCATAATGTAGTAAAGGAAAACATAATTTAGAGATTAATTTATTTAACAATTTTGGACAAATCAAATGTACCTTAGCCTCAATATGAGAGTTTTAATGGATATTTATTGTAATCAACATTCGAGTGATATCATTTTGTTGTCCGATTCACCATCATTCTTTTTCTCATACATCTATGTTACACTAAAAAAAATATCAAATAAAAAAACCTATGTAAATAAATTAGGTAATGCTGCAAAAGAGTAAATTAAAAGTTTAACAATTGATATACTCCATAAAGTTGTCTGGTTAACTATTGCAATATGCAAAAAGTTAAGTCTACTACATTAATAATAAAGTTAACACATTCATTTCCCCCAATGACCTATTTTATTCTCAAAACATATTGTATACTGAGGTAAAGTGTTTGACCTATAAATTCTATTAAAATTATTCGCTTAGAATAAAAAATTATTTAAAAAATATATTTATATTATTTTTATTATATAATTATTGCATATATATATATATATATATATATATATATATATATATATATATATATATAAAAAAGAAGAAATATGTATCCTTTTATACTTTTAATACAACTTTATATCTATAGTGTATGTTTCTCATTTCTTTTAAATAAATGCACATATTTATTGTTTATTATCTTTATGGTCAGCTTTCAATAAAGAGTTTAATTGGTATAAACTGTCAGTGTAAAAAGATTTTTACACTGATGGTCAATTATGGCTTTTCATTTATGATACTTTTAAAGTAATAATCAGAAAAAGTAACCATGTAAATATACTGTATACCAATCAAACTCTTCAACAAATAGTACCTTGACACATGCAACATTAACTAATAAAGTTAACACATTTATTCTTTGAATTACCTATTTTACATTCAAAACATGATAAAGAGCTTCATAACATTTCTATTGAAATTATCCTCTTAGATTAGAAATTGTTTAAAAATATATTTATATTATTTTTATTATATAATGGATGATTAAAATCACCAGATGCTTATTTTTAAGGAATCTATTTCTTGAACTCCAATTGAAAATATTAACTATAGTAAATTTTTCCCTTTGCATTAAGACCACTTTATTTTTTTCTTATGGTTATAAGACTTTTTGTCTCTTTATATAATAAGAATGAATGGACTTAAAAGTTTTTTCATTATCAAATAACATATTTTGGGTTTTTTTGTTTGAGATGTAACCCAATTTTGATTTGTAAGATATAGGGATGAACCACACAAGTACAACTCAAGATATGACATGGTGTATTCATATTTCTTTTTCAGTATATCATTTAAAAATCAAGTGAGTGAAAAATATAGATGAATAAAAAGAAAAAAACATGGGAAAGATAGAAAAATAAGTAGAATAGTGAGGATAGTCAAAATCATGAAGAGATACATATGGTAAGGAGGTTAATTGAAGTCCCTTCACTAATAAATTAACATTTGTTTATAAAAAAAAATAATTTTTTTACTTTTTTTCAAAAAAAATTTCAAATAGGTAGTTATTGAAAAATTAATAAAGATAAAATTGAAAATAAAATATGGACATCAAAAGAGTAAATTCTCTTTATATATGTTATAGATATAGATTAGAAATGAAATATAGACACAAAAAAAGGTGAATTCCCCTTATATAGGTTTACAAATATAGACATAGATAATTTTACAAAAAAATAATAACCATGCATTATAAGTGAGATTATTATACAACTCGATAGGTTGAGATACATTACTTTTAGTATCTGATCCAATACAAAAAAAATATAAGATATTGATGTTAATTAATAAAATATGAATTTTATAATTATTTTTATATTTATATATTAAAATTTAATTATTAAATATTTTATTATATGACAAAATAATTTTAGTGTATGTTAAAAAATATTTTTAAATATATTTTAATATATTAAAAAATAATTTTAAATTATTTTAATAAATATATGTTAAATATTTTTAAATTTTTAAAAATTATCTTATTAAATATATTTAATATAAAAATAAATTTAAATTACTTTGACAAAAGCATCTTGAATTAAATTTTTTAAATTATTTAGAGTATAAATTCACAGTATCCAGAAATTATGTTTGACTTATATTTATAGATTTTTATCTTTGTACAAATTTTATTTGAAAAAAAAAAAATCATGCATCTTAATTGAGATACTGAGATTAATATACAACTTAATACGTTGGGAGATATTATTGGCTGATTGACCCAAGTGAGTTTATTTTTTAAAAAAATTACCAAGATGGGTCTCTTTTATAAAATATTACCAGTATGGGTCTATTTTGGTAGTTGACTTGGTCAAATCGCAACTCCGAATTGCGGTTTCCGTGCCACATCAATAACTTGACTACGTGGAAACCAGCGTAGCAAAATGACTATAAAACCGCAAGTAGGAATTGCGGTTTGACTGATCTTTGACCAATACCTCCTTCTTGTCTAATAGGTAAAAAAACACAAAAAACAACGCTTTTAGAACTACAAATCAGACTTGCGGTTTGACTGGTCTTTAAGAGTCGCCTTTACCCATCTTTAAAAGAGACCCATCTTGTCCAAAGAAAATGAATATAATATTATTCTATGCCTTTGCATTGTTTCAAACACCACATTCGTCCAAAGAAAATGAATATAATATTATTCTATGCCACTCTATTGCTACAATAGACCCCTACTATTTATAAGATAATATAATATACTAAAAAGCTTGTTTTCCCACTTACAAGTCCTAGGCTGCTACTTCTTCCCTCGAGTGCTATTTCCAAAGCAAAGCACAAAGACAAACCCCACACACATTTCTCATATTCACACATTCACTCACAAATCAGTCAAACCACACACATATTTTGTTGAGTCTGTTATTTACTTTTTTTAAGAAAAAATGCATAATGAGTAAGAGGTCTGTTGACGTGAAGAAAATAAATTTAAAAATAAATATAGAAAATTGTCTATATTTATTGAACCTCAAAATATTATGATATTGGGTCAAAAAGATATAAGGATTTAAGTAGGCCGGATTGAAGGAACAATACTAAAAATTAAAATTAAAATTGGTTTCGAAAACTTAGATTGAAGAAAAAGAAAAAAAAAAGGCCACACACAACAATGTAAGAAAATTCTCGAGATTTATGCAACTGTCTTTAGAGGAGAAAATGACAAGGAAGCCCAAATATCCAAGTTAAACTCGAGTATCTCAAAGACAATAATACTCGAGAGAAGGACAACAAAACTAATAAGTTCAAGTGACAGGCCAAGAGAGGGATTGAGATTGAAATCTTGAACGCATATGCCAGAAGTGAAAAGACGTGAAAGATAAAATCAACAAAAGAAGTTCGAGATTCAGATAACTCAATTGAAGATCAAAAGTCAAAAAGTGAAAGTTACTACCAGTCCAAGGTAGTTATTGAAGGTTTTTAGGAGTTGAGGATGAATAATAAGTATTAGGGATAAAATAATATTTTTAGGAGGGAGTGTTCGTTAGATATTTTTTCTATAAATACTCTTTATTCTTGCTAGAACAGGAGGTGAGAACATTTTATAACATCTTGTTAAACTCAGTACGCCTAGGACATGACAAAGAGTAAAGAAATAAACATGTATGTCCTTACCATTATCTGGGAGTAGTTCATTATGCAAATTTCCTTTATTGTTCTTCCTTTACATTTCATACAATTTATTGCTTTTTCTTTACATTCCATGCATTTAGTTCTTTCCATTAAATAGAATTTTAAAATTCCTTCTTAGAGGTTTACTCTATCTTTATTTAACTTCATACATTTATCACTTTTGATTAGAAATAAGTTTCAAGATTCTCTATTGGAACGTCACTTTATAATTTTCCATTTTATGATCGCACTGTCATTCAAACCATTTTGTTAATATTTCATATACTAAAGATGAACGAAAAGAATCCACACACGTACACCCTTTGTATTCTTAAAGTTCCTCAAATAAATATTAATTTGTTTGGATTTTTTAGTCTAAAGTGATAATTTGTTTATTTTTAATATTTTTGTTTATTAGAAAACAAATTTCATGAGCAACAAATTGGCATGCCCAGTGGGACTTTAGAAAAATCCAAATCTTTTTCTGTAACCATCTTTTGTAAAAGTTTTTTAAAAACAAATAATGAATGAAACTCCGGAGTGGTAAGATCATAATGAGTGAACATCACAATTCTCAAGATGATTCAAGGAAGTTTCGGCAAAAAAAGTTTCAAGAACGCTCAGAGAAGCGAACCAAATCACATTTCAGAAATGATTATCCAGGACGGGGCTAGAGGCAGAACTTCACTAAGTCTCACCCATAATTGACCGATGTAACATCCTCAAATTTTAAAATACAAATATTCGAATAATAATTCAGTTAAGAGAAGATAGATTAAGTTGTTAAAAAAAACTAATTAAAAGATTAAATTGTCACAAATTTTGAATAAACAAGATTTAGATAGTATTTCCTTTAAAATAGAAATAAGATAAAACAAACAAAAGATTTCATATCACTTTTAGTAACAAAATTCAGATAATTCATATAATATTCCCTTTAAAATAGAAATAAGATAGAACAAATATACTATTTTGGATTTAATATGGAAAAATCAATCTTTTATAGAAAAATATAGAAATGGTAAAACCAACCTAAACTAATATATATGGTTAAATAGTTCCCTTAGAATATCATAGATTAGTTGATTCTTCTAGGGTTGAGAAAGAGAGACATAGGAGAAAAAGAATTAAAGTGGTGGGATCTTGCTTCAAGAGGTGAGTAAAATGACTTTTAAAACCCTCCATGGTATGACTTTTAAAAGTGTGTATATATATATATATATATATTTTGAATCATGAAATAGTATTAGCATACCGCTTTAATAGTATAAATTTATATTGTTTATGTTGCGCTAATTGAGTGAGATATCTCCATTTGGAATGGAGATGAAATTTGATATACATACATTTGGAATGGTTGTATAAGATACCTTCGTTTAATACGGGAAAGAGGTTTTAGATACCTCTATCCGGGATAGAGAAGAGATTTTGGATACCTTCATAATAGCGTGGGGAAGGCAGTGGGACGCCCTTGTATGGGATATGAGCTCATAGGCCTTTTTAAAGAATCTACTAAAAATCTGGTTCTGCGAACTGTTAAGTGAGAGCGAGTGATCATGAGTATCACTATAATATGTAGATTGTGTGTTTGTATAAAAAACTATTTTATTGTGTTTTTATTATTGCTAGAAATTATTTGGGTTAAATCATAATTATATATAAAGAAAAATACTTTTTATTACTGCGGGTACCATGGTTGTTTTTTTCGGATTCTGCACCGGCTGAGAACAACACTATTTGCGAACCACATTTAAAAACTTGTTTTATTGATTGAGATTTCAATCTCATAAAAGTGTTGTTTTTAGAGTTAGAAGAGGAAGAAGCTGTGGAGGCTAAGAAGGCGTGAAGACTTACCCGTAGTTTAAGTTTTCCTTTTTATGAAAATTGTTATTACAATTATCCTTTATATTATTTTTTTAGTAGTCCACACTCGAGAATTATGCTTTGTAAGATTGATAAATTTTTATTTATTAGCTGATATTTTTTTATTTTAAATAATTACTTAATTATTATACTTTTGGGTATTATTGTAACGAGGACGTTACAACCGATAGGGGATAATGCTTGTCTAAATGGGGACAATACAATTTCCCCTGTAAGGGATCTAGTTATAAGCGAAATTAATCTCATAGACACCACACACGTTGGGCCTCAAATAGGAAGTGCACGACCTGATAGTATTCCCCCATTCTCTGTGGCACATATGCAAGGAGCAAGACCTTCAAACCAAATGGTTGTAAACCCGGTAGAAGCGATGCCGAACACTCGTTATCCATGGGGAATTCCAAATTGGAAGCCTCAATCTCATTTTCTGCTTGCTGGACATAATTCCATATATTCACAAAATAAGGCTAGGGGGAGTAGAAACCACCAACCCCTTTCATATGGAATGAACCAAGAGCAAATAAACACTGGCAAGAATATTGACAATGAATCCTCTCATACATGAATTTCGACTAGTGCTCTAATGGTTTTTAGGCAATAGATAAACCATAGCAACCATGAAATGTTTAATCTGATGTCCCAACAAATAAATACCACACCAAATCCATTAGTACAAATAATGAATGAGGCACTACGCCTTATAACGAAGCAAATGGGTTGAGTAGGGGATGCTTTGGCCATACCCCAACTTTCAAAAAGACCAATACCCATGCCTTCCATCAATAACAATGGGCAAATCCTTAATCACCCTGGTTATGGAAACCAAAATGCCAATAGACATGAGAGTTAAACAGGAGATATGAGGATAAGGGACTTCGAAATAAATCAGGAAAACAACAATATCCAGCCTAAGCTGAACATTGAAAATCAGCCCTAAATGAGGGACGAGGATAATTACCCCTAGCCTAGACAATATCTCGAGAACATACCTCAAGATAGATCCAGTAATGATGGATATGTAAGAAGGGTAGTAAGGAACCATGATTTGCATTTGATAGATCAAGCAGTAGAGTTAGCCCTTAATCAGTTTGGGATAGAGGTGGGGGAAATAATCACCCTCGATTTATATATGCTTTTACAGATATATACCTTCAGATTGAGATGCCTCGAGGGCATAAGGTCCACAAATTTACTAAGCTCTCAGGGGAAAATGGGGACTCTACAGTAGAACACATTACAAGATTTTTAATTGAGTGTGGGGACATAGGGGCCAACAAAAGCATATATAAATCGAGGGTGATTATTTCCCCCGCCTCTATCCCAAAAACTTAAAAATGGAACACTTTCCAAGTTTTTTAACAAAAAACGCATTCACATAGTTCACGAGCCTCCCTCCAGATTCAATATATACCTAGGGGCAACTGGAAAGAGCGTTTCATGAGTAGTTCGTTTGAGGGGAAGTTAGGGTGAGCCTAATCGACCTAATGAATATAAAGAGACGTCACATTGAGAGCATAAATGATTATCTATAGATTTAGGCCGATAAAGGCTAGGTGTAACACCCAAGTACTTGAGTATGAATTGACAAAGATGGCAACCACTGGACTTGAATTTCAAATAAGAAAGAAATTGATAAACCAACCTATTAGGTATATGTCCTAACTTGCAGAGAAAGTTAGGATAGTCAAACAATTAAAGTTCAAGAAAGAAAGAAATAAAAAATTCGATAAGTTTCCTAGAAAGGAAAGGGTAGCGTACATGGAAGTCTACGATAGTGATCATGACCAAACTTCTAACATTGAAAATCAGGAGGGAGTGATCAATATAACTGGAATTAAACCAAGGCCTCCTTATATTTGTCAACTCCTGAAGTTAGGGCAGAATAAAGATAGGATTACTAAAAGAACATATACATTTGATGTCAGTAAGGCAGATAAAATTTTTTATATCTTACTAAGCAAAACAAATCCTTTTGAAGCATGATCATAAACTGCCCTCTGTAAAGTAAAGAAAGGGTAGAAAATATTGCAAGTATCATAATGTATATGGTTATTGGATTAATAATTGCATGCGTTTTAGGGATATGATTTAGGATGCTTTGGACGATGAGAGGCTAAAGTTCGAAGAAAAAGAGATAGAAGTGTATACAAACCCCTTTGAGAATTAAGTGTTGTATGTTGAACCTATCCAGATTTGCATGGTTGACGTTATTGATGATGTTGACCCAAAACATGCTCGACCACTAATTCCGGAGGAAGTAATACAAGAGAAACTTGATTTTTATGAAGCTGAAGTCGAGGAAATTTATTCCAAGGTAGGCAAGAGTTTGTTTGAGTTCCTCGAAAGAAAAAAAAGGGAGACACCTCCGAAGTAACTATGTATCCAAGAGTGTGTTGTTTGATAGAAAAAGAGCACAAGACTTCAAAGAGTCAGAGTATCGGGAAAAAGTAACTAAAGCTAAGATGCAAGAAAAAGGAGCAATCGAGATGTTCGAAAGTAAAGAAGGAAGTTATGCCCAACATGGTAACATAGTGAGGTTTTATAAGGGGCAACCTCCTACTTTCAGGTCGAAAGCAAAAGTCCCACTTAATCAATGGATAAAAGGGGGAACTCCCTGGCTAAACTCATGAGTAAAAGATTTCAATCCTCCTTATGAGAAAACTGGGGCTTTTCTTTATCCTCTTAATAGAAGGAGAACCCCTAATAGATGGTTAAGAGATATGACCAAGACCCAATATCGAAGATTCCAAAGGGAAAGACAATGGAAGAGGGGCAGGATCAATCATCACCTAAGTATCAAAGAGGATTCATCCCAGGGGCTACAAGCAGAATTAGGTCAAGTTGAAGATAGTTTGGACCAGGGTTTGAAGAACTTATTGGAGGTATGATTGGCATTGTCTCGATCTTACCATCAGAGTTTGAGGACCAGATTCAAGAATCCTAGGAACAAGAGGACAAAGAAAGGGAATAATTCTATGAGGACACACGAATGCGGGGTAAGAATGTATGGGTTACGTTGATGACTTGTGTGAATCCCTCACAGAACTCAACCTCTTTCAATTGACCCGCTTACAACGAGACTAGACATCTAAATCCTTTGATTCTGATAGCAATAATTGGAGGACAAAAGGTGAATCGAGTCTTGGTAGATGGTGGGTCTGCCATTAATATCTTGCCGAAGATCGGTTAAAAAGATTTGGCAAAAAATTGACAGACTTGGTACCACACAATATTAGAGTCTCGAACTTTAGTGGAAAATCTTCAGACTTAGATGGGATGATAGCTTTGGAAGTAGTAGTAGGAAGTTCTTGGCGACCCACCATTTTCATAGTAGTTCCCTTGAATGCAAGCTTTAACGTCTTACTGGGAAGAGAATGGATACATGGGGTAGGGGTCGTCCTATCGACAGTGCATCAGAAAGTCTATTTTTGGAACGAAGAGGGAAAGTTAGAGATGCTTGAGGCAGACAAAGCCACATGCAAGGCTTATGCATCTATGGTAGAAGAGCCCACCAAAGCCCTGACTGTCACAACCCCATTTTTAATAGAAAATGTCAAGGATTTCAATGATAGAACTACACCCTTATAGTTCAAGTGGAACCCTCAAGTTGGATTTTGCTTCAATAATGTCCAGGCTGATGCTGAGTTAGCCAATAATGCCTAATGGAACTTGCAAATCATTACTCGAGCTATTTAGCTTGAGTATCGACCTATATGGTCGAAAGTAAAATAAGATCAGCCACCCAGGCCGAGTCAAAACCAAGTAGCCCCTTCTAGGGAAGGAGTAGTGAAAGTACACTAACGGCTACTGCGACCTTCAAAAAGTCTGAAGGTGTGATGGCCCGAGGGGTACTACAGAGGACAAGCCAAGTGCGGCTACTGCTTTCGTGGACACAGAGACAAATGAGGAAAAGTAGGAAGACCTTAAGAAACTTCAGAAGGGTTTATTGGAGGCAATATATGACAATGCACATTTAGGTTTCAAAAACTTTGTCTTTTCAAAACATAAAAAAGCTTGAGGCACAAGACCTATTAGTGGAAATTAACTTAGGAAGTAAAGAAAAGCCTCGAGTCACATATATGAGCAAACACTTGGAAGAAACTCTGAAAGGGTAGATTATCAAACTATTACACCAGAACAAGGATTGCTTTGCCTGGGAGTATGATGAGATTCCAGGGCTAGAAAGAAGCCTGGTCGAGCATAAGTTACCTATATTAGAAGGAAGAAAACTTGTGAAACAGGCTCCTCGGTGGTTTGTCCCATAAATCATCAGTAAAATTAAGGAAGAGATCGAAAGGCTATTGAAAGCCAAGTTCATCCGAACTATCAGGTATGTTGAATGGTTGTCCAATATAGTACCGGTAGTAAAGAAAAATGGTAAGATCAGGGTCTGTATAGATTTTAGAGATCTTAATTCTGCAATTCCTAAAGATGAATATGTTATGCCCGTGGCCGACATGTTGTTTAATTCGACATAAAAAAATGAAATACTAAGCCTATTAGATGGCTATGCTAGCTACAATCAAATATTCATTGCTCAAGAAGATGTGTCCAAAATAGCTTTTTGATGTCCTAGGGCATTGGAACCTATGAATGGATTGTAATGTCCTTTGGTTTGAAAAATGCTGGTGCTACATATCAACGAGCAATGAATATGATATTTCATGATTATGTAGGTGACTTTATACAAGTTTACATAGATGATATACTCGTTAAATCAAAATATAAAATAGATCACCTAGGCCATTTAAAGCTAGCATTTGAAAGAATGAGAAAATATAAGTTAAAAATGAATCCCTTAAAATTTTCTTTTGGTGTAAATACAGGTGAATTTCTGGGTTTTATAATCCACAACAAAGGCATAGAGATTGACAAAAATAAGACTAAGGCCATAATGGAGACCACTCCTCCAAAGAATAAGAAGTAGCTCCAGTCTTTGTTTGGGAAAATAAATTTCCTTCGAAGGTTCATCTCGAATCTTTCAGGGAAAATCCAAATCTTCTCATCCTTGCTAAGGATAAAAAGGTAGTCAAAGTTTGTATGGGAAAAACAATATTAAGAGGCGTTCAACCAAATAAAAGCATACTTATCGAATCCCCCAATATTAGCTCCACCAATAAGGGGGAAAGAACTAAAATTATATATTTTTGCATAAGAAAACACTATGGCAAGAATGCTGGCCCAAGAAGACAAGAATGAAGATGAAACAACTATTTACTATCTAAGTCAGATCCTTAAAGATGCAGAAATCCGATATACTCCTTTGGAGAAATCATGTCTTTGTTTGTATTACACTTGTTGTAAACTTAAATACTATATAAAGCCTCATGATATAATAATATTCTTGAGAAGAAATATCTTGAAATTTATGCTTTCATGTTTAATAATGCACAAGAGTTTGAAGAGTTTCTCTCGAATACGTCCCAAGAGAACAAAATGAAGAAGCCAAGTTTTTGGCTCAAATAACTTCAGGATATAAAATGTTTTCAGGAAAATTTGAAAAGATAATAAAAATAAAAAGGAAAATGAAGGATGAATTCAAAGCCCTCGTAACAAGAAAAATATCGAATGAAGACGAGCTAAAGAAACTAATCAACTACCTTAAAAGTCCCAATGAAGGAGCGAGTAGAAAAATAAAATTTCAAGCATTAAGTTACCTCCTGATGAGTGAGGAACATTATAAGAAGAATGTTGATGGAACATTAGCTTTGGCAGAAGTACATGAAGGGATATGTGGAGCCTATCAGGCAGGGGACAAAAGGAAATGGGTATTGTTAAGACAAGGGATCCATTTGCCTTCAATGCTGAAAAATTGCATCAATTTTTCTAAGGGTTGCGAAGAATGTCGGAAACATGGTCCGAAGCAACATGCACCAACATCAGAGCTTCATTCGATAATAAAGTCGTGACCTTTCATAGGGTGGGCATTAGGTCTCATTGGAGAAATTCACCCACCCTTCTCTCGAGAACATAAGTACATCATTGTTGGCATCGATTATTTCACTAAGTGGGTTGAGGCCATTGCCTTAAAAAGGGTAGAACAAATCGATGTGATAAATTTTATAAAGGGACATATCCTGTCTAGATTTGGAATACCAAAAACTATAACTATAGATCAAGGGATAGTCTTCACAGGGAAAAAGATACTAAGTTTTGCAGAAATAAGAAACATTAAAATGTTAAGAACCACACTATAATATGCCCAGGCAAATGGTCAGATCGAGGCGATGAATAAGATTCTAATAGGACTGACAAAAAACCATATAAAGGTCAAGCCAAGAAAATGGGATGAAATACTACTACAAGTACTTTGGGCCCTAGAGAAGCTACTAGTAGCACCCTTTACAGGTTAGTATACAGTCACGACGTAGTATTATCGATAGAAATCAACTTGCAATATGTTAGATTACAAAGGCATCTCAAGGTATGAGTTAATGATTAGTGGAGTTTAAGATGAAATAAAAGATTTGGATGAAGAAAGGTTGATTGCTTTGGAAAGCATTACAAGGTAGAAGGAAAAAATCGCAAGATACGATAATAAAAAAATAAAAGGTAAAAGTTTCTCTAAAGGAGACTTAGAATGGAAGTTGATCCTTTAGTTGATAAAAAATCAAGAGAATATGGCAAATGGTCACCCCATTGGGAAGGACTTTCATTTTTAATAAAGTATTTTCCAATAATGCGTTCATGCTAATGCACACCGAGTCAGGTCTTCAAATATTATTTATCAATGGAAAGTATCTAAAATCTTATCATCCTACTATAAGGGAAATAAATAAGACAATAAAGATCAAGGAAGAATTAGCCTTTCATTAAGGAAATATAATTACAAAGAATAGGTCAAACCAAAAGGCTCGACCAAAAGTTGAGAAGTTCATTACAGAAAAGGTCAAATCATCTGGAATTGACCAAATAAAAGAACAAATTTGGAGGAAACTAAGAAATTATAGATGTTTTTGTTTTAGATTCTCGAGCTCCGCACAATATCCTTCTAAAGAAAATTCCTCAACTTGTACTTTGAGATCGACCTCAACTTTCTGATTTACACTTTTCTCAATGATGGCGACAAGAGATCTCGATCTTCCCATGATTATGCTTTTTTCTCCTTCAAATTTAGCACGTTCAGCTGTGTCATTGGCAGATTCCTCTTCAAGTTTAGCGATCTCTTTGCGGAGTTGTTCTATTTTTTGGCCCGAGCTTGCTTCTCCAAATTCAACATTGCAGCCTCTAGATTTTTCACCTCAAATTTGTGAGTGAATAGCACACTTACTTTATGTTGAATGTCATCATCTAATTCATTTGCCTAGTCATTCATCTTCTTGATGGAGTTCTAGTGCTTGTGAGATTTGTTATATATCTTGACAAACTCAAGCATCTCCAAGGTCATGTCCTCATCCCAATCGTAGCTCTCAAGTTTTTTTAAAACGACTTGAACCTCTCGTCAATAAGGCATATTGTCTAGGAAATCTGGGAAGTTTGAATGATATGTCAGTCGTTTGAACTCAGTTAAGGTTTTTTTCTGGAGAGATCAAGGAGACTCCACTCCTTGACTTAGAGATCTTGAGGAGGCCCCTAGAAATCGACTTAGGATTAAAAATAGGTCCTCAATTAGAGTAGGAGGGACAACAACCTCTGGGGAATTTGTAGCTCTCGACTCCTTGACCAAAATTTGTTCCTCACCTTGGTCAACTAATTCACTTGCCAAATGGGGGATAGGTTCAGAAGGTGGGACTTCAACCGGAGTTGCCTAAGGAATTGTTGGAGTCAAATGAGGCAGTTTAATAGAAGCAGGAGTACTAGGGAAAATTTTCACAACATCATCATTTTGGGGCACCGCAAAGCTACCTTATCTAGACTCCTTTGACCCTTGAAAAAGCATCATAAGGAGATAAGCAAGATATGACTAATATCATAATATGAAGGCTCTACATCTGAATCATACCTGGGGAGATAGAGGTCAAAAAGGAATTTGAATAAGTTAAGGAATTTGAGGGGCATCAACAGCAGGCCCCCCAACCACGTTTTCAACTCGAGGTTGTTTTTGGAGAGGAGTAAGTTCTTCAATCAAAGGGGAAAGGTTGATGGGTGAATTCGATGTGGCTGTATGCTTTCTCTTTTATCCTCCATCGATTGGTCTTGAAGAGGTTTATATAAACAAAGAAACAAAGTTAGCAGAAACTCGAGAAACAAAGTATAAGTAAAGAAGGTAAGATCAACACACCACCTCTAGAGAAAGCATTTTGACATAACCCTAGAGTTAATTTTTGCAACAAAAAATTATATAGCTTTACTTAAATAGAAAAACTAATAGAAATAAAATAAACATTATATTCAAAGGACAATATGTAGAAGTAGAATAAAAATGAGACAAAACTTAAAAATATGTAACTTGAAGCCAACCACCATCCTTTAGGCCATAAAAAAAAATGTTATTTTTTTCCCATCTTCGACAATGCAAAACTTACTTTTTTCTTTGACAATCTTCACTTTAAATATAATACCATTAACATCTTGTAGGTAACTTTATATGCAATTTGATTATAGAATTCTAGACTAAACATATTTGATATTCAAATCGTGTTTTATTAAAAGACAATATCATAAAATGTTTAAAATAAATTATTGTTTTTACAGAAAGTATACAAAATTTGGGTGAAGTAACAATTTACCAACGCTAAATATATTTCTCCTAAGAGGATTTGGATGCATAATAACATGTTGAGACAAAGGAGGAAAAACATTATTAAAAATGGAAAAATTAATAGGTTGATGTATAGAGAGAAGGAGTTAGAAAACTATTTATAAACAACAAATGAATAAAAGATGATTGGAAATCAAAATTATGCATATTAAACCTTGAAGTCAGAGAAGAAATTATTAAAGCATGGGGTAGAAAAAATATGGAATCATTAACGAATTGATTGCACTGAAATAAATGAAACATTTATGTGATATTAAGGTAAGAAAGAATTTACTTAAATCATATTAAATGTATTAATCCACATTTGAAATCGTGTGAGTTACATTTTGCATAGAATTTTTAGACTGGAACATTTTTATACAGGAATTTTAGGCGTTCAGGTTACATACTTTATAGGTTTTGTATATTTAAATTTTTCAATCAACATTCAATCATAATTCTTCCTGTTTATTAATTTTAACAATTAATAATTTAAAAATTATATAAATGAAAAATTAAAATTAAAAATATTATTATAAAATATAATATTAACTTAAACACAATAATCATTCTAATTAAACTCTTTAAAGTTTGTCTTATGAAAATATTAACTTAAACACAATGATCATTTTAATTTTTACTGTGTGCCTGTGATGCAATGATCACAAATATTTCCTTGATGAATAAATTCAACTCCTTGATTGCATTTTATGGTCATCCGGATTCAAAGAGAGTTCAACTCTATTTAAGATGGACGACTTCCAATAAATTTTTACTGTAGTTTAAGGTTTCAGAAAGAGAGTGTATAATGTTTTGGAAGGTTTCTCTAATTTCTTTTTTAGTAAATTTGAATTCCAGCAATTATGTTTTCAACAGTAAAAAATCTATTCCATTAATGCCAATATTAGTTGACAGAAGTATAACAAATAATTTTATGAGAGAAATATCACCTTCTATGTGATCAAAATTTATGAGCAATTGGCTTCGCTGGTAAAACTGATTGTTACTAACTGAAATCCTTTACTCATAAAATTGGGCTGAAGAAGACAGTGATTAATGAAGACACATAAAGTTAAATTTGTGGTAATTGACGAAGGTAACATCTAAAGGAAACAATAAAGGAGGAATCTCAAGATTGATAAGGGAGTAAAATCTGACTACTGAGGGTTCAATCTCAAGAAGACGGATAAGAGGACTATGTGCTTAGGGCAACAGATAGGGAGCCAAATTAAAACTTTGCTCGAGGATGGGACATTGAAAATAAATTATTCGAGTAATATGACTTGGAAAGAGAAGCCAAGACCTAATGCTCGAGACATTTTGAAGGTCGAAGACATGTGAAGGTTAACAAACAGCAAAAGGATCGATAGTCAAAGAGTCAACAGATAAAGACTAGAAGTCAATGATTGGAAGTTGCTACCTATTGAGGTGCTTACTAAAAGTTAGGAAGTTCTTGGTAATTTATTTCTGTTGGATTTTCTTTCAAACTCTAGGGACAAGTATCCGTTGCAAAAATGTCTATAAATACCCTTTACTCACACCAAAATCAAGGTTGGAACTAAGGATGATAAATAAACTTGCATCTGTGGGTAATCCCCGAACCCACCTCGAAGTTGACGAAAAATCCCCGATTTGACTGAGCATGGGTACTGATATGAGGAATACCCGATTTGTTAAGTTGGGGATGGGGATGTGTATATACATACTCACCTCATACCTGTACCTGTCCTTGTACCCGCCTCACCCTGCTATTATTTTAATCACTAAAATATTCATTTGTCTTAAAAAAAAGTTTGACATTTAATTAACAAATTACAAACTGTGTTTATTAGCTAACTTTTGAATTAATATCATTATATTCAAGCAAGTTATTTTTTACTAAAATATTATTATAAATTTTTTTTTGCGGGTGTGGGACAAGTACGTGTATATTCGATAGCCGACGGGGATAAGGATGAGGACGTAAATTTTAAATCCGTTGGTATGAGGATGAGGATGAGTTTCGAAAGTGGGGATGGAGATGGGGATGAGAATGTCATACCCGTTTCTTCCCCGTTGTCATTTATAGTTGGAACATTCATACAAAATTTTGTAAACTCAAAACACCTAGGCATGGTAACGAGTGAAGAGATTAAGGTGTACGTTCTTAACCACTTTGAGAGCAATTTGTTTTGCAAATTTTTTTGTTATTCTTCCTTTACATTTCATGCATTTATCGCTTTCGTTAGAAGTAGAACTTTGAGATTTTTCTTTTGAGGTTTAAGTTTTATGCATTTGTCGTTTTCATTAGTATTAGAACTTTGAGGTTTTCTCTTTGATATTTACATCATATTTCATTTGCTTTATTTGACATTTAATTGATTTCAAAATAATCTTTCGTGAACAACTTGGAGTACAAACAAAATCATGTTTTTATCAAATTTTACGTCTCCTAAATCAACATTTCATGATTTTGCAAACCAATTTGACTAAAAAGAATTAATATAAGCTTACATTTTTATATTTTAAAAATTTCTCAAATAAATATAAATTTATTTAGATTTTAGAGTCAAAAGTGATAATTTGTTGAGTTCAAATATTCATTTTGATCACAAACCAAAAAACACTTACCGATCTTTAATAATCCCCGAAACTATCTTCTAACTTTATTATTATTGTTCTTTCAATGTTGGAATAATTAGCAACAATCACGACATTTCCATAAAAGAACTATGAATATATTGAAACGACTTTTAAAACAATTTAAAAGAATATATAAAACGACATTATAAAAGAATATACTCCCCGAATCTATGTTTTTAGCAACACATTCCCAAAATCTATTGGTTCTATTAGGGAAGGACAAATAATCTCAAGGTGTTGCTGAAAGAAAAGAATATAAGAGATATTATAATAAAGTTTTGCTAATGAACTGGAAATTTGCCAAATATATTCAAGACAAAAATCGTACATATTTTTCGCTCAAAAGAACGCGTTAAAAAGATATATATATCCTACGAAATCAAGTCTCTTGGAATATTTTAGTAAAAATAAACAGGTTTCCTAATTTCACGACAGATTTCATAACTGAGTTCAAAATATTTGCTTATGGTGAACATAACGAAATCAAGTCTCGGTAGAAAAAGAAAATTGTATAGTCTTTGAACAAGATGTGGATCTTAAAGCTACCATAGATGAGTTTGTCGACAAATAGCTTCAAAAGCTTGAGCTTTTTAACTTTTTACATCCAAAAAATTTCACTGCAGTAGCTTACAATCACCCAACTTAAATCTTAACATAAGAATAAATCTCCGAAGGCTTCAACGTTCACACATGGTGTACTGTGTAGTACTCTAAAACGGAAAATAAATTTTACTCCCTTCAGCTTCTATACTTCTTCCATAATCACTGAACCTATTTAAAATCATCCTCCAAATCACTATTTACTCCAGAGGACTAAACTAAAATTTTGCAAAGCAAAAAAGAAAGAAAAGAAAACGAACCAACACTCCAACAGGTCGTTAAAGTGTGGCTTAATCTATTTCACACTCTTGGATAAAAAATTATCCTATAAATTTACTCAACTTCAAAGCAATATCAGGATCAAGTGGGAAAGTAAACCGAGAAGTTTCTGGAACATGTTGTGAGATAAGTCGAGCAGTGTCTTTCCACCACGTAACCTCTATATCTTTCTTAATAAGCTTTTGGGTGGTACATTCTAATGCCGACTCCAGCTCTGTTATACGTTCTTCCAGTCTTGCTTCAAGCAGTTCATGCAACCTTCTTTCCAGTTCAATTGGAGGAACTCCAAAGGATACGTCATAACTTGCTCCTGGAGGTTCCATTGTTATTTCACCAAAACTTGAACTATGGCTTTTAGAACTAGAGTCCTTAACTGTTGCCTGCAAATTCCTGATTTCAGACATTCTGGAATATAACTAATAACCAATACTGATGTAAAAAGTAACACAACAATGGAATGTTAGACCTACTGTAATTACACATATTCAAGGAGGGCAAAACCAGAAAAGAGTGGACGTAGCATCTTATAATTAAAGAGATTCTGATAGAAACTGGATCTCTTATTTTGATACAATGAGATAATAATATCATTTAGGATTTCCATATAGGATGCTCACTTATCATATTATTCTTATTTTCTTTCCTTATTTTAGATAAGATTTTAGTTTTTTTGTTTAGGTTACTTCTTCTATAAAAGAGAGGAATTCCATTACTGAATAACAAGAATAATTTGGTTGGAGATTCTTTTGGTCTCTCAAAGCACCAACAGCACAGAAGAATCCTTATGGGTTCTACATTGGAATCAAATAATTTTACTTACAACATGCTAAATAGAGATAGCTGAAAATCAACAGCACAAAAAAAGAAAATGCAACAGCATATAGCCGAAAGAATAGTATAAATTTCATAATTTTGCTTCCCAAGAGCAGCCTCCGTTCTTGGAAGCAATATATGGTAGTATAAGGACTTTCAGTGAAATGTTGCCTTTCAACTGATTGAAGAGACTATTCTGAAATGTATATTTGAAAAGTATTAAAGGAATGGCAACCGTAAGCATAATAGGTTGTACTAACCATGCAGTACTTTCCAGACCGTTTGTTGGCAGACAGATGCCTCAAAGAAACATCTAACAGAATAAAATGACATAATTGCGATCTAACCGGTGCAAATTTATTACCTTGGATGATTAATCATAAACCAATGAAACTTATCGGGAAAAAAAAAACATAAACCAGTGAAACAAAGTTGTTCATTGCCTATCTGCATCAGGAATAACTAAGAAAAAAATTCACCTTGACTCCCTCTTGTTGTACATCTTCAAGTCCTGCTTCTCCATCCAAATACATCTGCAACCGTTGTAACTCAGTTTCAAACTCTGCCTGTAGCTCATTTATTTCTTCTACACATTCATCTTGTTCGCTTATGTTATATTCTAGAAAATGACTAGGAGCAATATCATTTTTTGACTCTGGTTGGGCACGTTGTGTTTGTGAATGAATAGAAAAATGACTATTAGAGCTCGAAACTTCCTGAATATCAGTTATGGAAAGGGCAAGAGCATCACTTTCTTTCCAGGGCTTTAGAAGTGCATCTTTACTTTGCAGTTCCCCTTTCGCATTTTGAAGGAGGATTTCCATTTCTTTCCGCAGCTCAACCATCTTACCGAGCTCATTTTTACTTGCTGCAATCAGATATAGCAAACCACAACCAACTCCTAGCTTAAAAGATGTATCATTCTCGTTTAACTGTCCTGCAGAACACCAACCACATCATATAGTTAACAATAAAGACAGTAAAAAGGGAACAAAAGCGGTAGTGTGGAGAGACAGAAAAGGAACAAAACCAATGAATGAAAAAAACTACTTCCACTTTTCATCCCTAACAGAAAAACAAACGCTAGTTGGTCGTGTACCTGAAGGATTGATATTCCAAAAAGCAAGAAGTTTGAAAAGAATTTCACTATCATAACTATTAAAAGAATTCTATTGTCCTGGACAGAGTTAGTAATTGATGAACCTATACAGATTATGATGTACAATTATACACATGTGCTGCATGAACGTAACCTTGTTTCGAAGAGAACAGAACCCAACCTTCAAATGAACATAAATCATGTGTTCATATGGTGCCTTCGATATAATTACAAGGTTCAGTTTATTCGCAATCAACAGAAAGTCCAGAAACAACACAGTCAAATTGAAGCACAACGAAGAACTAATTACGAAATCAAACCTTACGGTAAAGACAATAATAGAAAAGAATTAAGCTGAAGCAGCAACAGTTAGGTATGTTGTTGAGTTAAGATCACAAAATTAGTTAATAAACAAAATGAAATGGTAAATAACCATAGGCTCTCACTCGAATCGGGGAATCCTTTGAGTTCATTGAGCGGCGACGACGGATCCTCCAAGTCGCCGGTGTCGTTATGGCGGCGATGCTGAAGTCGGAGGGCCTTGGTGAGCCTAAGCGGCGCCAGCAACGAAGAGAAGAGTCTCCGAGGCGAAAAACACTTGCTGAACGGCGTTTCTCGGACGGCGTCCATGGCGTCGTGGTCTTGGTCGGCGTGAACAATATCGGCGATGCGTAACCGGTGGTGGTGTTGGTGTGAGTGTGAGTCAGCGAAATTGAGATTTGGGGTTTTAAAGAAGAGACGTTTCTGTTTCATTGACATTAAATTCGTTGCTGATATGAAAACGATTGATTCAACTTCAAAGCTCACTCACAGAGAGCCTATTTTTGGATTTTGGAGGGAAAACTTGATTGCTTTCTTCCTTCTTCTTCTTGCTCCCTTGCATTCTACTTACCTCATAACTGTAACTGTCAACCTAAACATCATAATTATGCTCACTCGTTTAATATTATAAAACAGTTTTATATTTTTACTTAATAAAAAATTAATTGTTATATATTTTTTTTAAAAATTATTATAGAACTCAATAAACTTTTAAGTTTGTGTCTATCTATTTTTTGTGTCAATTGTGTGGTAACGAAACTTGAAAGTACAAGAAAAAGAAAAGATATACGTTGAAAATTTTCTCTTTTCTTTTATTAAAATATTTTTTTTTTTTAAAAAAAGCAGATGAATTATTAACTTTATTAAATAAGTTAAAACTATTTTATCAAACTCGCATAAAATAATGTTTTAAAAATAATTTTTATTAAATAACTCTATTATGATTTAACAAACCTTTAAAACATTCTTTTTAAAATTTTAAGGATGAAATGTATGTTATAAGAAACCATAAAAATATTTAAAAAAATGCTTATTTGATAAAGAGTAAATTGTTTCGCAAAAAAAATTATCAAAGACTCAAAAGTAAATGACAGAAGAAAATAATAAATTAAATAAAAGCAATTGTCTAGCAGAAACTCCCCTTCTAAAGAAAAAAAGATCTCTACGGTTTGTAGTAATTATTTAACTTATACGGCATTAAATATATTTTAATGTGATGTTTATTGATCGAATTTGATTTTTCCAAAATTAGTTTATAATCCTGTGGTTGAAAGAATATGTGGCTTAGAATTAAAAAGAATTAGTGTCCCTAATACATATATATATATTTTATTGTATCGACCATTGAAGATGCTCCTGGTATGCCGTTTATTTTGGCTGTATTGTATATAATTGGGGGAGTATGTTGTTGGTTTAGGTATTGAAGGTTTTATTATGTATGTTGGTGGTTTTGATAACCTCGTGATATAGTTCGTAACGTAGAATTTAATATATAAATCAAAGCGATGACCCTTCTTTTCCTGTGAAAAATACAATTCTATTAATTATTCCATTTCTATGTGTGTTAGTTGATGAAATCTTTTGAACGATATGAAATACAATCTTTATAAATATTACCAGAACGTCATAACCATTGCAAACATCCAAATTATAAAACATAATTGATTAAAAAATAGTGTATGAAAATTATGTTCAACCAATTATTATGAGGCACTTTGCTAGATTCCTGGTGTTCTTAGCTGTCGGTATCTAGTGATTTTATTTTATTTTAACTTTTTCTCTTTTTTATAAAAAAGAACGTTACTTGAGGATAATATAGTGTACGTTTATGAACAAGTTAGTATTTATCGTCTCTAAAAGCTGCGCTTTTTTTTAGATGATTTTTGGCCATCTCTTTAATTTGATTTGTCTGTTTTTTTAATTATTTTCATTGATGAAAAAAATATCAATAATACTTTTTATTCTTTATTCTCCTGTAGTACATTGTTAGAGATTAAAAATTCTGTATATCTTTTTACTCTGCATATTTTTTTACTTTCTAACAGTATACTATTGAAAAAGTAACAATATTTGTAAATATTTTTTAGTAATATATTGCTAGAGAGTAAAATAATTATAAATTTTTCTATTTTTTGGCACTATCGAAAAAGTAAAAATATTTTACTTCTTAATAATAATAATAATAATAATAATAATAATAATAATAATAATAATAATAATAATAATAATAATAATGGAAGATGAAAGAGAGTGGAGAGGAAAGATTAAAGAAAGAAAGATAGTATTTAAAGTTAGTATTAAAAAGGATAAAATTAATATTCAAAAAAGAAACTAAAAATAATAAATATTAAATAAAATTTTGATAGGTATGAAATGAAAATCTCAACCAAAGTTAGAATTTTTTAATGAAGGATAATTTATAATTTATTATCATACTATGGGTGTAACTCGGCTTTTGCTTTTGGAAGTCAATATTTTACTATTGGCACCTTCAAATAATTCAAGTGAGTTTTACTTCATTTGAAAATGGTATAATTTGTTTTACATTCTAGGTCAATGTTGCTTTATCAAACAAACAATATTGAGTAAAAAGAAACAGTAGAAAGCAGCTCCAAAATCTGAAAAACACAGTAAGAGAAAAGTTAATTTGAGGTTTTAAAAAGACATAACCCACTTTTGGTATTTGACGTGAATAGATATTTGTGGGTGTGAATAGATATTTAGCGTGCCAAAATAAATTGCCCAATGATTATTATCGTAGCAAACCAGACTTTTGGGTCAAAGCCCAATGTTTACAAACTGTATGTAAATTAATGTTTACTATACACACTTGTTTCCTAAATACTCCATCATGTATTCCTCCCATATTCGTCACACCAAACTCTTGTCATCATAGCAAACGAAAAATTCGAGTGTGTCTTTGTGAAGGCAAACTCATTTTATATATAAAAAAAAAAGTTAAAAATAAAAAATAATAATTTAATTTGTACTTTTTATATAAAAAAAAACTATAATTTAAACTGAAGCGTGCGTCATGATTTTCTAATTTAGTACTCCTCCATCTACTTCTTTTCATAAGTCATTTTAGAAGTCGATAATATATTATTTAACTATTTAATTTTATTGAGTTATAAAAAGGATTATTAATTTATTAATTTTATCCTCAATTAATATTTTAGTTGATAAATAAAAAAATATTCTAAACTTTAAAAGGTGTGGGAATGAACATTTATGAATATCGTAAATTCTCGTAAAAATATAAATGCTCCCAATTTTTATTAGGTATAAGTAAGAAAAAAAAATTTAATATTTTATACATTTGTTCCTAAATATAAAACACAGTTTTAAAGTTTTTATCACTTTTTTTTTTGTTTTTCTTGTGCATTATTATTTTTTAACAAAAATATTGTTAATTACTTTATAATACATTTTCTCTTTTGTGAAAATTGAAGGATATTACTAAATTACATTAATTATATAGAAAGCAACAAAGTAAAAAGAGAAAGATGGTATGTAATAATAAATTTACGTATAATTTTAAAAATTAAAATCAAATTTAATGTATCCAATAAATTTAACTATTTTTTTAAAATATGTATTAGTTAAAAATATCTTACATTTAGTGATTTGGAGATAGTAAAAATCGTAAAATACTTCTTTCATCTTAAATGAGTGTTGCATTAGAATATCTTTATTTCTAAATCTCATTTAAGATTTAACATTTTTTATATAGGTTCTATAATATTACATGTGTTTTAATGACAAAATATTAAATTTATTTTAAAATTAATTAAATTAAATTAATTAAAAAAATTTTAAAAAATAAAATTGTATGTAAAATAAAGATAATGTCCATGTAAATGGGGGTTTTACAGTGATCAATAAGATTGAGTGATTGATAGGAATTGCGCATGCAGATTTTAACATTTCCTCACCCTCTGTATATTTTGTTTGGGGTCAAAATGTCTATACTATTTTATAATTTATACAAATTTTGCGAATCTTCAATGAAAAAATTTGAAGTTAAAGTAGATTTTTGAAACATAAGATCTTGATTTGTTAAAGATGTTCTCAGATTCTTTTATGTATAACACGAAAAAATAATAAATAGAAAGAAAGAGTAATAATTTAACAAAAATAATAATATTAATATTATATTAAAAGATTAAAGTGATATTGTCGAAGTAATTGTAAAAAAATAGTAATATTATATTAAAAATTAAATGAAACGAATATTTAAAATATTTGTTGAAATATAATATTTTGAAACAGAAGAATTACTAGAACTAAGAATTTATTCCAACTGCAATTTATAAAGAGTATGGGAGGGGGGCCAGTAGATACTAATTAATGTTCCCGTGACTTTCCTTTCTTTTTTTTAAGCCATGTTTTCCGTGACTTTCATTTATGGTTCGATGCAAAGGGTATATTCGAATTCCATGTAAAAAAAATTTAGGTGATGTAATACTCGTCTTATAAATGTTACAGCTACTCGTAAAATCCATTTTCTTTTAAAGAAAAGTTACTTATAAAATCTTAAAATATCTAAAATTTAATATGAAATATAAATATAAATGAATTCATTTCAATCAGATTGATCCAATAAATTGCTTTTATATTTAGTTCATATTTTTCTGATGGAATCAGTTTAAGTAATATTAATTTCTGTCAATGATTAAAAAAGAAAAGAAAAAATATTTTAATTATCAATATTATTAAAACTGGTCTCATCATTGATTTGTTCGTAACAATGTGTTATGCACTTGATAGGTCACTAATCGATTAAATTGACTCAATATATGTTATAAAATTTATAAAATTATTATTATTAACACAATTTAGTGAATTCATACTCAATTTAAGTTTAACAAATAATTCTTTTAAAATAAATTGTTATAAAAATCAATAAATCAACTTATAAATTTTAATAATTAGAGATAACATCTTATAGTTTGAGTATTAAAATTTTATCATATTAAAAATTGGTGGGTTTTATACTTTACAATAAATATTTTATCTGTCTTATCAAGATTGAATGATAAAGTGCAATACTAATTACTATTTATTAGAAAATATAAAAGATTTTGGACTTGTATTTGTCCTCTTGATTGAAGAATCAATAGAGCTCGTGGTGGATCTTCCAAATCCCGCAACACCATTTAGTTTGTTTTATATATGTATTAAAATGTAATGGTAAGTTAATTAGTAATAAATCATGAGTATTATTTATATATTAAAATAATGTTGATTTGAAAAATAAACGAATATATGAAAATAACTTGTATTATAGTGTTTTTCTAAGATTTTGCAGTAACTAAAAATATAAACTTGTTTTTTCTTGAAAAATTAGTAAAATATTTATCCTTTAAATGAAATAAAAATTTAAAAATATAAAATAAATGAAAATTTTAAAAAATTGAAATTAAAAAATGTGTATTATTTCAGAAAAATGGTAAATTGCAAAATGAATTAAACTTATTTTTTATCTAGACTGCAAGTATTCTTTATTGAATCTGGACGTAATTAAATGACATAAGTGTAATTATTTTATTTGACACTTTAGTATCTTTTAATCTTTTTCACTTTAGTATACGTTTTGTTTATTTTATTTAGAGAAACAATTATTTATTTTAACATAACTTAAATGAAATGAATAATTATTTCTTTAACTTTATGTTGAATGTTGATAATTATTAATTTTAATTTACTTTTATTTTATGTAAAGAATATAACTTGTCAATCAAAATTTCTCAATTAAGTTCTTTGAATGACCATTAATATTTTCAATCAATCACTTTGATAAAACTCTTCTATTAAGTAATTTCTCAATTTAATATAATAATCATCCTAGAGTTTAATTATTATATATGGTCAGAGTAAAGAGTTTTACATGTTCAATAACACTTTTTTATTTATAATTTTTAAAATTTTAATTGGTAAAGTTAAAAAACTTATTATAAATAAAAAGTTGTGAATAAATATAGTGTACAAATTTTTAAGCTCATAATGCATACTAATTAAACTTATAATATTAATGTCAAAAATAAATTTCTTTATTTCTTAAATTTATATTATTTTTAGCTCTTATAGCAAAGACAAAGATCTCAAACGTCACATAAATAAATAGGTAGGAGTGGGGTGGGGTGTTTCAAGGGGGGAGGGGAAGTGAGCTCATTGGAGGGCGTGGTAGGTGACAGGGAGGTGATGTTCCAGGTGCAGGTCGTAATACTTAGAAGTGATAAGAACAGAAAGAGGGCTTAGAAGGTGGGGATGTCTTTCAAGAAGATTAAAAAGGGATCTTCTTATAGGATAATTTCTTTTAATACCTTGCCATTTGTTATTCGCAGCCCCAAGAGTTTATAATTTTCAACAAATTCTCAATGTGCGCTTATCTAATTTTTAAACCTTTTAATTTATTTTTTTTACTGTGTTTCATTGTTCGCACTCCTCCCATAATTTACAATTTTTTTCCAAACCTAAAAGCACGATCATCTTCGTTACCATCTAAATTTTTTTACTAAACTTCATTCAGCATCTGCCTGCACACATTGCCTTCTCTTTTTAAGGTTTTCAACGAGCTTCGTCTACCTTTCGGATTAACTAATCCGAAAAATACTATGCACATTCTGGATCATTTGGCAATTGCATTCCAGATCAAGTGATCTTGAAGGAAAACGAGACTTGACAAGTGTATTATAGATTAGATGATTCAAAATGTACATAGTATATTCCATATCATTTGATCCAGAATACGTTATGTATATTTTAGATCAATCAATTGGAATTGTAACAAATTTGTATTCCAGAAGACATGATCTGGAAGCATAATTTTTGTGCGAAATAGGTTTGAATACCAAGAACAACATACAAAAAAGACTTTAAATCAATCTTAATCAACAACAAACGCCAAGAAACCCTAAACCTTAAACCTTAAATCAAGAAAAGCATACCCGAACCTTCATTTTTCCTTTCTAAATAATGATGGAAATAAAAGGAAACCTTAAATAAGTAGATACAAGATTATAGTATGTATAGAGAATTAAATATAAAAGGATAGAGGAAAGAGAATTTCATACTAATATTGCAAATCAATAGAGAGTTTGTTATACAAGAAAATATTTTACAAGAGACCAATATAAAATCCTTAATATAGATCCCAACAATGTGATCACAAATAATGTGATAAGAAAAAATAATTTTATCAAGAACATTTTTTTTTTCACATGTATGATTAATTGGACATTTAAGGTAAAAATCTTATATCACGAAAATTTATTTTATAAGATATTAATTAAAATTCTAATATACAAAATCCTTCCACTTGATAAAGAAAAAATAAGTTGATATAACAAAAAAATACCCAGAGGGCTAAATAAAATTCAACTATTTCTTTATCAATATATATATATATATAAATTTGCACCACAAAAAATGCAACATTTTTTTTTTTGTTTTGAAGGAAAAATGTCCAATTAAAAGTTATAAGTCATTATGGAACAAAAAAAATGAGAGTGTAAATTTTGGTTCCATATAAATATAACTAAACATGATCAAATGAGGGAAATAAACTGAACATTACAAAAATAGGGAAACATTATGTAATTCTAAAAGTTCAGTTAAAAGAGAATCCCTAAGGAAATTACAATGCACTATAACTTATATCAATAAAATCCTAATACCGATAGGGTATTAAAAAAATTATTAACATAAGCCAAGAAAAGTACATTGTATAACACCAAATTACATTAATAACAATACACCGATAGAGTATAGTCATCATCAATGCAATAAAAAAATAATTATATCACAAAATTCACATAAATGCATCCAAAATAGTGAAATTATAATTATGTAAATGAAAAAAAGAAATTATGCATATTGTCCAATAAATTTGCATAATTTTAATCATATATATTATATGACCAACATACAAAATTCACATTATTATACTCATGATAGACAAGTAATAATAATGCAAATTAAAGAAAATTATGCTCATAATAGAAGGACAATTAAGATTGTGCATAATTAATAAAATAACCTAAAATGAATTTATAAATGATAATTCAATATTAGAGAGAGTACAGTATAATTGGAGAATACAAATACTGTAAAGAATTATCACAATGAAAATAGGTAAAAAATTCAAGATTATAATAGTAAAAAAAATTTAATTTAAACTTGAATTAATCAAATTTTTTTTATACTAAAAAATACCAATAATATAAAAATATTAAATAAATATGGTATTTTTGAAAAAATAAGAATATAAAAAATTAGCAACAACATTCAATGCTTTTGAGAATGAATTTAACACACGAATCATCATACATGATCGTATCAAAACCACAAAGTTCTCCCTTGACCAAATCACAAAAATATGGGTATAAAAATGAGTCCATGCAACCCCATTAATACTTTCCAAAGTAAAAGTTAACACAAATATATTATGTTGCCCACACAAATGACTCATATTGGTCAAACATAAAAAAAAGGAAAACTATTAAGTAATTTTGAAAACAATTTACCCCATAATTATTTAAAAAAGAAAACTAGGTTTTAAAAGGGGTATCACTTAAAAACAAAGTTTCAATATTAATTTACCTATGTAAGAGTAAGGGAATGAAACTTTAACATGTTATTTTAACAATAACAAGTAGCGTAAACCCTCATTTTTTTTTTTTTGTGAAAAAGATAATAGTGAACTATATTATAAAATTTCACTAATAACACAAAAAATCTTCAATTCAAATTTAATTTTCTAATAGAAAACAACCATAATTCTCTAATAGAAAACAACTATAATATGTATCTAATTTGGCTCTGATACCAAAAGAATTAATGTGCAATACCCAACAAAATGCTCTTAACATCCATTAAAGATGTCTATTAAGATACAATGAATTATGTATCTCAATTAAAATAGGACAAAAATAAATAGTCAAGTCCTATAAAGTATGTCATATCATAATTAAATGTGCACAAGAATATATGACAATACAGATAGATAAGTCTCGAGACATGATACAAAATTATATACTTCTAAAATTTTGATCAATATTAAATTTGGGTAAAAGAGATGCACAATGCATAATTTTATGCCAAAAGGATTAATGTGCAGTACCCAACAGAATGACCTTAACATCAGTTAAAGATGTCTACAAAGATACAATGGATTTTATGTATCTCAATAAAAATAGGACAAAAATAAATAGTCAAGTCCTATAAAGTATGTCATATCACAATTAAATGTGCACAAGAATATATGACAATACAGATAGATAAGTCTCGAGACATGATACAAAATTATATACTTCTAAAATTTTGATCAATATTAAATTTGGGTAAAAGAGATGCACAATGCATAATTTTATGCCAAAAGGATTAATGTGCAGTACCCAACAGAATGACCTTAATATCAGTTAAAGATGTCTACAAAGATACAATGGATTTTATGTATCTCAATATAAATAGGACAAAAATAAATAGTCAAGTCCTATAAAGTATGTCATATCACAATTAAATGTGCACAAGAATATATGACAATACATAAAGTATATAAGTTTCGAGAGATAATACAAGATTATATATACTCCCACTAATCCTTAATATACCAAAAATATTAGGATTATCATTAGGGTACACTAGTATTAAAAGTTCTAGTGATAGTGAGATGATGACTTTATAAGATAATAATAAAAGTGAATTAAAATTCACTATTATTCTACTTAAGGAATTAGAAAGTAGTAGAATAACAAATGATTAATGAGAGAAGTGGTTAAAATAACAAGAATATGAAACCTACAAATTCATCCATAAGAATAAATAATTCTCACAAATGGTTTCATAATTAACCACATGTTAATCAATCTTTATAAAAATATTGACCCTTATGAGGATCTTAAAAAAATAATTACATGAGTGAGAAAATGGATCACTTGATAATTTTACGTAGAATATGAGATCATAAGCAAGTTCTCAAGTAATCATAAACAAAAATCAAGTGCTACAATAAACAATATTTACACACACTTGAGAATAAAATATGATTACATGCAGCAGAAGAATGAGACATATTCTTGCATATATTAAGGATATAATAATAAATAGTCTCTAACTCTCATCACAATTTATAATGGACATAGGTTTATTTATATATCCCAAAATAAAGCCTCTAGCTTTTACAAGAATACCATTAACAATATTATAAAATATGGTATGGAGAAATTAATCTCTTAAAATTTGGGATTCCTATATTAGTATGCAATCTCTAACTCAGATTAGTTAAATGTCAAATATTATAGAGCATTTATGTAGCCTATATGTAATTACATATGTTATTAGGCTATGATGAATAATTAGATGCATGTAAATTATGCTTTCTCACCTATATAATTTTTCGGACTCAAGTAAAAAAAATTATATTAATTAAACATTTTTTTATTCACTGATCAAATACTTAACTTTGGAGTTTTATAACTCATATGGTTTGGTTAAGTTTTGATGTCTTAGATCAGTGGGAGTCTGAAAACTTTCTTATGAGATATGTGTGAAGTAATATCATTTTAGTAACATATCTCTTAGCATTTTTGGATGCTTGAGACCATGTAGTATCATTTTATTGAACTACATTATTCTATATACTTTATGAGAAATATTTATGATATATATCCCTATCAGATATTATTTTGTAGCTCAAATTTATCATTGTTTAATATAAGATTTGTCTATAATTGTCATTCTAGCTTAATGATTTATCTTTGTATTATTGATTAATACCATCCAAGTGGGAGAATGTTGGAAATAATAGTGGATTGGTATTAATCAATTATATTTTATCATTATCTGACAATTTAAGATTTGGTGATAATCATATCTTATAATATCTTTATGATTATTTGAATGAGATTATAGTAAGATTGACTCTGTGATGGGTTGAGTCAATCATAAAAAGCCCATTTGAGGGGTCTCTGCCTACCCTGGGGGATTATAAATTTGTCATCCCGTTAAGCAAATTATAACAAAAACAACAATACACGTTCTCTAGAATAATCCCCTAGAAAGTAGGTAGTAAAACCCTCAAGAGTTCTTATTGAACTCATATCTCTACAATAATCATTCCTAGGGTTTTTTTGTTCTTGAAGATCAAGAACTTCAATTCAATATATTTGAGGTACACAAATTCTTCTTCCTCTATCTTTTTGTATTTAATTCTCTATACATACTATAATCTTGTATCTATTGATTTAAGGTTTCCTTTTATTTCCATCAAATAATACTTAAATCAATGAGCAATACCCTAAAAACTTGCAAAAATAATTAAAGATATACAATAGTCATAACATGATAGTTAATGTTTGACACACAGGAGGATCATTTAAGTAAGATCATGCACAACAATATGGTAAAAAAAGATATATTGTCAAACCATCCATAATAATCTGTTTCTCAATATTGAGCCTATTTACAAATAAACACTATATACTTCTCCTAATTCCAATTTTAAATTCTAGATTATAGATAAAACAAACATAATCAATAAAAAATAAATCATCAACAAAATAAATACCTAATAAAATCTAATGAATAAACAAAATAAATAAAAACAAAAAGAAAACAGACAAGAAAAGAAAAAAGAAGAAAAAAAGAGGAAAAGCGCTATACCTCCCTGCACCGGCTACTCCTCTTCCTCTACACGTTAGCCATCTACAAATTGACTACTCTACAACTCTGGCATATGCAAAAGAGAGGGTTTTTAGAACCCCTTTGTTCAACTTTAGCCATCCCTCTTGAACCAACAAGCTTCCTTGAATTAGGATTTGCAAGATTTATTACTAAAAAGTATAAATTTGTGATGATTAAAATTTCATAAGTTGAGTTTATAAAAGAAGGGTTTTGAATTAGAGAAAAGGGATTTTCGGAGAATATTTTTTCACAAAAAACAATAAGGAAAATCAAACTAATCCGGAGTTTGCATCCTAGCACAATATTTTCACTTTTTATAATTTTAAACTTATCCAGAAAGCAAAAAAAGAAAGAGAAGAAATTTACCGTTGTGTGTTATCACCGAAAACCATTTTGGCTGGCCACGATGACACTTCATTTCTCTCCTTACTCTATATTTCTCCTTCCATTTCTTTCTTCATCACTGCTATCCCAACCAGAGCTTCGATTAATGCCAGTAACACCATCTTCATTATTTTTATGTAACCCTATCCCACATTTTCTCCACAAAGTGATTTTGGTTTTTATTTTTATAGTTTCGCTTTGAACTTCTGCACAAAATGAACTTAGTTTAATTACTTGGGTGTATAATGAATTGCACGTGCTTTTATTCTCCTCTCTTTCATTGTGCCTATATATGGCTGGGTTCGCTTGATTAAACTAACCATTTAATGTTTTAAACTTAGAGCATATATAATAAGATATGTTTATAAAATTGCTTATTAAAAAATTTATGAGATGTTTGAAGCAACTCTCCCAATCACAATAATTCAAATTGCTTAAAAAGTAAATGAGTTGTTTCACAAAGAAATTGTTGCTTATGATTAAAAAAAAGTTCACCAAATTAATAGAAATTAATAACAATATATAATTAAAAAAAATTATAAAATTTTAATTTTCTTAGAATTGCTTATAATTTATTCTATTGGACTAAAATTAAATATGAGTTACACAATTATGTGACACTTAGGAACACCAAAGACTTCTTTTACTACAATAAGTAACTCATGGAAATTGTTTCTATTGAAGATGTCTTTAAGAAACTTTGTATAGTGATGCTTTGTCATACAAATATATTTTGATCTAACATAAACATTCATATATCAAGCTTTTTATTTTATTTTCTTGTTAAAACTTGCTTATTTAGAATTTTCAACATATTGAGTAAAAAGGTAATTATTATTTATAATTTTGCATTTAAGTAAGATATTTAAAATCATATTATCAAATTATGAATGTAGGATTTGTTTTTTAGAAAAAAAAGGTTAATTAAATGTTATATTTTTTTTAAAATTTTAAGGATACAAATTATGACATTTTTGTGCACTAAAATTTCTCCCTTAATTAATCCTAGTGATTAACAATATATTTTCTTTCTAAGAATAATTTATAATAAAAATATAAAATCTTAACTTTCATTTCCCTATTTTTATTTATTTGAAATACTTCTTTAATAGAGATAAAATGAAGGATTAACTAAATACGACATCTTTTTAATTTTGAGATTGTAAGACATAAGTTGTGACCGTTCTTTTGTCTTAAATCTTATTTCTACAAAAAAATTAAATTTCTATAAATTGTGATAATTTGATGCACTTAAAATTTTCTATTAATTAATTTTAGTTATAATAAATTCTTCTTAAGTATACTTTATGAGTTTAATTAGTATACACGGTTAGTGTAAAAGATTTTTACACTTACGTTTAACCATAACTTTTCATTTACGTGACTTTTAAAGTAGTAAGTAGTAAAGTTAACAAATTTGTGATGAATGAAGGGTTGTAATTAAATATCAGTGTAAAAATCTTTATACTGACAATGTATACCAATTAAACTCATAATTTATAATATAAATATTAACTTTTTTCACTATTTTTGTTGACAATGTTCTTTAATAGAGATAAAAAGATTAATTAGATGGGACATTATTTTAATCTTTTGATTTTGAGACATAAGTTGTGATAAATTTTTAGTCTTAAATCTAATCTCTCAAAAATTAAATGAGTATAAAATATGACAATTTTGTGGATTTAAAATTTTTCCTTAATTAATTCTAGTTATAATAAAATTCTTTTGTAAGTGTAATTTATAATAAAAATCTTAACTTTATTGTTACTATTTTATTTTTGTAATATTTCTTTAATAAGGATAAAATGATTCATTAGATGTGACATCTTTTTAATCTTGACACTTTAAAACATAAGTTGTAACAATTTTTTGTCTTAAATATCATCTCTAACAAATAAATTACTAGTTAAAATTATATTTCTAAAAAACAAAAATAATCTAAAAGATAAAAATGTTCCAATAGATTGACACCTGTGTCAATTTTCAATTTTAGGACGTAAGAGCGGTAACAGTTCAGAAATCCTAAGTTTGATAAAGTAAAACTAAAAATAAAACATGTCAGCACAGTACTTAAGAAGAACTACTTAAAATCTTATTCTCCATTGCATCGGAGATACGTAGAAGTAGGGGACCATCACTGTCGAACTAAATAAATAATAATAATAATAACTCTCTTTTTCTAAAATATAATATTAAAATACGGTTATGTATAACAACAATTAGTAATAATAATAGTAATAAGGGAGGGGATTCACTTAATAATTATGAAATTTAATAGTTAAAATTAATTACTTATAACAACTATTAGATTTTAAGAAAATAAATTATTAGAATTGAAAGTAAGTTTCTTAAATTTATTCTTGGAGTAAGTGGACCCCTCTCTAGTAATAATAATAATAATAATAATAATAATAATAATAATAATAATAATAATAATAATAATAATAGTAATGATAATAAATTGGAAATGATAAATTGGATATTCGCAAAAAAAAATTATAAATCCTAGAAGGTGCAAATAAAAAAATGTATTAAAAGAAATTGCCTCTTATAGTGGTAGTTTCCCATCTCGTACAAATCCCACAACAATAATAGAATTTCATGTCCTTCTTGTTGAATAACAATAACAATGAATAAAATATACAAGAATGGGATAAATTTTTTTTTATATATTTAAATAACAATGAATATGCAAGGATGTGATAGTAACTTTCTTTAGATTTAAATAACAATTAATATTTTTTTTTAAGGCAAAGATAGTAGATTTATTCCACACCAGGACAAAACCAAGAGTTTTTAAAACTCTGATACTGCAAACAACAAGAATTAAAAGAAAGATAAGGACAACACTAACCGGATACAAGAAACACAAACAACCCCAGCCGCCACCCTGTCAAAATTACAAATTTAACATGCAGATGTGAGGATTGCTATACAAGACTGAAAATTACAAATTTAACATGCAGGTGCTTACTATCTTCAGGATGAGGCCCTCTACACATCTGACAATTTTGCTTTTCCAACGGAATTGAAATTCTTCTTTTCAATAGATTATTGATAGTAGCCAATCTATTTAAAAGGAGCTTCCAAGAAAAAACTACCACCTTAGAAAGTAATTTATCTTTCTAAAGTCTTCTTAGCAGAAAAGGATCCAAAGGAGGTCTAAGATCCTGAGCGAGACTTCCATAAGGGTCCTATAGTCACGTGCAACTGTAAAACCTCTTAAGCGGTCAATCATCCAAACCCACATATCCCGAAGACCAGGATCAATCTGAATTGGATTTATCACATCTTCCAACAACTTGAGGACTTCCTCCTCCCCGACAAACAACCTCCTTCTCCACTCCCACTTCCACCAATGCATGCCCCACTCACAATGTAATTAGTATCCATATCATTAAGTTATTAGGATAAATTTATTGATTTTATTGATTAATATTTTAAAAATTATGTTAATACAAAAAGTTGTAGTTAAATGTTAATGTAAGACATTTTTACTCCTTTAGTGCACATTAATAAAACTCTTATATAATATAAGAAAATTTAAGAGATTTTTTTATCGAAAAAATAATTTGATTGCTTATGGTTTTGAGCTACTGTTACAAGTCATGGTAGAAGAGGGGTGACGAGCTAGGTTGATTCTGGTTTTGAGCCGTATGTTAATAAATTGATTAATTTTTATTATTTTAGTGGTTAAAAACTATCATAAATATTGTTTAGTTTAAAAATTTAAATAAAAAAAATCAACATGCAGACAGAAAAATAATTCAAGACCAATCCACCACCATATTTTTTTTAAAGACTTATTTGTCACCAATGTTTTTTGAGAAAAGAAATGGTGTTTGACTCCGTTATTATATCATCTTTGCGAATACCTTAATTGAGTGAGGCGATAATCTGCTTGTTGTTAATTCGTCCTGAATCATCATACATACTGCGTGCACACCATGTCCCAGCTGCTCATTTTTTACTTAACGATTATAGGCAACAAAATGGTATTATTTACATTTTTTAGCAGATGATGCAATGTTTGAGAATAGCCATTGAAATGGATTACATCACACATCAAGTTCAATAATATTAATCGTGAGAGATCTTATAAATTAGGGTTTTGATCTAATTTAATACTAAAAGATTACTCATAAAATAAAAATTATCTTTCACTTATATATTTTAATACTATCTTTAAGTTGATGTTATACTTAAATTTTTTCAATGCCGTCTTCCTTTAGTTTTTTTATCAAACCCCCTCATCCTTTATTTACAGCTAATATATAAGATTAGAAAAAAATATTGTATGTTCCAAATTGATCATGAATCTACAGTCTCAATCAATCTTTAGTTTTGTCATGATCATAAAAGACCTAATGATCTTAAGCTACATAATAATTTCTGAAAATGTTTCTTCAAACTTCTTAAATTTTAAAAGATGTATCAATGTAATTTATTCTAACGTATAGTGATCAACAAGCGTGTCTTGTTTGAGTCATCTACGACTCTAGTAATTAAGAAGACATTGATAGATTTTATGTTCTGGGGTGGTGTGGTCAGTTTCCCTCACTTGTAAAACTATAATCATATGTATTTAGCCAGACTCTGGTTGTTTCAGTACTTTGATTCCTGTGAGCACATACATAATAATACATTTGTTGAGGTGCATTCATTTCATTCACACGTGAGGTTCTAGAACACCCAAATTCAAGTTGAGACTCACTTGCTTTTGCTTACTCTGGCTTTTGATGGAGTGGACAATTGCTTCAGCTAATGGTATGATGAAGTCAGGATCTTTGACTAGAAAACTTACACAATCTTTAATTCTGCTGTTGCTGCTACGGTCGTTCTGTTGCGTAGCACAATCACCAGTTCTTATATCTGTTTGGGTTCGATTACATAGACAAAGGTTAATGTTCATAGTAGCTTTGTCGTTTGGCATGATTGTCATCGGTAAATTATTAGAGGTTTCAGTAGAAGATGATGGCTTGAGTAAATCACGGAAAACACCATGGTTGTGCTTTCCTTCATAAGTTGCAACAAGGATAGACCTATCCTTTATGCTTCTTTGGACCTACCAAATGTGATTGCATAAAAGGTTTCAAGTTAGACCATTATTTTTACTCATCAAATCACAACATTAAAAACCATGGAGCAAGAGCACTGCATGCTTTAATTATTGAAATCATAATTAATCATGACAAAACTTGATGTATGACAATTTTGCTGAATCAGAAACCAAGATAATCAATGAAATATACACACCCTTTTCTTGACGGGGCAGCTAGGAGCCAGGTAGCACTTGAAATAAGCTCTAGGTGAAGGGTTGTCTTTAGTAGCCTTCTTCTGTCCATACTTCTTCCACTGATAACCATCTTTTACCATCTATATTCCCAAAGCAATTAAAATGTGTATAAATGTATGAAGTTCACGACAGTATTTGAGCATTTACTAAGTGATTGATTTGATACACAAGTAGTTAATGTGCATACCAAACTGTTGTCCTTGGGATGAGTTTTAACAAAGATTTGTGATGGCTTTTGTGCTATGAAAAACTCAGGTCTAGCTAATACTGATCCACTTTGGTGTGACTTGGTGCCCCCTTGTTCTGCATTATTGATGTCTTGAAGATAAGACTGAAGCTCTCGGCATTTGCTGCTCAGAGTTTCCATCATCAGTCTTAGAGTACGATTCTCCTCTTTCACACTTTGCAGCTTCACTTCAAGAGTTTCTTTCTAAACAAATTAAAATTGCTATTATCTTAAGCTGTGTGTGTTTAGAATTAGTGCATATTCACATACGAAAGCACGAGTCAAAAGCAAAGCAAATGAAAGAGCCCAGTTAATTGAGCTGTACCTTTTCACCCATTATGGCAACTAGCAAGGTTGAGGTTGAATTAGCTTCAATATATTATGTGAAGTAGAACAATCTATCAATTTATTCTAAATTAATTGAAAGGATAGGAGACCTTATATATGTTTTTAGAAGGGAATTGCTAGAAAAACGGTGGATGGAAGATTTTCAACTTAGTCATATGTGGTGTGGATGCTCGAATATTTTGGTTACTATTGACTATCTGCAAAGTTTCTTTCTCCAAAAATTAAACATGTGTAAAGGGGAGAGAGTTGAATCAAACTTCTTAGTTCATTTTCTGGTAACCGTCCAATTCAACTCCACGTATACAATTAGAACTAGGATAGAATTATTGCTGGGGATAATCATTTTATTTCTACCAAGTATTGCATCATTCACGATGTCATTGATGTGACGAAGGTTTGCACTACATTAATAGCTAGAAAGAAAATTGTTTATTTATAGCTATCCAACAAATTTGTGTACACTTTTTTGGACCAAGAATCTTAACGTATTCATTGTATTCAACTGTCTACATAAATCAAGTTACTAAAACAGTAATTAGAAGTCATTATTACAATGAATCTGGACCCTTGAATTCAGCTCACAGTTCACAACCCATGCTATAACATTTCTTTCACACCAAACTGTAAATTTGTACCGGAGTCTCCACGTGAGCAGGCATTCACTACTGCAAGTTGTAAGTTTGAATTCTGGCCTATTGCAATTTTATTCAATCTTCACATGTGTATTTTTATCAATTGCTCATTTGCTATTTCTATTTCAACGGACGTTCTATTCTCTTATTGTCAGTTTACTGCTTCTAATCTTGTACATGATTTATTAATTATTGTAGAAATAAAAATTCTTTTTATTGGTTTGTTCTTCATAAATAAAAATAATATATATTTTATAAAATTTAATAGATTGTTTTATACTTTAATAAATATAGGATTATCGATAAAGAATATTTCTTTTACTTGAAGATGAAATTAAATTGACCTTTTATTTTTAAATAAAATTATTTCACTATAATAGGATCAGTTATTGACAGTTTAGGTTAAGTTTAAACGTTATTGTGCCAAAAATATACATAAATATAAAATTAAATTAAAGATTGTAAATACTCAATTACATCTGGATAAATAATAGTAAAATATATGAGAAGAGATAATTTAATTTTTTAAGAGAAAATAAAAGAAATTATTTTTTTATAAGCAAATAATATTATTAATACAAAAAGAGAAAAAAGTACAATAAGTGTCTTCTTAAACAACATCCATGTATCTCATACATAAAACCATCTAACAGAGTAAAAACATTTATATAAAAAACTCATAACCCCTTAACACAAAACAAAGAATTTATAATTCATTCTCCATAGAAATGTATTTTTAATTTTGTAACATAACATCATTCTCATGAGCAAATTTACGTAACTTTAATAGTTTCATCTATTTTAGTTAGTTGTTGCTTGAAAACAAAAAACATTTCAAGTCTTGCAATGTGTGAAAGCCTAGCAAATCATACAAAGACCAAATTTGCCTCAATTAGTTGTCCAATAACTAGGCCTAAGAATTAGTAACAATAACCCCTAACCTCATCATGTAAAGTTGTATATATCTCACCAACTACATAGTTCATCTGAAGTCTATGTAGACATTACATAAGTCATTTGAAGCCTTGCAATGTGCAAAAGCCTCGCAAATCATACAAAGACCAAACTTGCCTCAATTCATTGGTCCAATAACTAGGCCTAAGAATTAGTAACAATGATTTCTAACCTCATCATGTAAAGTTGTGGATATCTCACCAACTACATAGTTCATCCGAAGTTTGATTCTCACTGACTAATTCTTTGCATCTATAACTGAGAAATGAACAATGTCTTGTTTCTTTATGTAGTCACTCATTCAAATAACCTACCTGCTCAATGCTTGACCCTTGATTTCCCCTTTAAGCCTTAATCAAATTCATTCTTGTTTTTTTTTTTTATGAACCTTTGAGCTAAATTAGTACATTACACATTCCTTTACCTTAGGGTTGAGAAATTGTGTACATGATATTAATTCTAACAAGTTTGAGGGAAAGTATTTATGGAGAGTCAAGTGCATTTTAAGGCTTAAGTATGTTACATTACTATAAAAAAAAGGAAGAAAAAGAAAAAGAAAGTTTGGAATAAAAAGAAAGTTGTGAATAAGTAGTTTGGTTATTGATTGTTGCTTATTGAAAATCTACTTGAATCAATGTTGCTAGTGAGAATTTGGGTTAGGGAAGTGAATTTGGAAAAAGGTGAACTAATCTCATTGTATATCTCTCTTTCAACCTTTCTATTTGTTTCCCAGAAAAACCAATTTTTCTTCTAACCCGTACAAGCTTACTGAAGTCCTTGTGATCTCGTTTTGCATGTTTTGTTTTTGTTTTTGGTTTTGTTCAGATGAACAACAAATTTGATTTGTGTGATGCATTGTGTGACATGAGTGTAATTTTTCAATCCTAAATGGTTGTGTGGAGTGAAACACCTTACTGTGAGGTTAGTTGAATTCTCTAATTCAAATAGCTTACCTTTTGAGTTAGTTTGTGCATAATAAACCTTTCTTTACTCTTATGGGCACCATAAGCTGAATTGTTAGTTTCTTGTGAGCCTTCAATAATTTTGATTACTAATGAAGGGAAGATTTTGGATCTTGATTGTGTTTTGTGGCATTTTTACATGTTGTCATAGTGCATTCTATTTCATTATGTGACTATGTTGTAGTAGCATGCATCATGTTGTGTAATTTGTTGAGTCTACTAAAGTGTATTTTTGCTTGAGGACAAGTAAAACTTTAAGTTTGGGAGAGTTTGATAACTGCCTAAATACCTATTTATACAAGTAAAATAGAGTAGTTATCCTAATTCCTACTTATTTAAAGCCTTGTTTTTCTTCTTTTTATACATAATTATGATACTTAGAAAAATTAGTTCCAGATTTACATTTGTGCATATTTTACTTTTATTTTCTTATTTTCCATTACTTGAGACATGTTTTGAAGAAGGTTAGAAGAAGCGTTAGAAGAGTCTAAGCCTAATGGTGTTATAGCAATGTTTAGCGCTTAATCAGGGAGCAATTTCTGTTAGTAGAGCCATCTCCAAAGCCGACACCTACCGACCATGAAGTGGCTGCCCAACGCCCGTCAACCTAAGAGGATGCATTTTCACTATTTGGGTGCCCAACGCCCATGACCTGACCACCCAACGCTCGCGTATGAACAAAACCTATTTTAAAAGAAAGGTTGTGTCTTTTGTTGGAGTTATGAGAAGATAGCACCAACTGACCTAGGGCAACCTCTAGCTCATCTTCTTTACTTCTACCACCCCATTTACATCATATTTTGTAACCTCATTCCATCAACCATGCTCTCCACCTCCATGGAAGGCTAGCTTTTTTTGTTAGGGTTTCGTTTGTAACTATGCATAAATTTTTTTATATATTTTGATGTTATTAATCTAATGTTTATTGCTCATTGTTAGAGTTCTTCTTTACCTTATGCTTTGATTTTATATATATTGTGAATTTTACTTGTTGAATGAGCTCAAGAGAAGATTTTAACTTGTAAAATGGGAAGAACTTCCAATGGGGTTTATTGCTCGAGAGAGAGTAAAACTCATTGGTCATCTTAAGCTCATTTTCTTAAAGCAAGTTATCTGACTTTAGATTGTGTGAGAGATCGATAGTCTAATACTCAAATAGCTTATTCCCTTACTTGCAAGAAATTGAGGTTAAAAGTACTTTTATGAGTGATTAGAACGTGAGTGATAAACATTGATTTGTGAGTCATGTATGCATTTAAGGAAGATGATATAGTGAGAATAGAACCCTACCAAGCTTCTCATCATAGTAAGTTCAGTTTAATATTTATGCATTTTACTTTCTGCAACTTTATACTAGTTTAAACTCAATTTCTTTACTATTTACAATCTAGTCCCTGCGGGATCGACCGATATATTTATCAAAAACTACATCTGACTAGTGCACTTGCCAAAAGTATAATAGAAAATTTGCTCATTAATCACTTAAATCTATCCACCCCTAATTCAGTGCATTACTTCAAAGGCTTTGCTACCCCTTCGTAACAACTCACAACATAATCCATTAATGCTCATTATTAATAAATTGCAAACTATAAACATGCAAATCATGATTTCAACAACTCATCACATCAACATAACATCAATTTCCAAGAATAAACATTTCAAATCATCAATTCAACAAAACATCCATATTTCAAAATATTTCATATTACAAATCATTCACTTCAATCAAAACTCATTTCAAGAACAATACTCTAACCCTCAGTCACATGAAACACTCAATTCCACATAATACTCAAATCATAATCAAAATCTCAGTTACTCAAAATCAATTAACTTCATAGCCATTATATCATAATTCTCTAATTAAAATAAAAGATTTAGTTTATCTTACCTATTTCTCCCTTTAAAAGCTAACACAAACAGAAATGGAAAAATCAACCTTAAGAGATCTCTCAGAACATGACATAAATCCCAATTTCAAGAGTAACTTAAGAAATTAGAATTTCCAAAGGAACTTCCCTTTTTAACGAGAACAAAAGGATCGAAAATGAACAGCAAAATATTTAGAAAATTATGATCAATTATACATATACTGATCACCTCTTAGAATTAGAAACAATGAAAGAGACCACATCAGAATCCATCAACCCAAAGCTGACCATGCAAAAGAGAGAAGGAACAACCATGAGACAGAAAACGATAGAGAAAGAACGCACTGAGGAAGAATAAGCTTTTGGAGGAGAAAGAAAAAGTTTGTATATATAACACTAAGTTGTATTTAGTAAAACTAATTTGCTAAATGCAATTCCTTCCAATAACAGACTTTTCAAAACCCAACTAAAACCTTTCAAAACAAAAGAATAATAACTATTCTCATCTCCTTCATCCTTTTACCATCTACCGAATACAAACATATAATATTAACAAACTAATAAATTCATAACATCTCAAATAATTAGTAATTTAAGTAAAAACTTAAATTTAATTCCTTCATTATTTATTTTTTAATATGTAACCTATTATATAAATAAGTCCTCCTCACAACAATAAAAAATAAAATGGTAATAGTGAGTCTCCCTATTTGAATCCTTTTTTTTATACCATACTCATTGTTGGCTTGCATTTTTCAATACTAATATTTTTGCCAAATTCAAACATTTCTTAATCCATTTTAACCGTATCTCGAATCAATTCTATTTTTTCCATAAGATAAATAAAAGAATTTATTAATAAACTCAGTTTTTAATCTTTATTATGAAGTATATATATTCTTTATATTGTAAAAAAACTAAGGGAAAGATATACAACTCATATTTATAGTTTTTAATTTTAGATATATAGCCGATTTAATTGTGGTAGAAGTTTTTTTAAAATTCATTTAAGAAGTTTTAATTAGTGAAACTACTCTTACATTTTGTCCTTTCTTTAATATAGGAACAGGATACCGACATTAGGAGCCTCCATGATATATAATTCCATAGAATGTACATAGAAATGACTCCGCCATGTGTTTGTAGATGATGGTTAATAACAGATTTTCTATCACATTCATTTCAATACAATTTTAATTATTAGTTAAAGTTCATTAAAAATATAAAATTATGAGTGAAGAGTTATAAATAAGGAATAAAAACTGTGCAATTTTAATTTTAAGTTAACTTGAAAGAATGTGTTGACAATATTTTTGCATGCATATTATTTATCCTTAACTTATTTTGATACTATAAGTGTATTTAATTTATAATTTCAGCTAGTTGAAAGTTAAAAAACTAGTTAAAATAGTAGCTGAAATGATTTTAACTTCGTTTTAATAGTGAAAGTCTATAAGTTATTTTAGAAACTACTAATTTTTTTAAAAAAAGTTACTCCAAGTAGTTTTTTTTAAAGATTTCCTATTTTCAGCTACTAGTTGATTTTATTTTTATATGTTTACCAGTCGTTAATTAATGCATCGTCTCCTTACTAATTTTCTCTTATCACATTATACAACTTCTCTCTTCTTCATTTCTCTCCCATTCATTAATATAATTATAGTAATTCATAATATAAATATAATTATTGAAAATTATAATTTAAATATATAATTTAAAATTTATATATTTAATTATAGAAATTATAATTTAAATATTAATCATAATAATTTATTATATAAATATATAATTACATAAATTTATAATTTAAATATGTAATTATAATTTAAATATGTTATTATAGAAATTTATAATTTAAAATATAATTATAATAATTTATATTATTAAAATATATTATAATTATTTTAAATAGTTAATTGTTGATCTAATATTTAATGATATATTTATTTATCACTTTATAACTTTCAGTTAGTTAATTATCAGTCAGTCTTACCAAACATTTACAATTAATTTTTCAGTTTTTAACTAGTTTTTAACTATTTTTTCAAATTTAACTAATTTTATCAAATACACTTTAATAATATATCTCTAATTTTATTACCGTTTATGTAATTTCATGTATTGTATTTGGATGTTGATGGAAGATGAAGCACGTGGATGTCGACAAGCACACCACACTCACTAAGCTTGTTGACTAACAAAATGAGATATGTGTGCCGCGCGCACTGTGCCACTTCATACCAATTTCCTTCAAAAGCAACATCATTGTACGTAACATATTCTTGCTAGAAGCGCAGGTAATAAGAGTGGGCTCTGTCGCTTTTACATCTTGAAGATTTTCATTTTAAACTTATCTCTTTTTTACCTATTTATATAATTTTTTTAAAAATTCAAAAATATTTTTTAATCTAATTATCTCTCCTAATATCTATCATAATAAATTAATCTTATCTCTCTGAGTACCTGCCATAATAAATTAATCTCACTCATTCATATTTCAAAATAAAATAACTAATTTTACAAATTAAGTTTTTCAAAAGAAAAAAATTAATTAAAAAATTTATTTAACTATTTATATTATCTTTATAAAATTTTATATTTTAATAATATAATTTATTTATAACATAATTTTTAAAAATTTATTAAAATCTTTATTTTAAAATATAAAATAAATAAAATACAAAATTTTATTACTGAAATCCTTCTCTAATAAACTTTTACATTCATAAATTTTATATTTTATTATTTTAATTAGAAAATTTATATATTATATTTATAGATTTTATATTTTAATAATATAATTTTTTAATATTTTATTAAAATTTTATATAATAAAATATAAAATTTTATTGCGAAACATATTCTTAATTTTTTTTTTCTTCTCCGCAGTATACCGTCGGAAAAGTAAAAAAAATTCAAATTACTCTAATTACTTTAAGTCTAATTACATCATATTAATTACTCTAATTACTTTTAGTCTAATTACACTCATTGGCGTCTCTCATTACTCCCTTTACTTACTTTGAGTCTAATTACATAATGTTAATTACTCTAATTATTTTGAGTCTAATTAGATGAGCTTAATTACTCCAATTACAATGAGTCTAATTACTCTAGTTATATTGATATTAATTACTCTAATTACCTTGAGTCTAATTACTTTGATTACATTGACATTAAGTACTCCAATTTTAGTATTCTGTTGCTACTTTGTTTTGAAAAATAATTTATGTGCAAATAAATAATGTTTAAATTATTTTACTTCTCCAACTGTGTATTGTCGGAGAAGTAAAATTTTGCAATTTTTTATACTTCTCCGGCAGTGCACAGTTGAAAAAGTAAAAAAGTTGAAATTTTTTTTACTCTTTGGTTGTGTACTGCCGGAGAAGTAAAAATTTTGCAAAATTTTTTACTTCTCTAGCAGTGCATAACCGGAGAAGTAAAAAAGGGAGGGTATTTTCGTATTTTTCCCGCAAGTTGGTGTGAAATGAAATTGTGGTAGATGCCAAATGAAAAACTCTACATTTTTTTATCATCTAACTTTCTGTTCGTATTTTCAACTCAAGAAATAAATCATATTTTACCTACTAAGTAATTCAACCTTAATTATATTAATTAAAATATGCAATTTGGAGAATGGATTATTGGTTATAAAGATTATTCTGGTTTAGAGAATTTCTCCCTGCACACCTATAACTTCTCCTTACACCTCTATAAATGTAGAAAAAGTTAAAATACCCCCAGTTAAAATAACTTAACTTCTTTTCTCATTCTTCTTCCTTCAAATACTTCTTCGAGCTTTGTCTCATGCACCTCTTTCTTCTTCCTCCTTCATTAAACATTTGACAAAAATAATTTTACACGTAAGCATATCAACATATGAACGAAATGCAACAGAATCAAAAAACAAAATTATAGAATCGTAAGATAAAAATCTGGGAGCGAGATTCGTCACCTTCAGCGGCTTTGAGCCAAGAATCCATTGTGCGAATGAACAACGACTCACTATTCGAGTCTCAGAGTTTAGAGATCCAACACTTACTTGATGAAAATAAAAGGAAACCTTAAATCAATAGATACAAGATTATAGTATGTATAGAGAATTAAATATAAAAAGATAGAGGAAAGAGAATTTGTGTACCTCAAATATATTGAATTGAAGTTCTTGATCTTCAAGAATAAAAAAACCTTAGGATTGATTATTGTAAAGATATGAGTTCAATAAGAACTCTTGAGGATTTTACGACCTACTTTCTGGGGGATTGGATTATTTTAGAAAATGTGTATTATTGTTGTAATGTGCTTAATGGGATGGCAAATTTATAATCCCTCAGAGTAGGTAGAGACTCCTCAAATGGGCTTTTTATGATTGACTCAACCCATCACAGAGTCAATCTTACTATAATCTCATTCAAATAATTATAAAGATATTATAAGATATGATTATCACCATATCTTAAATTGTCAGATAATGATAAAATATAATTGATTAATACCAATCCACTATTATTTCCAACATTCTCTCACTTGGATGGTATTAATCAATAATACAAAGATAAATCATTAAGCTAGAATGACAATTATAGACAAATCTTATATTAGACAATGAGAAATTTGAGCTACAAAATAATATCCGATAGGGATATATATCATGCACATTAACAAATATTTCTCATAAAGTATATAGAATAATGTAGTTCAATAAAATGATACTACATGGTCTCAAACATCCAAAAATGCTAAGAGATATGTTACTAAAATGATATTACTTCACACATATCTCATAACAGAGTTTTAGACTCCCACTGATCTAAGACATCAAAACTTAACCAAACCATATGAGTTATAAAACTCCAAAGTTAAGTATTTGATCAGTGAATCAAAAGTTTTTAATTAATATAATTTTTTTTACTTGAGTCTGAAAAATTATATAGGTGAGAAAGCATAATTTACATGCATCTAATTATTGATCATAGCCTAATAACATATGTAATTACATATAGGCTACATAAATGCTCTATAATATTTGACATTTAACTAATCCGAGTTTCAAAAATGAGTGACTATGTAAGAATCCAAAGATAAGTAGGAAATCCATAAATTCCCTACTAAAACCTCATAGACACCTAGTTTATATAAAATGACACTCAGATTATTGTGGCCACAAAATGTCAATTGAGCAAACACTTAGATAATTGGTCCAAACAAAAAAATTCATAAGTACTTCAATAGTGCAAATTGTACTCAATAGAAGTACTATCATAATAAGCACTTTTTTACAAAGTAGAAAATCATATCCGATAGGAGTATTGCATCTACAATATACTTATAGAATTTTGACCAAACAAAATGTGAAATTTTGGGTAAAGAAAGGCACAATACTTAATTGCATACCAAAAGAATTAATGTACAACGCCCAACAAAATGCTCTTAACATCCATTAAAGATGTCTATTAAGATACAATGAATTATGTATCTCAATTAAAATAGGACAAAAATAAATAGTCAAGTCCTATAAAGTATATCATATCCTAATTAAATGTGCACAAGAATATATGACAATACAGATAGATAAGTCTTAAGACATGATACAAAATTATATACTTCTAAAATTTTGATCAATTAAAATATGAAATTTGGGTAAAAGAGATGCACAATGCATAATTGTATGCCAAAAGGATTAATGTACAGTACCCAACAGAATGACCTTAACATCAGTTAAAGATGTCTACAAAGATATAATGGATTTTATGTATCTCAATAAAAATAGGACAAAAATAAATAGAGAAGTCCTATGGAATATGTCATATCATAATTAAATGTGCACACGATTATATGACAATAAAAAATATATAAGTTTCGAGAGATAATACAAGATTATATATACTCCCACTAATCATTAATATACCAAAAAAAATATTAGGATTATCATTAGGGTACACTAGTATTAAAAGTTCTAGTGATAGTGGATGATGACTTTATAAGATAATAATAAAAGTGAATTAAAATTCACTATTATTCTACTTAAGGAATTAGAAAGTAGCAGAATAACAAATTATTAATGAGAGAAGTGGTTAAAATAACAAGAATATGAAACCTACAAATTCATCCATAAGAATAAATAATTCTCACAAATGGTTTCATAATTAACCACATATTAATCAATCTTTACAAAAATATTGACCCCTATGAGGATCTTGAAAAAATAATTACATGAGTGAGAAAATGGATCACTTGATAATTTTACGTAGAATATGAGATCATAAGCAAGTTCTCAAGTAATCATAAACAAAAATCAAGTGCTGCAATAAACAATATTTACACACACTTGAGAATAAAATATGATTACACGCAGCGGAAAAATGAGACCTATTCTTGCATATATTAAGGATATAATAATAAATAGTCTCTAACTCTCATCACAATTTATAATGGACATAGGTTTATTTATATATCCCAAAATAAAGCCTCTAGCTTTTACAAGAATACCATTAACAATATTATAAAATATGGTATAGAGAAATTAATCTCTTAAAATTTGGGATTTCTATATTGTCCTTATAAGAATTACATACTAATATTGCAAATCAACAGAGAGTTTGTTATACAAGAAAATATTTTACAAGAGACCAATATAAAATCCTTAATATAGATCCCAACAATGTGATCACAAATAATGTGATAAGAAAAAATAATTTTATCAAGAATATTTGTTTTTGCACATGTATGATTAATTGGACATAAGGTAAAAATCTTATATCACGACAATTTATTTTATAAGATATTAATTAAAATTCTAATATACAAAATCCTTCCACTTGATAAAGAAAAAATAAGTTGACATAACAAAAAAATACCCATAGGGCTAAATAAAATTCAACTATTTCTTTATCAATATATATATATATATATAGAAAATTTGCACGACAAAAATGCAACATTTTTTTTTGTTTTGAAGGAAAAATGTCCAATTAAAAGTTATAAGTCATTATGGAACAAAAAGAAAATGAGAGTGTAAATTTTGGTTCCATATAAATATAACTAAACATGATCAAATGAGGGAAATAAACTGAACATTACAAAAATAGGGAAACATTATGTAATTCTAAAAGTTCAGTTAAAAGAGAATCCTAAGGAAATTACAATGCACTATAACTTATGTCAATAAAATCCTAATACCGATAGGATATAAGAAAATCATTAACATAAGCCAAGAAAAGTACATTGTATAACACCAAATTACATTAATAACAATACACCGATAGAGTATAGTTATCATCAATGTAATAAAAAAATAAGTATATCACAAAATTCACGTAAATGCATCCAAAATAGTGAAATTATAATTATGTAAATGAAAAAAAAAAGAAATTATGCATATTGTCCAGTAAATTTGCATAATTTTAATCATATACATTATATGACCAACATACAAAATTCACATTATTATACCCATGATAGATAAGTAATAATAATACAAATTAATAAAGAAAATTATACTCATAATAGAAGGACAATTAAGTTTGTGCATAATTAATAATAAAATAACCTAAAATCAATTTATAAATGATAATTTAATATTAAAGAGAGTATAGTATAATTGGAGAATACAAATACTGTAAAGAATTATCACAATGAAAATAGGTCAAAAATTCAAGATTATAATAGTAAAAAAATTTTAATTTAATCTTGAATTAATCAATTTTTTTATACTAAAAAATACCAATAATATAAAAATATTAAATAAATATGGTATTTGTGAAAAAATAATAATATAAAAAATTAGCAACCACATTCAATGCTTCTGAGAATGAATTTAATACATGAATCATCATACATGATCGTATCAAAACGAAAAAGTTCTCCCTTGACCAAATCACAAAAATATGGGTATAAAAATGAGTCCATGCAACCCGATTAACACTTTCTAAAGTAAAGTTAATACAAATATATTATGTTGCCCACACAAATGACTCATATTGGTCAAACATAAAACAAGGAAAACCATTAAGTAATTTTGAAAACAATTTACCCCATAATTATTTAAAAGAAAACTAGGTTTTAAAGGGGTAGTACTTAAAAAGAAGTTTCAATATATAATTTACCCATGTAAGATTAAGGGAATGAAACTTTAAAATGTTATTTTAACAATAATAAGTAGTGTAAACCCTCATTTTTTTTGTGAAAAAGATAATAGTGAACTATAATATAAAATTTCACTAATAATACAAAAATCTTCAATTCAAATTTAATTTTCTAATAGAAAACAACCATAATTCTCTAATAGAAAACAACCATAATATGTATCTAATTTGGCTCTGATACCAATTGATGGAAATAAAAGGAAACCTTAAATCAATAGATACAAGATTATAGTATGTATAGAGAATTAAATATAAAAAGATAGAGGAAAGAGAATTTGTGTACCTCAAATATATTGAATTGAAGTTCTTGATCTTCAAGAATAAAAAAACCTTAGGATTGATTATTGTAAAGATATGAGTTCAATAAGAACTCTTGAGGATTTTACTACCTACTTTCTGGGGGATTGGATTATTTTAGAGAATGTGTATTATTGTTGTAATTTGCTTAATGGGATGGCAAATTTATAATCCCCCAGGGTAGGTAGAGACCCCTCAAATGGGTTTTTTATGATTGACTCAACTCATCACAGAGTCAATCTTACTATAATCTCATTCAAATAATCATAAAGATATTATAAGATATGATTATCACCATATCTTAAATTGTCAGATAATGATAAAATATAATTGATTAATACCAATCCACTATTATTTCCAACATTACTCAGCTACTTTCATTGTCCAACGATGTTGCTTTGATTATGCATTGTACTACACTTGTCTAATACGAATCGCGAAAGAATTATAAAACACATCTTTCTCGCTGTTACGTTCTCTATTCTCTATTCTCAATTTTTTACAAGTCCAGATAGAGGTGTCTCCTTAAAAGTTTTAAAAAGTTACAACAAATCCAAAAAGATAAAGGAATGAATCTTAGATTGAAATAAAAGTTACAACAGATCTGTTTGACATGTTTGTACATAAGTCTTGCATTTGTCTCCCTCGTGTCTACGTTCTCTGTCATATCTCAATGGTGTTACGTTTGTCTCCCTGATAATTGCCTAAATTACCTATTTTTACATAGGTAAAATAGAGCAATTATCCTGATTCCTTCTCATTTAAAGTCTTGTTTTCCTGTATTTTCTCTTAAAATGATATTTATTTAGGAAGTTAGTATTAGGTTTTTAGTTATGCATATATTATCTTTATTTTCCTATTTTTAATTTTTCTAAGACAGGTTGTGACAAAGAGCAAAGAAATGTCAGAGAATTTGAGGTAATTGGTGTTGTAGCAACACCCAACGACTAGGCTAGGAACGCCCAACACTGCTTGGTAGAGAGAACCCCAGGCCTTCATCTCGGTTCCCAATGCCTATAAGCATCTAACACTTCGTCCAAACTTAGGCGCCAAGTTGTCTTTCAGTGCCCAATGCTCACTTTTTTGGCACTAGGTGCTCGTTATATGATCTGAGAGTATAATATGGTGTTTTTGTTCTCAAAAAGGGGTTACACACCTTGCTAACCTAGGGCACGCTCTAGACTTGATCTTCATTTATTCTCCGCCTTCATCCACCCCAATAGTTAGTTAGGCTTGTTATTTGTTGGGTTTGATGTAACTAAACCTAAACTCTTGTATATTTTTATTCTCTTTAATAAACCTTTATTATTCAATGTTGGTACTCTTCTTTACCCTTTGATTTATTTCTTTATCTTTTGTGGATTTTGCTTGTTGAATGAGCTCGAAAAAGGATTTTGACTTATAAAAGGAAAAGAGCTCCAAATGGGGTTCATTGCTCGGGGAAGAGTGAAACTCATTGGCCATCTTAAGCTCATTTTTTTTAACGCAAGTTGTTTGAATTTAGATTATGCGAGTGATCAATAGTCTAATTCTCAAATAGCTTAGTTCCTTGTTTGCAAGAGATTGAGGTTAAGATACTTTTATGGGTGATGGAAACATGGGTAATAAATGATTATTTTGAGTTCATTTATGCACTTGAGGGATGGTTCAGTGAAATCAAAATCAACCAAATTTCATTTGTGTAACCATTTATTTCACTTCCTTCGTCTTTTATTTACTTTATGTTTCATTAGTTAGTATAAATTTATATCCTTTTCATTTGTATAAGTAAAAAATATTGAGATTTTTATGGTATCATCCTAGTCCATGTGAGATTGCCTTGATATTTATTGAATACTACATACGACTGGTGCACTTTCCAGTAGTAGTGTAGAAAATTTTGCACTCATTAAGTTTTTGGCGTTGTTGCCAAGGACTTGCGCTTGATACTCAGAAGTTTCATTCTTTGTATTTGGAAAATTTTGTTAGGATAGTTGACAAACTTATTCTTTCATTCTTTAATAGTATTAGTTTTATTTCTCTTGTTCTTAATAGTTGCTACTAATTGTTGATCTAGTGCTCTGCCTTTTATCATTTGATAGATGAAGTTAAGAAAAAAGCAACCACGGAGCTGGAAAAGCAAGCTAATAGGCAATTGTTCCAAGTAAAGCATGAAAATACAAATTATTTCAACATGGATGAGAACATGAGCTTGAATTTTCAAGAATGGAGACAAAGATGTTCTAGTTTGCAAAAGAAAAGAGAAGAAGCTGTAGAAAATTATGAGCTTCCTGCAAACCAATTCCTCTTAGAGCTTGAAAGAAGAACTTTCACCCCACCATAACCCCTTCAGCCAATGTTTTTCGCTTGAAGAAATTATTTCACTTAGTGAATGATATACAAATAAAGCTTACTAGTAAATTGTCCTAACACTAGACAATCTAGTGCAAACTGAATGTTTGTTTTTCTTTTGATGAAGATGAAGGAATGAAGTAGGCTTTTCTCTAAGAAGATTTTTCTTGGTCTCATTGTCAGTCCTTCTTCAAGCAAGAGCTTTCTTTATAGAAGTGTTGTGTTCATGAAGTTGTTGAAGAGAGGCTCTTAGTTGCCACATCGTTCAAGTAACCTTTTTGTGAAAGGTGTTGTTGTGCTCAAACTATACTTCCTTCTCTAGCTTGCATCCCATTCTGACATCTTTCATCTACTTTAATTGCTTTAAATAGGTACTTGTGAACAAATTTGAATGTTTATGTGACATAAACCAACAGGATGAATTGTCTTGGAAAGAAAAATTGCCTTGACCTAATAAGATGTTGTCTTTGATTGTGTGTAATGTTTTGTAACGTTCTACAAGGAAGTTACTAAACACATAAGATTTTATATATTAATGAAGCTAAGAACAATAAACTTTTTTATCACCATTAGAAAACTTTTACCACGTGATAACTTCTTATGTTCACAACATAAGAAATATCTTGTCATAAGACGCTTCTTATCCTACTTTAATAGACATTCTATATCGTTTATGATTAGATAGTATGATTGTTTTATGAGAAACTTTTGAGTGTTTCTTAGCTTAACATGTAGACACTTCTTACAATATATACACCTTTTGTTTATGTTATATGTGCATCTTGGTTTCGTTATATAATTCATTTTACTGTTATTGAGCTTGGTATAACTTCTGTTCTTCATTAATATACATTTTTAATGCAAATGTTAAATTATCAAATTTCATTTTATTTGGTATCATCAAAACCACCTCAGGGTACATATAAGATCGTTTGATTATATGAAACTTTTGAACTTAATATAAATGTTATATCAATTTCCTTTATTGTAGATTCTTATAAGCAACATTTTTTTATTGTTAAGCAACTGGGTAAACAATTTGTGATGGGTTTGCTATATAACTATACTTTTCATACCAAATAATCTAAAACTATTTTTTTTAAGTATTAAAAAAATTTAACTCAGAGATTTTAAGTTAAAAAGAAAATTTAATAAAGAAATTTTATTTTAAAAATAAATTCGAAGTGAAATTTTTGAATCAAACATACTCATGATATTATTATAGTTTATTTTAATCCATAAGTTTTGTATCTTTTCAAATATCCTATCACTACCTTATAGTGACGGATCTAAGATTCTTATTTAGGAGAATTTATTTTTTAAAATTATTATCAATAAATATTACTATTTTAATATCTTTATTTCTGAAAATGTTGTATCTTCTCATTTTTATTTTTATTTTACATTTTTATTTCTATGGTATAGAAGTGGAAAAGTAAAATTCTTATAAAAATATTGAAAGATAATTTTAAATACACATTAATTTCCATTTTCTTTTATTTATTTTAATTTTAAAAATATTTCAAAAAATATTAAAAGTCGTAACATATATATTATATGAGGATAAATTTACTTACTTCAAAAGTAAATTTAAGAGACTTAATCTTCATATTAACTTTTTTTTTAAATCTAAATAGTTAAGATTAATCACTCATACAACTATTAAATTTTAAAAAAAATGATAATGTGGATGAATAATAATTCCCTTAAACTGAATGTCTTTTATTTATTTATTTATATATATATATATATATATATATATATATATATATATATATATGTTAAACTTGGTAAAAAAATGAGTTCGTCACTCAGTTATTATTCCACTCGTTAATTCATTTATCGAGTAACTTATAAGTATTAGATGAAGATTAGCTAGACAACACATTTTATTTTAGTAAAACATAAATTAATTAACTACGCATATATATAGTATTCTTAAAAATTTGAACGATCCAATCTTCATGTAATGGTAGTAATATTGTGATCAAACGAAGAAAAAAATTAATATTACTTCAAGTTGGTGTTTGGAAACAAGTTTGAAATAAACTTGATCTGAATTTAATTTCAGACACGGAAATGAAAGGTTAGGTGTGTTCAAATTGGGTATTGAAAAAGGCTAAGAATCCTGTCCCAACTATACGAAGTAAGATTGGATGAAGGTACCTAGCTAGAAAGTGAGCAGAGATCCAAATATGAAGTAAAATTTGACTAGAATTGCATGGGAACGTACGTTACGTTGATCCAATATTATTGGTACCACACACGGTATCTTACCATGAGATGGACCCCTTTCCAACACGACTCTCAATCATAGGAATAAATTTCCACTGAATAATAAGATTTAATTAAATAAAAATTCTTTTGAATTATTAATGAAAAAGATTTTACACTATCAGTCAATTACACACTTTCATATATTCTAATTAAGTTTGTTAACTTTACCGTTTAATATTTTAAAAGTCATATAAATGAAAAGTTGTGATTAAACATTAATATAAAAATCTTTTATATAATATCAGTTTATAAATATTGTACTGGACCGAAATTTTTTACTAAAATCAACTCGGACCGAGCATGACCGAGCTTATCTCGTGATGCATGCACGCCTATCATAGGCTTGAACTAGGACCAATAAGAAAGGAGCATGACTTGAATGAAGCTTCAAGGAGCTTAGTTTAGGACATGTTATATTTAATTTTATTCATTTAACCATTTTTAGGCATGTATAAGCACCCTTAAGTCATTAAGATTTTAGGGGTGTAGCTATTTTAATTTTTAACCTTGTATTTTGGGCTATATGTTCTATTTTCTTTAGGAGGTGTAATTAGCCTCCATATGGAGTGTGTTAATTAGTTGGTTTGGTCCATGAGAATTTGGACGTGTGGAATTTAGTTTCTACACCCCTAATTCCTCTTCACACCCTTCTAACCAACACATGAAGCATGTAGGAGACATGTGAGCCCCTTATCCCTTTGTTTCACTCCATACATGCTTTTTCACTCCTACATGGCTGATTCTTATTCCTTCTTATTTTAATTTGAATTTTGGAGGTGTCATGTCATTTCCCTCCAAAATTCAATTTCAAACTAGAGGGAACATAGATCCAAATTTTTAGGGCCATGTTTGGATCTTTAGTTGGATTAAATTAGTGTTAATTGAGCACATGCTAAATTAACACTAAATTAAGCCAACTAACCCTTGTTTAAGCATGTTGGACGTTCACATTAGTATTCTAGGCCCATGGTTCATGCTTTGCTCTATAAATAGAGTTTCCCTCCTTTTGTATCATTTTAACACTCATTTGAATAAAAATAACCTTTCTCTAAAATTGAAAGCTCTTTGTTCTTAGACAATGTTCATGTTCTCTCTACTCTTGTGAGAGTCCTTCATGCTATTATCAAGGGTTTCTTCCCTTGTGGCTAGCTTCACTCATAACTTATCATCTACAAAGTAGAAGTGGCGCCTACCTCACATCTATCTCCTAGTCTTCCATCTCTATTTCTTCAACCTTGGAACCTCTATGAGCAAGATCCTAGGCAGCAACATTCTCTTCCTCAAGAATTGTTTAACCATGGCTTGGGGAGGGATGCATCAAGGTTATTGTCAAACCCAGGTAAAGAGCATTGGAGAGCTTTGAAATGGATTTTGAGGTATTTTCATGCTACTATTGATAAGAAGCTTTGTTTGGGAGGTGATAAGCCTATTTGGTGGGCTACTCAAACTCAAAAATGGGTGGAGACATTGATTCCAAAATATCTACATCGGGTTATTTGATTAAGTTTGCAAGGGGAGTTATGGCTTGGCAATCTAAGTTGCAAAAAAAGTGTGTGGCATTGTCTACTACTAAGGCGGAGTTCATTGCAATTACTAAAGCATGCAAGGAGTTGCTATGGTTGAAAAAATTCTTGCGGGAGCTTCGGTTTTTGCAAGACAACTATCCATTACTCGTTGACAATCAGAGTGTTATCCATCTTGGTAAGAATTCAACTTTTCATTCTAAGTCTAAACATATTGATGTACAGTATCATTGGATACGTGATGTTTTCGACGCTAAGTTTCTAGAGTTGGTTAAAGTTCATACTAATAATAATGGTGCTAATATGATGACTAAAACATTGTCAAGAGAAAAGTTTGAAGTCTGTTGTGAGATCGCTGGTTTGGCAGTTCTCTCCACATAGTCACGAGGAGGAGATTTGTTGGGTATTGGGCTCCCTTTCTATGTGGAGAAAAGACCTAAATTGAGAAGCCCACTTGATATCTTATTTAAGCTAAGTGGAGAAGGTGCTTTGGCACAGGGAGTAGACAAAGAGCAGAGAGACGTTAATGAAACACACCAATTGTTTAGAGAAAAGAAGAAAGTTATTCTTATTTTTACATAGAATTGCAATCTTAAATTCACCGCTGCAGATTTGTTCACCGTTGTATCAGGCTATTTTTTAACAGCATGTTTGGAATGTATGCTTCTTCATTCTGACCATTCAGATTTTTGAAAAGAGGTCTGAGTTGGGAGATATTTAGTTTCTATGGCAGCATTATTTTTGGAGGTTTTCATCTTTTTTGTTCTTTATTTGTAAGCTTTATTGCTTTATTGTTTGAAGTTGGTGTTGATATTGATGTTGTTGTTGACACTTGATTGAGATTTTACCCTTGCTTTAAGGAGTTTTTCACGTTAAAATCTTAGTGTTCTATTTAAAAAGAGTGGTGATTCGTTAATATTATATTTTATTTCTCCTCATAGATTCTAACAAGATAAGAAATTTATTTTCACTGCTTTGTTTACATTTTGTTACAAACTTATCTAAATGCCCCATCAGCAACCTACCCGGACCTCACCAAATCCACCCATCACTACCCAACTTGGAGACAATAACAAATATTAATATCTTAAGTAAATCAACTATCCAATTTTTCTTTTTGCCTCATGAGTATTATTCATGAAAACTCTTAATTATTAATATTAAAGTTGCCATGTTATACATACAATTTTTTTTTTACAAAACAACTAAAATACATACAATATGTTCTAATACAATCATAAATAGCAACCAAATTAAATGAAGTGTTTCCGGAATAAAAAACAAAAATTCAAATTCAGAAAACACACACATATCATATATATATATATATATATATATATAGAGAGAGAGGTGAGAAAAATGGTTACGGTGAGAAATGAGAAAACATAATAATAACCATAGGATTTCAATAAACGGTTCATATTTAATTGTTAATTAAATAAGTTCACGTAGTTCTCTCACACAGAAACTTCTCTCATAAACTAAATATTTGTCGGTTGCTTTTTTTTTTTTATCAATCATGTTAGTTATTAGATTTTTATTTTACTCTTTTAGATAATAATTAACATTAATTTTTATATATAATTTATTAACATTAATAATTAAATTCCTCCCTCAAATTTAAAATAAAATAAATTATATATAAAAATTAATGTTAACTATTATCTAAAAGAGTAAAATAAAAATCTGATAAGTAACCTGATTGATAAAAAAAAATAAAGAATAAGAGACAAATATTTAGTTTGTGAGAGAAGTTTCTGTGAGAGAACCACGTGAATTTATTTAATTAACAATTAAATTTAAACCGTTTATTAAAATTCTAGAGTTATTATTATATTTTCTTATTTCCCACCATAACCCTTTTTTTATTTGAGTTGTTATATATGCATCTTATTTGTACGGATGAGAGAATAAAAATGAGGAGTAGAATTAGAAATATGTAAGAACCAAAGTATACATGAAAGGCATTTGATTGGGAAAAAAAAAACATTTAACTGTACTTTTTCTCTTTTAAACATTGTATGATTTTTATCTCCCTAAATTATTTCTTTTCATGATACCAAACAAGACCGAAGTGTTAAATGGTCCCAGCTTGTCACTGGTCAGCTACGGGCATTTGCAGAAACAGGTGCAAAAGTTCCACTTGTGCGATATTGCATTGCACACGCTTTTTACTTGGTCTCACACCACTCCTTTAGTAAATAGTAAGACCAAAAAACTAAAATGTGAACCAAAGAAGATATATTAACTTACTGAACGATACATGGAAATCCTTTTAGGAGATTAAAATACTTTGTTAAGTAGTTAAAAGATTAAAATCAATTATCTAAAGGAAATTTTTTCTTTTGATATCCATTTTTGAAAAATACTTATTCTACTATTTTTAAAAAACAAGAAGGAAAAACTATTTTGTTAAAAGAGAAATTCAAACTTAAAATATTTTTCTCTCCATATATGGGTTTTGTTACTAAATAAACTTTATAACCTTAGAAAATAACTACTATAAAATATTTATATCTAACATATATAATTGTTTTATTATTTACAATTTATATATAATATTATATATATATATATATATATATATATATATATATATATATATATATATATATATATACATTACTCCTACCATGAACTATGTATTCACCTCAACTAATTACTGGAAATTACATACACCAAAACAACAAAAGTTTCTAATACTCATTCTTGGAAATTACTTACACTATCAAACAAAACAACTTGCACATCACATCATCATTGACAAATAATGATTCTTATACGATACCATTCTCAATGATTCTTGATCTTTG